>VZSZ01009124.1:1023978-1142504 GCA_013398815.1 Ibidorhyncha struthersii
GAAGTTATATTCACGTACCCCAGGCTGCTCCTAGCCTGTGTATTCTGCTCCACAAACACAACAGTGTACATGCAGGAATCCACTGGCTCAAACATATGCAGAAAGCTGTTTTAGGGACAGCTTCTCTTTGCTTTACCCATGAATGACTTCTTAGTGGGATTATTCCACATGAATAAGGAAGGGTTATCTGGTCTGTAAGACCTGCTTTCTTTTGAGTCTTGCAAGGGAAACAGTGGAAACTCTATTGTTGAGTCATATAAAACTAGAACAGACAAGTTGCTATGGACAAGGCTGTGCCACTTAGACCCAGCCCTCCAGTGGGAGTCATGTAGAAGGCCCTCTTGCTAGGGGCATTTTCCCTTCCACAGCCTCACAGTTACTAATCCTGGTAAAAGATTGTCCCTGTCTCCCCGTGCAGCTGGCCAGCCTGGGAGAAGACAGCCCACTAGCTGCTTCTTATGCCCTGTGAAGTGCTGAGCTCACTGTCAGGGGTAGGTAGGGAATAGCCCCGCCAGTAAGGAACAAGAAGCATGGCAAGGGGAAAAAGTGTTTGTTCATCCCTATCCCTTCCAGATAACTATGTACAGGAGAGGGAGAAGTGAACCCTAAGAAGAGCATGGAAAAAAGCCCTAAGCTGCTGCAGAAGGGACAGAGGCTTGGTGACGTACCGAGCAATTGTTTTCCCAACTCTTAATTCAAACAACATTGGCTTCAGTCAGCTGTCTAGCACTCTAACCCTCTTGGCTTCAGTTCTGCCTCCTTGCTCCTATCACAGGCCTTTGTGGTTTCAAAGAACAGCTTATCAGGCAGTATCTATTTTCTTTCTGAATGCGTTACAATCTCCTTCAACTAACCACCTGAGTTTCAAGCACCAGTTCTGCATTCACCGAATATACAGCCTTTGCTTTTTTGATGACTAATCGCAGGCAGCATGCCCCCTAAATGCTGACACCAGTATAATTTGTGTAATAGACATATGCACAATTGTGCGCTATACTTGTCCATACACCAGTGCAAACACTTTTCCCGGGGCTTATGGTTATTTGTACTATGATGGTTTCAACACCAAGGAACAGGCCTGTTGTCAGCAGCCTGGTGGAACTGACACCCAGCCTGATGGGAACAACTTAAAGCAGCAGCTACAGCAAGGAGTTAAAAATCATTAAGCTCATTCTAAAACCCTAGCTGAAGGGCTGGTGCACTGTTTGGGTTTGAATTAGTCACTTGACCTCTGTTTGTTTTATTCATCCCAGCTGGAGAACTGGGCATAAAAACAGACCCTTGCCACAAATCTATAGCAGATTAAAGGAGGGAAAACAGAGCGCACTAAGAGGAAGAACAAAATCCAGCCCACAACATTTTCATCAGTATAACAGCTGTGGGCTTCAGGTAGAGTTTTAAAAGTGTCCCTCTGACTTAGGATGTGATTTCTCAAGCAACAGGGGTTACTGCAGATACCTGACCAGCAGACACAATGCAATGACATGCAGAGGTACTAAACGTTTCACTCTATCCTCCTGCCTTATGCTGCATTCAAACCTGAATCCCAACCATGATAATGGAGGTCCAGATGCACCAAAGTCCAAGAAGTGAGGACAAAATGTGTAGCTCTGCTGGATACATCCACTTTTTTGATCCTGGAAACCTTGTCAAGGTAAAATTTGAGAATGCTGGAGATTTGTCTGGGACTTCTAGATCTACAGCTCCCTCAGAGCAACACACCTCCTCCAGCACCTTTTGGATACAGGTTTTGATGCCACAGAGCCATTGTTGGAGTATACCAGCTGGTTTTGGACCTAACTGTGCCTACTGTGAATAAACTTGACCCATGGCTTGCTTAGTAAATTCAGCTAAATCTGATTTACTGTGCGCACGCTTGTCCACATACTTCAGCCTTCAGCTGTGATATACATGAGCCTCAGCCAGAGGCTCTCCTCTCATGAGATCTTGAGGATCATTAGCTCAGGCTCAGTAGACATAACTACAGTAAAATATGACTTCACAGAGCCAGATCTGGTCTCACTCTACTGTGCACTATCCTGCTTCCAGTTAGCTCATATCAAGTCAGCTGGAGTATTTCTGCACCTAAGATGCACGTGTGTCCCTAAGGACAAGAGGGGATTTGTAAAAGTTACTTCAAAGCTGCAGAAATTTCTCTCCTCTGCCTGCTGACCTTTGGATAACTAAAATAAGATCCCGAATCCTTTCTAGACAGTCAGCTTCCTCTGCAGTAAGGTTTTAAGCGATTTGTTTTGAAATCTGGAAAGCTTTATCAGTTGATGAATGTGTATAGTGTAAGATCACAAATGATACATAAATGTACTGAAGGACAGCTGGAAAAACTCCATTCAGAAGCAAGAACCAATGATATATTGGAGGATTAGAGTAATTTGTGCAATATAGTTTATATTCACTTTTCACCTTTTCAAGGAGCCGAGTTTACCTTCTTTTGTTTTGCTTAACTTTCATCTTCCCATTTGCCAGCACATGCAACCAGCTGTCTCTCTGCATGTAGTATTGCAGTAGTACCCGGGCAGAGTCTGAAAGCTCCAGAAGCCTTTTCAAGGTTTGCAAGTCCAGACCTTCCAGAGCAAGGACGTGCACGTCCCCACAGTCTGTTCTGGAGTTTTACTTTTGTTCAAAGAAGTGGGATGAATTCCAATAAATAAATAAATAAAATCATTAAACAAATACTCTGTGCAACTGTTATTGGGACATGCCATTACGCTTAACTCTAAATAAACTTCGTTCTGACTGACCTCAGGATCTCTTTGAAGTCGATGACACATGGACACTGCTTACAACTGAACACTTGCTAACGCTCAAGAAGTAAAACTTCTCTCCATGCAGTGGATCAGTGCATGGACCAAGTGTCACTCAGAGCCCTCCTGAAGCCTACCCAGAAGGCTGACATGGAATTCAGCCGAAGCTGACCTCCTGCACAAGGGACAGTGCATCAACAACGCTACCAGTAAAAAAGACAGATAAAAAGAAATTGGCAGGCATACATCAAGTTAGGCTGAGAATGGATTTTTCTACATGTTTCTTTTGCACCAACATACAATGCCCTGATCCTGGCAAGCATCTCGTGGTGCTATGGCACTATAACACACATTACTAACAAGATCAAAATCCTTTGTCTAAGAAAAAACAGGTATGGAATTCTTACTCATATGCATGCAATAAAATTTTAAAGTTATAGCATAATAAAGTTATAGCAAGTCCTAACTGTTGAAAAGCATCTTTTATATTTAATACAAAATAATTTTCTTATTACGTATGATGAAATTCAGGTAATTTGAGAAACCCAGAAAGGAATTCTTGAATTTCTCTCCCTCAGGCTACTCATAAACAAAATGATGTACAACTTTGGAAACTTTATTTCAGAATCATTATAGACCTTCATTTTTAAAAGCTGTTCAGAGGTAAATTCCAGCGGAAAACATAGAAGCTTTCTTTTTAGCAAACTTAGTTTCAGAAGCTGTTTTCCTTCTACCACAGCTTTACCTATCCAGATATATAGCAATCCGCCAGGAACTGCCTTTACCTGGTTTATTCACTCCTTTTGACAATTTAACCTATGAGAGGACAGAAACAGAGCAAGACTATTTTGGCTAGTATAAGAAGGACACATCTTTCAAGGGGTTTGCAGTTCTGGCAGACAGGTGGTGATGACCACTGAGCAGCACAGCAGTGCATGCAATTTGGGCGATTCTGCGTGCAAGTAGGTGCACTGTTACTGCGTTTACACATGCAGAAGAAAGACATTTTCACAGATACATACACTGAGCCCATACCAGAAAATTTGGCCTCAAAAAGGCTAGGGAGGAAAACAAAAATCAAAGTTTTCCCAACTTCTGTTTTTAAAATTGTATGTTCAGAATAATGGATGATAATGTAACTCAAACATGGAAGCAAACTATTCCACGATGCTTAAGTGCACGACTTCTGTCAAGCTACAATGGTATAATTAACCAGAGGTTAAATATGACTACTTATTCAGAACCACTGTTGCTTTGCCTTTGCAGACCCCATATTCGTCAAAAAAAGACTCCAGCATGTATGCCAGTCCAGTCTTGAATCTCTCTGCTGAGTCAGCCATGAAGGACCAATAAATACTCATTGGGAAGCAGACTCCAGACCACTATGGCTGAGTTACAACTCAAAACAATAATTCTTTCTTCTTTTCCCCCCTTTATTACAGGTCTCACTGACAAGTTGGCCTGGAGTGCCCGTCCAGGTTACCACCCTGTCGTGGTGGTGAACCACGACACACCGCCAGCTGCTGGCCCCATCCTGTCCACACAGGTAACTCAGCAGCTCAGGAACCAGTTTCCAAAATTCTGCAGTTTTTATCACAAGGGAACCAACATGATCTGAACATGCTGGTCACTGGGAATCCCTCATCAGTGCTGTTAATTTTAACAGTTCTCGAACCGATTCAGGAGCAGCCCAAGACTGAGAAGGACAGATAGCTAGGGCTAGTAGCAACACCTGCTCCCCAGTTTGAATTTTCCCCATCAATCTATCACCTCTCTGGGATTTGTAAGCCATACATCTTTCCCTTAAACCTTCATACGTTTAATGTGATTCTGTTCTCACATCGGCTAAACTTGGAACAAGATCCATTGAGGCCACATAAAAACAAGACCTTGAGACTAAGGGAACAAAACATATTGTCTCTGTGCTGGTGTAAATGACAAGAGCGTCTTCCACATCTCCTTCCATGGCACCTTTACTGAAGTGCAACTCCTTAAAGCCAAGGAACAGAGTCTAACACATCTATTTCCAGAGCTGTGGCATATTAAACATAATGATTTCCCTAAACTTCAATCAATCATGAAAAATTACAAGCAAATATAAACAAGATAAATATGGCCCTGGATTGCCTCCAGAGGCCTGTGGTACACTGCAGGCAGAGGATAATGTAATTAAATATGGGCAGCCTGCCGACTACTCACTGTCAGTTTTGTCCGGATATGAGCTGAAGAAGTTTGCCCTATTGCAAACATTTGTTTTACAGTGGTACAACTTAATTGAGCTTGGAAAGCTTCTGCAGGCATTAACAATGGCTTACCTCGCTAATGAGTAGGGATAATACAACCATTTTGACTTGGTGGGCAAAATTCACCCTTATAACCATTTTGTACCCTTAGAAGTGAAGTAAGCACTTACAGACATGGGTGCTCAGGGAAAAAACAGAGTGATAAAATAGGCTGAAAATGGTTCCTTGTGTTGAAAACATACTGCTGTGAAGAAGAGCTCAGCTCCATGTGAATTGCTACATGATACATGGAATATACCAGTGTAATTTCTCCAAAAATCAATAGGGAACTTCCTCTAACACTGCTGATGCTCACATCCTTCCTGAAGTTTCTTAGTCACCTATGTCAGAGGAGATTTAGCCCAGGGAATCACAAAAATGCTACTGAAGCATCCTTTTGCAATAGGCCAGTTTACACTCAGTGAAAGAAGCCACCTCTCATTTCCCGACATCTTTCTGATTGCCATATTGGGTTAGGCAAGCCAAGCTCTCTGGCACCAACGTATTTAATCGACTTTTGAAAGCAGAGCAGGAACGTCTTCAGCAGAGGTTGTTTGCTGGGTGGTGCTGTTTCTTTCTTTGATTGGGTTATGAGGCAGCATTTTGATTTGAATGGGAAAACAAATTAGTTCATTGCCCAAGCCCCTCCTTCTCCCTGGGAATACAGATGCTCTTCCCACAAGGTTCATCCCAGACTAAATCTGGAAGCCTCTCTTGAGGAAGGCCCTTGTTAAAAGTATTGGAAGTTACTGCAAAACCAGAACGACAGTACTTTCTCTTCCTGCATTTCTTATTGCAAGATCTAGTTTAAAATATGCTGCCTAGAACGGCTGCAAAATACAGGGCAGATCCGAGCAGTCTGTGTGGCACTGTAAGCCAAATGAGATGGAAGAGTTGCTTATCTGCTCTACAAAATGGGATCAAAAAGCCTTCCTTTAAAATTCCCATGAAGGATGGCAATTCCAGACGGTGGCTCAGGCTCCCTGAAGTATGACATTTTGCAAGACTCTGGCTGGGTTTGGGAAAAAAAAAAAACAAAACCAAACATGTTTGTCTCTTAGAAGGTCTTTTAACAATGCTCAGTCTTATACTCGAACACACACAATGAAGGCGGGCACAGGAAGGAGACTTGGCTTGAGCTCAAGATTCCCTGGTGGCTGGGACTTCAGGGTTATTTTCATTCTGTCTGACTTGTACACTGTAATTGCACTGGGGCTGCAGATGACAAATTAACTTTTTTTTTTGCCACTGCTTACAGGTATTTGTTTGGATTCAGGGGGTGATTTTTTTTGCACACAGGGATGTGTCAAGCATGTGTGAACACTGCATTTCATAAGATTAGCATTAAGCAATGCACCTGGGAGATGACATAGCCTGCAGCCCATTGCCTTTGAGAAGAGGCTTCTGGAAAGCCATGCCTGTGTTATGTATAGAATATGGCAGAAGGTTCACACATAAAATTCATCCTTAACAATACTGCCAAGACATATTTGGAATGAACAGTCATGTTTTCTCCCAAATGGGCAGACAGTTCAAAGCTAATTTGCTCACCGGCATCACTCAAGGAGAACCTCCTTCTGTTTATATTTGTACATTAGAGATATCAAGAACAGATAATGTCAGCACCTGGTTTGCTCCTGACTCTCCCAAGTGACTTCCCACATGACTAGTTTGGGTGGAGGATGGCAAGCAAACCATTAGTAAGATCCCTACAGGTAGGTGCAAAAACAAACAGCAGCTTCTTTACTCTTAGGCATAAAAGGCGACCCACGTACAACTTCTACCTTGAATAACTGAAACAGGAAGCTGCCTGACTTTGTTTAGCCTCTGACTGGCAAGGAAGCTTTACCCCCAGCTAAGGCCAGGGCTGGGGACCTTTTGAGAACTTCTTGAGGCAGTAGAATCATGGGCAAGTAGAGTACCAAGGCAAACCTATGCATTGGGTCCCAGAGTAAAAAAAAAAACGTACCTGGCAGAGGGCCTTGCAGCATTTGGAGCAGGCAGCTCCAGAACAGAAGCCAGACAACATTCCTGGTTCTTTATCAAGTTTTAGAAAGAGCCTTCAGCAAGTATTGGCACCTGCATCTGCTGCTTACCCACATATATACACATAAGAACAGCCATACTGCATCTGACTAGTGGCCTGGCTTTGACAGTAGCCAACATCATCAGATATTTAAAAAAGACTATTGCTACACAGCATGAGCAGCTGACACTTTTCTGGGAGTACTTACCTAACCTCCAACATCTAGGATACAACCAGGTTGCTTCAGGAGCCTATCGTACATTTCATTTGACACATTTCTTGGTCGCTTGCCCAGCCTTGGTCATGTGACGTAGAAGAACAAAAAAGTTGCAGCAACTGAGAATACAGAGAGTACAAACAAAAGGCATCCTTGGGGTTGGTGCAGCTGGGCACAAAGTAGTTTTGAGATTACAAAGGGAAAAGAAGGTGTGGCATAAAGCTCACTGTTTTCCATCGCCTTCCTGAACACACACATGTCCTGCATTAAGTGTAACTGACTAAAATAAGCATTGATCTTTATTAAGTATTTCTTCCCCTACACTTCAAATAGGAATTTAATTCAGTAGCTTAGGTACTCCTAATAAATGAATGCTGCTGAGCTCCAGGACACCTGTATCTATCTAAGCAAACAAGAGTAGAGATAGGAAAGGGAGCCAAGGAAACAAAGCTGTTTTCCAAATTACTGAGAAAAGTTCTGTTCAAATTTTGACAAAGGCTCAGTTCAGCTTTGTTGTTTGAACACACTGGTGATACTGGACACTTCCTGCAACAATGGGAACAACATTTCTTGTAAATTTAGACGTGTACTTTTCCTTGCAAAGATGACTTCTTTCAAGTCCCACAAAACCAGGGACTGCCGTGCTTACTGTCTTAGCAGGTGATGACAGTTTTGCATTACATACTCATGCTACAGCAGCATATTCTAGCCTCAGCGGGACACTTGGATCTCAATACCAAAGAAAAAGAGTAAATGATAGTTTCTGTCTGCCACAAACATTTTAGTAAGATCCAACCTTTCCAGTCATGCCTACTTCAGAAACAAGGAAAGGGCACATATCGTGGGATTTCCTCTGCACGTGCTTCTCACAAGTTGTTGTACAGGCAATTTGCACAGATAAGTTGCAGTAACTCTTCCCGCAGGGAAGAGAGACCAGGGTGGGTGGCCAGGAGGACAGCTCCTGCAGTTTGTCCCTGGTGCTCCATTTCACAGGAGTCCCAGTATACAGCTGTGGCTGAGTGAATTTTCATGGTCCATTTCTCATGGCCCAAAGACTGTAATTTGGGTGCCCTAGTCTATGGCATCAGGAGTGACAAGAACAAAAAGATCTGTGCTATGACAGAGGGATGGAAGAACAATAAGCCACTTCAGTATAAACTTGCTGTATGCTTAGTCTACATGGATGAGTATAAATCTAGATAACAGCAGCAGGGAACTTAACTCATCACCAAACTATTATGAAAGGGCAATCTCATTTCCTCTCACCATCTTGTCTAGTACTTCATTATTTGCTCACTTCAGGGCTACTCCCATGGCTTTCCAGGTTAGTAGACTAGAAGAAAAAAAAAAAAAGCTTCCCACATAATATTGTTGTTGATAAATGAAGAAAGAGAAAAAAACTAAGCACAAAGTTATGAGTCACCTGAATGCACTTAAGCCAGATGTAGAATTAAGGAACAGGCACTGACATGCACTCACGAGAAAATACACAGTTGCTTTAGCCTCTCAAAAAGGAATGCTGCAGGGCAGTAGGACTAAGGGGAGTTTAAAAAATAAAAAGAGAATGGGGGAGGGGGGAGGCTTCTTAACATATAAATCACAGTGTCAAAATCCTTTTATCTTTTGGCGCCCAAATCTCTCATCTGCCTTAGCGAATGCTAAACAAGTCACTAGCAATTCTTTGTGAATTTTTAATTGGTGTTTTCACAACCTCATTCTTGATATTTCTAAGAGAAATTAGCAGATGTTCACAAGAAGAGTTTCACAGAGAAATCGCTCAGATAGGTTACGGGTGAGTCGGAGAAAGAGCTGGATGTCCTCTACCTTAGCACTGGCTGCAACAAAAACTTTTGTCAGCTTCAGAATATACCCCCCAGGACTGGAAAAGGTAGGCTGAAATTGCCTACATTTGTGCAAGCATTAGGTTTTACACACAAAGTTTGAAAGACTGGAATAGCAGCATCTGGTCTCTAGTTCACACATGGCAAGGTCACAGCAAGACAGAAGTTTAACCCTTTTCCCTGGTGACAACACAAAACTCTGTTTTGTATTGCTATAATATGAAGGAAGAAGTGCAAACTTTAAGATCTGTAGTAAATAGTCTGTAACATGGTTCCAAAAACTACGTTTTCTGATCTCACCTACTGATCTGCCAGAAAGCTCCTTGAAGACGGAAGTGCTTAGATCTGGTGTTGGAAATGGTTTATCAGATGGCTTATGAATAGATAAGTAACACTTCTGTTAGTAAATCCTTCAAAAATGGGGGGTTGTTCAAAAACAAGGGAACAAAACTTGACAAGTTTCACACCTTAATTTCAAAGATGCCAGAAGTGGGGTTTTTTCAGCGTTTTTAAAGCTAAATTTTCAATTGTCATTGTGTAATTCCATCTTCATTTAAAGGTTGTTCTATGTAAGACTAGGAAAGAAAACTAAATAGTCCAAAACGGAAATAAATGTCTGTCTGCAGCTGAATGAAATTGTCCAGGTTGACTTTAATATGAATTTTCTCATTTTGCTGCTTCACCAAAGGTAGGAAAATATATAGTTTTGTTTGACCTAACCCAATTTTAAAAGTCAGCCACTGAAACAAAATATCCATTATTGACACAATTTGGCTGATGACTGAACCTCCTGTTGCTAGAATACGTTGGGTGCAAGAGAAAGTTTTAAGAAAAAGGGAGAGTGTGCAGTCAGTACATTTTTGAGGTTGATGCTTTTTCCGCATACCGTATGGCTAAGCAGAAGTGTCAAAGGAGCCATTAAGCTGTTCACCATGCTTGAGCCAGGGCTGAATTATAGCACCTAGAAACTCGGTTCGTCATCTTACTGTTTCTTCTTCTTCTGTTTCCCACTTCTACATCACAGACTCAAACAGTAAATTCATCAGGATGGCAAGCAACATTTTATTTTGTGTCTGGGGAGTATCTACCTGGTCCATAGCAAAGGCTCTCCGGTACAAATCCATACCAACACCAGAAGAACAATTGTTCTCAAATACAATACTTCCTTTCTTGTTTTCCCAGAAAAAATACCACAAGGTGGTTGAAACAACTTTATACCCCTTCGCCCAGTGAAAAGACAACTTCAAACAAAAGAAAATCCTCATTTCCTACAAGTTGCCGCTTCTAGCTCTCTAAATGGAAGAGAAAGCCCAAGTCTGCACTACTGACCTGAGCCTGGGCTTTTGCTGAACACACCTACTTAACGTGGACTCTGTTCTTAAGAGAGGTAGGACTGTAGGTCATCAGAAGAATAAGCAGTGGGGTTGAACAGGTGTAAATCAGCTATACAATTAGACCTATCTTATTTGGATTTCTTAGTCCTAGCTGGAATCTCTGAACCTTTCGATATTTGCAGGGACTTTTTGGGCATGGTCAATGAAAATCTAACCAGATAGGCTGTGATTTTCAGCAGGTACCTATCACAGCTGCACCATCAAACCTTACTGAGAAAATCTGATTCTGAACCGTTCATAATTCCTAAATCAGTCGGCTTTTCCTCTCCTCACCCCTTACCCTTATCCAAGCTGTTCCTTAAATGGGCTCAAGAGAACCAAAAATAAATGTATTTGTAAAGTTTTTCTTCTTTTTCTTCATGCCAGATTGAGAGAAGGGAAAAAAGCACCCTGAAATATGAAAGAGCCTTTCTGTTTGTCGCACATCTGTTGCTTATTAAGGAGACTATCATAACTGAAGACACTCTGACCAAGCAACTCTAGGTCTCCCCTGGTAGAGTAGCCCGTGGTATCAGAAGGTGACAGGATGCCAGGAATCACCAGCAAACCGGCAGCAAGGGTAGCAGTCAGCATGGTGTGAAGTGTGTTCTTTGGAGCAAACGCTCCTGGAGGACTAAGAAATTGCCTAAGAAGACTAAGTCATTTGAAGAGATTGTGGCATGTTAGAACCCACAGAAAAATGTTTCTCCAATGCATTATTTATTGCTTTTCTGTATTTATATAATATCCAGCTTCCTGAGAGTAATTTGTTTTGGATTGTGTAACACTGGGCAGAACATCAAACGTATGTTAATCAGTGGTAATAAAACACTAAGTTTTATGGTCACTGAGGTATTAAATATTGCTAATAAATTATAGGGCTAGCATTTTAAATGAGCTGTAGTTTGGAGAAGAGCAGTAACACCATGTCTGAAAGCATTAATTGCCATTGCCCGACTTCCTAATTATCAAGAGTTTCAAATATATTTTTAAACCAATATATCACTCTGTTATGCACGCAATGAAATACAGCTGCGTTTGAAAAGCTTCAATAGCGCTAAGTACTTTACCCCTTCAAAGCACTCTACGGACATGAAAACACAGTACCTCTGTGAAACGGTTAATTATTACTATCCCTGTTTTATACATAGGGGAAGCAGAAGTGTAGAGAGGTTAAAAGTCTCCACTGAGACCACCCAGCTTGTTAGAGTCAGGGTTTGCATCGACGGGGGACACATACTCTCCAGTCTTACAGCAGCGGTCCCTTTCCACAGGTGCAGCCCAATTGCGCAGCAACAGCAATCCGGTCACAGCAATGGCATCCCATCCCCACATTGTGTGTCTTCTTGTGGACTGGCAGGAACTGGAAGAAGCAAGAGGCACTAATCTTCTCCTGGGATAACTCACAGAGAGGGAAACCGTGCTCTGTGTGACAGGCTCTCCTGCTTTCCATGCACTAGGACACATTTTAAAAGCAACATTTTTGTGAACTACTGTCCTATCCATTCGCCACGGGACTGCATCATCCCAGCCTCCCAGGCAAGTCATACCCATCAGTGACGTTGCTGGTGCAGCACACAACACACAGGGCGCATGTGAACACGGCAGCGTTTGCCGGCACACTGGTATAAGCATAAAGCCCAGGTGGATCTGTCTTGCTGTGGGCTTTTCGTACCTGAGGAGCGAGCCCACACCTGAACCGTGCCGGCAGGTGTGCTGCTCATGAAGTGATCCAGGTGCTCTGGAATGGGACTTTTACAGGGGGTCATAAGACATGATTACCCTGAAACCAGGTAAAGCCTCACTAGTGGGATGGTCCTTGCTGAGAACTGCACCAGGGTCAGGTTTCAAAGCAAGGGGCTTTAGGAAAGCACGAGCTGGAGAAGCCTGCCACATCCTTTCACAAAGCGGGGCTTACCCTCACCTGCAGAGGACTGCTAGCCAAAAGGGCAGCAGACAGGCCACACAGAGTAGGTTTGAGGAGCCTGGCAGCACTCAAGGATGAGCACTGTTTGGCTTCTACCTTCCATTCACCTTGTTTTAGCCCAGCTCCCACACAGTATCAAAAATGTGAGCCATCTTTCTTCTATTACTGTCCATTAAATCCTCCCCAAGCACAGCCGCAACAAACAAGGCTCCTGCCGAAGTGCCGTGAGCTGCACCCACACCTCAGGCCTGCAGGGCGCTTTCAGACAGCTCCAGGCACTTTGCTGCTGCTCACCAGACCGTATGTTTTGGGGCAAGACAGAACAGGAGCAGCTAGCCCTGACTCACCTGTACGACACAGGGGCTACAACCAAACACCCAGTGTGTGTTTGCAGGTGGAGAATGACTCACCGTAACCCAGGAGGGGCTGTGGCTCGTCCAGCATGGCCACGTCTGGGTGCGGGTGGGAGGATGATGGCTCATGCTTGCCCGACACAGCCACCCGCAGGGAGCCCACAGGATGGGCTGGCTCTGCCGAGCTGCCTGCTTGCACCCCATCTGGCTGCTTTTGCCAGCTCTGCTACCTCACTCCAAAATGCAGAGGGGCACCCAGCCCGGCGGTACATCCGGGCAGCTCCTTGCTCTCCCCAGAGGGGGAAGAGCGAGCCCTCACCTCACCGGGGGTTGGGCACTGGGTGCTGGTGGGGTGTAGGAGGCTACAGGAGGTTCCCTGGCAGAAAACCTGCTGCTGATGTGGCAGGGCAATGAAAAGGCTGAACGCCGAGCCCATTCTGCAGGATTTCCAACCAGGCACGCAGAGCATAAGGACACGCTGTTCGGCAGCGGGAGGCTGCTCCTCTGCTTTGTGGGCCCTTTGCTGGCTGCCTGGTGCCTCCTGATGCCGGCACTCTGCGTGTGGCGTGGCCCAGACCACCGAGGGGGCCCGCTGGCCCCAGCGTCCCCTCCCTGGCACTGCCATTAATAACAGCACTCCCGCTGCTCCCAAGCAGGCGCCGGTGCCATCCCGGGGCGACCTGTCAGGGAGTCTGGCCTGGGGGATGCAGCAAGAGGACACAGCTGAAAAAGACATCTTTAGCCCAACAAGGCAGTCGCTTTGCTGCCAAAAAAGAAAATTATTTAATTTCTCTGGACAAAAGGGAGCTGAAAATTGGGGTGGGAAAAAAGACAGAAAAGAAATAATGCAAATCAAAGCCCATTCAGACATTTCACAATCATATAGTAAGAAAGCATGGAGAGCATTCACAAACACGCAGGCACAGCCATCAGACGTGTCACAGCCTCAAAATCAGAGATGACACCAAAATTGCATTGAAGTAAGAAACATTTATCAAATCAGGAGTTATGTGGAAAATTCCATGAGGGAAGTTCCCTAACCTCCCTTCAGAAAATATATGCGAGCTCCTAAGATGTTTCCAACTTTTTTTCTAGCCTTCTTGTCTCCTGTTCCTTGCACAGTCTTATTAAAGAAAATACAGCCTAGTACATTGGTTTGTAGTACTCTGAGCACTCCTGACACTAATGATCAATGGGGCCATGTGTTGAAAGATTATATTTTTGCTTTTAAAACCCATTTAACATTACAAAGAAGTCACAGTCCATCCTGCCCCATATCTCCCTGAGCTTTTAACTGCTGATCACCATTGCATACTCTGTTAAAACACTGGCAACCCACTTGGAAAAGCCATGCAGGTGTTTCTTGCAAAGTCCTGCTTGGATTTCTCATGCAGTCAGGGCAGTGAATAGGGTATGGCCTCAGGTCATAGTAACTGGGCTTGGATTTATAATAACAACGAATGTGAATGCTTTCCAGAAGGCTGCAGCCTCAGCTGCACTATGCAGCCAGACAGTGCTAGAGCACATCTGGTCACAAACAACTTAAAGCAGAGCATGAGCAATGCTTTGCTATCCATATTCCCTGCCAGCATGGGCAAGACCTAAAGTCTTTGGGTAGCTTCTTCTGCCTGGTGGTCTGCTGCTTGCTCACTTGTGACTGGATCTGCCGCTACTGAACTCAAAGAGACTTCAGAGGAACTGGATCAGAGTGTGGTAGAGTAACAAGATAAAGCCCATGAACGCTCTGCCTGGATTCCTTCCCATTGCCATATTAACAGTGAGCCTAGTCACAGGCACAGAAACTGCCCTAGCAGCCCAAGTGCATTTGATGAGTCCTCACAGGCATGTCTGTCTCTCCTTGAATATTAAAATCCTGCAGATATTTTTCTCCACAGGCCACCCCAAAACATATATTTATTAAAGCGGATTTTGGAAACTACAAAACACGTCAGTCCTGCTACAGACCAGAACCACTTCCACATCAAAGCAACCCGATTCTTTCGCCAGATTTATAAAGTCTCAATTCTTATCCCTCCTGAAAACCAAAACACCACAAATATTTACTTTTCTGTCCAACACACACCTCGTTTCCTGCTTGAGTATTGCAGGCAACACCACTTCAGTCATGCAGCAAACAGACATGACTTCCTTTTTCTCCCTCCTTCTTGCTCTCCCTTTGGTCCCTCTGGCTCCAGATTCAAGCATATCCAGCCATTCCACTTGCTCTTCTGCTGCCAAAAATTGCACATAAAATTTCTCTGTCATTCAGTCCGACGTATTTCTCCTGAGTGGAACAGAAAAAACACTGAAGGGCCACTGAGGCCGTGACTTTAGTAGCACTACCATTAGTCACCATTGGTTACCTTGCTTCTGATGTTAACTATCATGAACAGAAGACACGTAAATAGTAAAATCATTTTGTCATGCTACTATGCAAGTAGCCTACTAAAAACTGACACTGCTCTTTTATAGCAAGCTCCATCACCATCCTACATCACTCCCCAGCAGCTGGGGAACTGCCAGTGGGATCAAAATTTGAACTGTCTCATAATTCATAATGTACTTCAAAATGTTCAAGTCCAGCTCTCTACTAGTCTGATCTCCAAAGAAGAGGAGATGGATTTGGACTTCTCATAGCATTTTCTTTTGGCTTTGCACAGATTCTTTCATTCATTTCTTGAATATTTCCCTGGTCCCATTCTGAAAACACTCAAGACTGACTTTCCGTCCACTCATTTTGTTGTCTTCACTAGATTTCCTCACTGGATTACTGAGTGTCCTCTGCTGGTTGAAACCCTCTCGAAGAACCACACAGAGAACTGCTTGAACCTTTCACAATCCAAGGAGACATATACCCCTGTATATTTCTGTAATAAGCCTGTATTTCTTGCAGTCTAAGATAAGGCTTGCAACTAGCAAGGATTTAACCAACAATGCTTAAAAATGTACATGCATACTCCCAAATGGTAGCTATTAGAGATTTAATTGGAAGGAATTTGGGAAGGGGAATCCCACATTTGGATTATTTATCACAAGATGGGAGTTGGACTTGATGATCCTTATGGGACTCTTCCAACTCAAGATATTCTATCAAATCATAAGAAAAACAGACTGTCAAATGTAAGAAGAGAAAATCTGGGGAGTTTTCCAATGATTATTGTTGCGAGGAAACCTTCTTGGTATCCACATGTTCAGCTTTTTTGTCCCATTCCCATTTTATGCACAATTCTCAGACAGTACTGCTCCGTGCCATGCCCTAAAGGAGAAAAGTGACAAAACCAGAACTGTAAAGCATGCAAATGCTTGAATAAAAATACTATAAGGATGAGAAAGCTATATTGGATTAATTTTAGTCTCATTTGAAATGTAGACATGTGCACGGAAGAAAGAGAAATAGCTTTATCTAAAGTATTTATATGATCCCCATTACTGGAGTATCTTAATTCTTTACAATCTCTAACATATTTATGCTAACAGCACGCTTGCGAGGGAGGGAAGTATTATCTTTTGCATTTTACAGATGAGGAAAAGGGATTCAGATTCTTAAAAAGTATTTGGGAGTCAAACTCTCACTGATTTCAGCCGAAGTTTGGTCCATATTCACTTCTCAGAATACAGCCCAAAGCAGCTACCATATGCACAAGTAACCACAGGGTTAGAGACCTAACAGCCTCTAAACTCAGCCGTCCAGGGGCCATGCAGAGCATGAAGTACGAGTCCCTGGGCACACTGCTCCCTGCTCATTTCTGCACTCCCTGTTCCTGCAGCCGATTACTCCTGGCACTGTGCTGCTCTTCTTCCTTTCCCCTGCTGAGAAGCATTCTGCTCTCTTCAGACCATGTCACCAGTTTTCCAATATCATTTGGACTCTAAAACTCATCTCTGAAGTGCTTGCTCTCCCTCTCTGGCTTGCTGTCATTGTGGTAAGGACTCTCTCTACTCCATCGCCTAACTGCCTGCCATTAGTAATGAAAGCCACCAAGCAGAAAAAGATTCATCTCAAATCTCAACTATGCTTTACATATTCTTCCATTTGACAGGGAACTGATCATCATTCCCTAAGAATAGTTTTGCCCGCATTCGTTGATAACATCATCTTAAAACAATTAAATTTATGCCCTCAAGAATGTCAAACACCACTAAAGTCAAAGTAAGGTGAAATGGTTGTTCCTCTTACAAGGCATGTTATCCGGCCTTAAGAGGAAATTAGATCAATTTGACATGATTTTGAGAGAGGGCATGAGTAAATCTATGCCGTACAGCCACTTATGGACAAGAAGAAGATAACAGAGGAAGTCTACGGTAATAAGAACAGGAGTCAATGTCTGAGGACCCTAGATAGTTCCTATCCTCTCCTAGAAACAAAAAAAAAAGTTTCTGAAGAACATTCAGAGTACCAGAGATGGAAAAGCAGACATACCAGAGATGGAAAAGCAGATGAACACCCAATAGGCGCCCAAAGGCATTGCCAGGGTGTGCAGAGATGCAGTCAGAAAAGTAAAAGCTCAGCTCAAATTGAAACTGGCCAGAGATGTCAAAAGCTACAAGAAACTGTTCTTCAGGTACATAAACAACAAGCAGAAACAGAAGGAAAATATTGGCCCACTGTTCAACAGATGTGAACTAGCCACCAACAACACTGAAAAGGCAGAGGTTCTTAACATTTTCTTCACCTCTGTCTTTACCAACACTGCTGGACCTCAGGCCCTGGGAACAAAAATCCAAGTTGATACAAACACAGACCCACTGTCAGTGAAGGAAGAGTTGGCATGTGAACTATTACAGGAGCTTGACCCCTACAAATCGGTGGGCCCTGATGCTATCCTTTTGAGGCTGTTGAGAGAGCTGGCTGATGACATTGTGAGGCTGCTCTCAATAATCTCTGAGAAGTTGTGGAGCTCAGGAAACATCCCAGAAGACTGCAAGAAGACTAATGTCACACCCATCTACAAGAAGGGCTTAAAGGAGGATCCAGGAAATTATAGGCCCATCAGTCTTGCTTCAGTCCCTGGAAAAGTTATGGAACGAATGCTCCTGGGGACTATCACAAGTCAAATGAAGCATGTGACTGGGAAAAGACAGCATGGATTCACCAAGTGCAAATCATGCTTGACAAATCTGATCGCCTTCTATGACAAAGTAACTTGCTTAGTTGTTGAGGGGCGAGTGGCGGACATTGTCTACTTGGGTTTCTCCAAGGCTTTCGACACGGTTCCCCACAGCCTCCTCCTAGAGTAATTGACGCATTACAGTCTAGACAAGTGGTCTGTGGGTGAGAAACTGGCTGACAGGCTGCACCCAGAGGGTGGTGCTAAATTGCCCCTTTTCAAACTGGAAACCTGTCACAAGTGGGGTCCTCCAGAGGTCAATACTGGGCCCAACGCTGTTTAATATCTTCATAAGTGATCTGGATGGTGGGATAAAGTGTACGCTGATGAAGTTTGCCACTCACACCAAACTGAGTGGGGAAGTAGACACTTTGGAAAGGAAATCCACCGTGAAGGAGGACCTGGATAGGCTGGAAGAGTGGGCTAACAACAACCTTATGAATTTCAAGACGGACAGCTTGCACCTGGGAAAACATAATCCAGGAGTGCAGCACAGACTGGGATCTACCTGGCTGGGCAGCAGCTCTGTGGAAAGAGACCTGTGGGTCCTTGTGGGCAACAAGCTCAATATGAGTGAACAGTGTGCTGCTGCAGCAAAGAAAGCCAACAGGATGCTGGGTTGCATCAACAAGGGCATCACCAACAGAGCTAAAGAAGTCATTATCCCCTCTACTCAGCGCATGTCAGGACACATCCGGAATACTGCTTTCAGTTTTGGTCCTTGCAATACAAAAAAGATGTGGACAGGCTGGAGAGGGTCCAGAGGAACGCCGCCAAGATGATCAAAGGACTGGGAAGCCTCACTTATGAGGAAAGGCTGAGGTTTGTTCAGCCTTGAGAAAAGAAGGCTTGTGGGACACCTTATCACCACGTTCCAGCATTTAAAGAGTAGTGACAAAGATAGAGACTCCCTTTTTACAAGGAGTCACGTGGAAAAGACAAAGCGTAACGAGTACAGGTTACTTCTGGGGAGATTCCAGGTGGACACGAAAGCAAAATTTTTTACAGTGAGAACAACCAGCCATTGGAATAATCTCCCCAAGGACGTGGTAGATTCCCCATCATTGGACACTTTTAAGATTCAGCTGGACAGGGTGCTGGGTCATCTTCTCTAGACTGTGCTTTTGCCAAGAAAGATTGGACCAAATGATCCTTACGGTCCCTTCCAACCTGGTATTCTATGAACATTCATGTTGCTTTTTTCTCCCATAATTTGTTGAGTAATGACCAAATATGTATAGTTTCTCTTGTAATTCAGCCACATACAAATAATTTATTTTTCCCAATCCAGCTAATGCCCATCAGGATTGCTAAGTAAAGCTTTGCTATCTCCATTCAGTGTTTACAATAACCTCCTGAAAGAGAGCCTGTGAGACTACTGTTATTTTTGTATCTGGGAGCAAAGTCACTCAAGTATAGATGCACCAATGTCACTAAAATTACTCTTAAGAGAAGACTGGTAATCTTCTTACTAAGTTACTCTATCTTCCTTCAGTACGTGTCGTTCCATTCAGTCTTTGGCATGCTCAGTGTACGTAGTGCAGATGTGCTTGTGGAAATGAAATCTTTCGATTTTCAGTTCATTAGACTTAGGCAAACTGTTTTCTGCTTTCCTCCACCGTTTCTGATCGCTCTCACACAGACTGCAGTGGCAAAACTGTCAGCAGTTCATAAGGGGGCCAAATCCTTTCAGATGTTGCGTACAAGGTTCAGAGCTGTTTTCAGATTTACTTCCTTTCTTGTTTCCTTGCAGATATCCCTTTGATGCCACTGAGAAGATTTGGACATCAGATATACGATCAGCATGTGGGACAATTTCCCTACAAACTGGCCACATTCACAGTCATGACTAGTCTGTTGGATCTCCAGAGATCAAAATAAAATGCATCCAAAGTCTGTATTGCTTTTCTACAGCCTAGACTGTTACAGCCAAGTAGTCTTGGAGCCAAACTTCCTTAAAGTTGACAGGACACCAGACAAGTCATCTGGGCACCAGACTGGATACAACTCCAGTAGCTGGAGATGAAGAAGACAAATCTTTTTAATTTATCGTAGGAGAGATTAAAAGGTGCTGATCAAAGTGTAAGCACTATCATCATTGTCTGGACTACTATGAATATTTCAGTTAACCTGCCACTCACTGGCACCTGAATATAAGTCCTTTTTTTCCCCTCTCTCTGAATATGCCTGCTCTATGCAATACACAAAAAGCAGAAAGTGTACCAGGCCTTTTGATTTATTTTATGTTTCGATCTTTTTGTAAGAATACTAAGTGGAGAGTCTGTGTTTCTTACAGTCGATGCATAGGGGTTTCCTTTTTGCTCTGTGCACTTTTCGGTCCATGCTTTTGCTTGGCAGGCAGGAGGGATTGGGAGGTGCTCCGCTTTCAGGGCAGTGAGGAGGCTTGGCTCACTCAAAGAGAAACAGCTACAGTCTGGGCTGGGACACATCCTACAGGAGGGCCTCACTGCCTACAGGGAGGAAAGGGAGGGGAAACCCTTTAATCACCCAAGCAAGAAGCAGCAAGTGCTACCAGGAATGGGATATCACATCTTTACTGACTGTAGCTATTTTTCTTTAGTGACGTGAACATATGTATGGCAAACGCCATAAAGTATAGAGCTGAGACTAGAATAGCAAAATGCGGTCTGAGGTATAGATAGGTGCAGTTCATGTAGAAGACAGGAGGCTCGAACCAGCAGTCCCTGGTAGGACTCCAACGGGAGCTCACAGTCAGGTGCAAGGAAGGCCAGGCTCTTCAGGAAGCTTTCTTTATGCCAGGCATAAAATGGAGAAGCCAAGATTTGGGTACAAAGGCTTGACCTTTCTGTGATCCTCTATACTCTCATAGTTATTTCCAGCTCTTCAAGTTATTGCGCATCAAGAAGAAAAGCAGGTGCAACGATACAACAGCCAGAGCCACAACTAGAACGAAGCCTCAGAGAGGGAAGAGTTGGACCAGCATCTTAATGAGGAGTGGCTTTGAAAGGGAAATATTTAAGCCTCCTCATTTTGAAACTAGTTTCTCTTGGTTTGTTTGAAACATTTTACTAGTTTGGGACACTCCTCAATTCCTGGATTGAGAGGTTAGCAAGATTTGCTCCAGCTTCCTTTTTTTTATAATACAGGAGCGTGATATGAGAAACTGAGCACAAATGTTCTATAATTAAGACAGGGAGCCTCCTGAAACTAGTCAGATTTCAAAAGCAAATATATGTTTAAGCACAATCACAGTATTTCAGGAAAATTTTAAAAGCTTTAATCAGAAGGAAAGGGCAAAGGCACTTTTATTTCAGGCATAGTTCAAGCATCATCCATCTTCCTTCCCTTCCATAAAGGCAAACATTCTCAAGTTACAAGTTTTGAAAGATTTTTCTGAGTCTCCATTTTCCTTGGAATTTAACACTGTCTTTAATCAAGACTTCCTCCTGGAACTCTACAGCTTATTCTACAGTCCTTGTAATCAGCGTTCTTTCTAGCTGTTCACTTTTCCAGCCTCAGTAGTAGAAAGCAAGAATTATGTTCAAATTTATTATTGCATCAAAAATATAATTTGTTATTTATTTTTTCATGCCAACTCAGCTAAACGTTCCTAGCCAACACTGTAACCAAAGTTCAGCTATTAAGACTCTTTCTGGGAGGAATGCTCTTCCAGTCCCTTTGCTGTAAGGTTTTGGGGACAGGTTGTTTCAGACGGGAAAAAGAATTAACTCCTGAACCAGTTCCAGGTTGAAACTTAATGACAGCTGTCTGGGAAACAGCAGTCAAAAAACTCAAGGTTCCGAACAAATCTAAAACTGCATATAAACCCTACGCACATTTGTTTAAGGGTAAATAAAATGAAACTGGTATAAAACCCAGAAAAAGGGAGCAAGAAATAGATACTTTGAGTGCCTGGTGGAAGTATTTGAGATACTATGAAACTCATCCTAAGTTAATAAATCAGAAGAGTTTCTACAGTAAAGCATCAGACAAATACAGCAGAATAAAAATAACCTACAAGCGACACTGAATACAAAAAATGAACAGCGAGAATGTCTGAAGCTGCCTATGGTGAGGACAAGAGGTGGCCTTCCACGCCGCAGTCCCTGCACCTGCCTGAGCAGGTTGTCCTGTTGCAGAGCTGCATCTCTGAGGGACTGGAGTGAAACACCCTCCCGCCTTGTACCTGCTGCCCCATCCTGCCTACGCTGCAGCCGCAGTTTTTGGAGGTAGACAAGCCCTCGTTCACCCTTTCCAGGCTGTTGATGCACTTCTGAATAAACCTATTATGAGCAGAGAAAGTTGCATTTGTTTCCTGGACTCACTGTTAAATACCATTAGCAAATTTGGTAACGTCTCAAGGATATTAAAACAATAACCAATTGGAGACATGATAGACAGCAGTTCCCTACTGTGCCTTCCCTCTTCAGGAATCATCAGCTGCTGGCAGTATTAATTCACTTGTTAATGTGGAAAAGAAAACGTAGAGCCTCTTAAACAGATTTTTTGAGCAAAACTGTGCAGAGCACAGAAGGTATTTATGGAAATTACAGTTTGGGGTGAATTTAGAGTGAAATTAGTGTGCAGTCCCCACTACCAGCAGCTGTACATGGTCGGGCTGATAGACAAATTAGCAAACTGGGGAGACTGTGTTTCCTAGAAAGAGAGTATAGTGTCTTTTTCCTCTTGTAACAGCAAGAAGAGCTGAAAAGAGTTCAGCTCTCCTGTCTGGATGTATCCGTGCAGTGTTACTTTTTTGTGTTAAAGAATATGTTACTCAAATATGAAGGAACACACCAAAATAATTGACAGATAACAAAGGGCAGGGAAGAATAAAACATAAAAAGACATTTAGAAGAACAGTGTACATTTTCTATCCTAAACGTTGCTTGTATCAAGTCACACGGAGATTTCAGAAAAGGATCCAAAGGAGAGATGGATGACAGGACAGTTCAAGCAAAGTGTTTCCTGAATTTAAGTGATGGCCAGGGTACATATAGGGAGAAAGAAGCAAAACAAATAGGGAAGATGACAAGCACAATGTGGTGATAGCTGTTGTCATGAAGCTGGGCTGAGTGGGTTCATGGGGCAGATTTTCTGAGGAGACAGTGAAGAAAGAGCTGAGGATCAAGGAAAGGCTGAAGTGGAGGGAAGCAATAGCTGAGGTCACTTAAGAGAGCAGACAGAAGGGAAAGGATGCTGAGAGTGACAAAAAAGTGATAGACATTAATGGATTGGAGGTCTTAAGAGGGCAGGGTGAGGCAAGGGGCAGAGGGTAAATATGCTTTGTTGAAAGAAATGGAGAGGTGAGAGAGAAAGCGGTGCTCAAACTGATCAGAAAAGGACCAGTGTTTTGGGAAAACAGGAGCAAGGCTCTTTCAGTGAGTGGGAGTGCTGCTCTGAGCTTGTAAGTCAAGTGAGGGGGCGAGGGAAAGGAGACAAGGGGCTAAGAGGTCAGGCAGGATGTTGGTGAAGAAGGCAATGTCAGCTGGGATGAGACTATGAAGAAAAAGCAGGTATCATTATAATTAGAAGGGTAGCAAGAGAGCAACCACGAGTCAGGGAGGTTGCCTCACTGCTACTACCTCCCTACCATGGAAGAGGCTGGCCAGGGCAGTTAGACACACACTGCAGGAATAGTGCTAGGCCTTTACAAAATCTGGCAGGTCTTTTAGATCGCAGCCTCTCCCCACCCACACCCCACCAAAATGAATAGCTCCATTCATTTGTGCCGGGGTATTGATTTCAGACTACTCTCTTTGCTGACATGGAAATTCATTGAGGCCTCTCTGCCTTCGCTGAGCCATTTCCTGAGGGTTGCTCCGAGATCAGAGCATGCCTCCTCCTGACCCCAGGAAGAGGGAGAGCCCAGCCGAGAGTGCTGGCAAGGCTGGTAAAAAAGCCACTAATCAAGAAATTAGCCCCCAACCACACAGACCAGCACAGCAGAGTCCTCCTCTTTCTTGTCAGCACGGCCAGCGTGTGAAGTAGCCACTACCATTCCCTGTGCTCCAATGATTACAATTGATTTAGACAGACCAAGGATCTTAAACATAGCCTGTATTTTCAGGTTATGAACGCTCATGTTTAAAACTCCTAGAGAAAATTGCAGCACTTTGACATCAGTTTTTGATCCAACACTGTGCGTCTTTGTGGAAGGAGCTGATACAACTGCCTTGAGATTATTATCACAGCACTGTAAGCAAAGCAGTAACCATTTGACAGCTACCATAGTAAGACCTCTGCCTGACAGTTTTATTGCTTGTTTGCTCTCCCAACTATTCCTTTTTCTCAACCTATTGTTTTTTGCTCTTTACTTATACTATAAGTGCTTTGTGAGCACAAACTGGTTTTGCTCTCATTTGGGGCACATCTAGTACAATAGAGTCTGTCTGGCATGGAGGAGAACAATAACATAACATAAATGACAGCCATTCTGCTGAGATGCTAACTACTCTTGATAGCCTGCATGCAAAAAATACACTTTGAATGTGTAATGTTTTTAACTTAAGACACCACAGGATTAAACACACTAAAATAGACACTTCATACTACAGACAGCTGTTGCCAGCTGTGCCCTTTGAATAGAAATTCTAACAAAACTGGCCTCATGAAAATAAAAGACGGTTATTAGTATCATTCCAGAGAGCAAATAGAGAATTATTTTCCATTCTGTCATCCTTTTACCTCCTCTTAGTTGTTAGAGTTATTGTCTACAGTTTCCAGTGGTTCTAATAAACCCCTAAATCTTATACAATCTACATCTTCCTCCAACAGGTTGATGGTTCACTGAATGTTATTTCTGTGAGGTGTTTTGAGTCTGAGTGTTTGGCAGTTCAATTCAATAACAGCATCAGCTCTAGAACTGAAAGCAAAGGGTCAAGTGACCCTGGCAAAGCAATCAGCTTAATGAATTAATGTTTGTACAAAGCTTCTGAAGAAATAACGTGTTATAGAAGTGCCAAGAATACTATTTGTAGATTTTCTTCCTCCTAGGCCTTTTGCTTGCAGGGAAGCACAGATGATACATGAGTCATTTTGAACTTTTGAATGAAATAGGTGTGACTCCTTTCCAGAAGGAGCAGGTAGCAGCTTTGTCCTCCAAAACCCAACAGACAAGTTCATATACAGAACTGACTCTCAACATTCCTTGTACTCTGAGTCTCTCTCTACCATCCATACATTTACTTCTCACTGCACATAAAAATTCCATACTTTTTTTGCCACACCTAACACTGCTTTTCATCAATTTTAAGCAAATTAAAATGCCAAGTGACAGACAGACACAAGAATAAAGAACAGCCCAGGTGCCTAAGCATGAATGCAGAATGATTTAATAAAAATTCCTGCTGTTTTCTGGGGGACGTGTTGATCAGACTTTCAACTAATCTCAAAGAAGTTTTAAGTCTTGTCTTAATGTGGCTCACAAGAGTTGTCTTGGTAGTTTTCAGTGTATGCATTACCAGCTTCAAAGAGTTACAAGCAACAAAAAAAAAAAAAAAAAAAAAAAAAAAAAAANGGCACTGCAGGAAGGTAGATAGTAAGAGCTCAAGGATCTTCCATTCAGTCAGTATGAAGGTTTCTGTAGACAGCAGTCATATTTGTACTGGGTGCTAATCCCATCCAGGCTTTAATCTGTCCAAAGAGGCTAACAACTAGGAGAATTAGACTCCAACTCATCTTAAATGGAGCTACAGCGAGGACACAAATGCTTGAGTCACAGTATCTTTGGGGGATTGCACAGAGCTGACCTGATTAGCGCTGAGGATAAAAGAGCAATAACATGCTCCATGTTACAGATGCTGCAGACAACCACCGGCAGAGTGCACATCCATTCTCTGACTGAGGCTGGTACATTTCCTCTTTTAAAAGACAAACTTGCGCTGGTATCAGACATAATGAATGAGGGTTACCTCACTGGGCTGCAACAAAGATCTCAGTGCATATCACCCAGCCTTGTTACATTTCATTACTCAGCGCAAGAATGAGGTACACATGACCTTGCAAGGGCCTTGTGCCCTTTTCTGCATACCAGGGAGGCAAGACTTGCAGCCTGCTCCGCTTTTGTCTTGTTCAGATCAGCAGTGTGTAGATTCACACTGCATGTGGATAACTCCAGAAACTCTGGTCTCTGTCATGCAACAGAGGCACAGCGTGTGCTCCTTAGATTTCCAGCTAGCTTACATTTCTGACAATTATGACCAGGTACAAATATATTTTAGAATTGAAGGCAGGACTAACTTTTACAGATATCTGAACATCAGAATTTAATAGAGAATGATGGTCCCTATTTCAGACCACAGTTTAATTCTACAAACATGGAGTTACATTTAAAGAACCCATTTCAAAGGAGTCCTTTCTCTACCTTTCACTAAGTCCTTTACTCAAGTAACAACAGGATTGGACGATAGGACCCCTAGGTGTTACTCTGTCATCCAGACTAGCACTATATGACAACGTAGACCAAATGTGCAGACAACCTCCCACTCTGGAGACATTCAAAACCCACCTGGACGCCATCCTGTGCAACCTGCTGTAGGTGAACCGGCTCTAGCAGGGGTGGTTGGACTAGACGATCTCCAGAGGTCCCTTCCAACCCTGACCATTCTGTGATTCTGTGACCTGACAGGACAGATCACTAGCTCATACCTTTCACAGTCCTTTCTGAGTTATGTTATGAAAACAAAATTACTGAGATAAGTAGGAAGGAGATGAGAGATGTAAGCACGGCTGGCAAAGGCCAATCATTAAAGTTAAACAAACCTTATTTTTAGAAACTAAAGGAACAAAATTTCCTATCTTCCAATTTTATTCTCCAAGAGACCACAAGCTAAAGACCATTTCCAAAAGAGATCAGACAGCTGTGTTGCTGACAAGAATCACAACAGCAAGAGTTAAAAATGAAATATCATTATTACAATAAACAGACCATTGGAGGGAGTACAAACCTTCCAAGTTTCAGTGCCTCAGCCAACTTCTAAACTGTGGGGTTAGAAAAAAAAGTAATCTCTGCTGTCTATTTATCCTGTAAATTCCTCTGTAAAGGTGTTTGCCAAAGCTTTGTGGAAGCAGTTCAGTACAGTTGAGTGGAACTGGCTGTTAAAATCACGAGTGGTTCACAAAATAGTTGTTAAAACCCCTATTAGTGAGAAGCCCCCCTCTAGTCGTGTCTATTCTCCTCCTTCCTTCCTCTTTCTCCCATCAGGCTGAGACCCAGAAGACCTTGGCTCTACCTTCATCCTACAGGCCTCTTCCTACTTCTGGGACTAGCTGATAGTGTGGCAGAAAGTCCCTCAGAATTTCAGACGTCTTCCAAATTTCACATCCTGGTCAACGTCAGAAAGAGGACATAGGAAGAGAGGGTGGCTGAGCACCACAGCTCTTTTGCTGCACGGATGTGGTCTTGCTAGGAAGGCTGCAGACAAGCACATAATTTACAGCTGGTGTGAAGGCTACCAAAGTGGGGCTTACCAAAGCCATCTCATTAACTCCTCCCACCCTCCAATCCAAAGCATCACACTTCAGGTAAGAGCACAAATTAAATAATTTTAAAAGGAAAGAACAAGCAACCAATAAAACATCTCTTTACCACATAAAAGCTGGGAATAAAGAGAAAGTTAGGCAGAATGCCAGCTTCCTGCCACTTTGCAGACAAAGAATGTCACACCTTTAGTTTGGACATTCATAAATAGATTCAAACTGTTGCTACTTCAGAGGCCAGTGAGCAGGAAGAAGGAAATTTCTTTTTTAAACTCTAATGACTGTATTCAACAGCAAGACTGCCGTGTTGGCAGCAGGTGAATAGTAGACTTTGGGGGACCGCTTCAGGCCTCCCACCCAATATTAGTGTCTGCTGTAAGCAGCAGAATATACTGAAAGAGCAATCTTTTTTTTTGTATCTGCATGGATATTGAGGCAAGCTATTAAGTGAATTATTTCTTAAATTAACTAACAAATTAGCTGAGCCCTTATTTTACAATTGCCATGGAAACATACCCTACTACCTAAGCATGAGGGACACTGTCATCCAAGTTTGGGGATATGGAGGACTAGAGGAAAATATTTAACACAGTCTTCTCCAGCGACCATGTCTTGAACAAAAACAAGTGCAGCCTTTACTGAGGACAGAAGATTAGAAAACCCACGCTTATTAAAAGGTGCTTCCCAACACTTAGTGGCTTCATAGTCACATTTCTTCCTCTTCAGTTTGTATTCTCTGTGACCAAGAAGAATGAGAGATGGAAAGAAAAGCGAGCACTGACATTTTTCAAGTGATCCCCAAAAGATGGTATATGAGAATGGAACATTTCCTTAAACCATCATCACAGTTCCTAGTTACTTCAAGTATTCCTCCTGCCTGCCACCTCCAGCGTTGGTAAGTATATCATTTTGCACAGACACATCCAGCTGGCTTGGCTCACAAGTGGGCTGCATCTCCACACGTTGGCAGGATGGTCTTACACAGCCCGAGCTCTGCATAAGCCAGAACAGCTGCTGCTTAAAGGAGAGAGTAGGACCTAGTACTTGAGATATAGGTTCAATTCCCTGTCCCTAACAAGTTACTTCATTACGCTGTCCTGTCGCTCTCCATCTGAGAAATAACCTTCTTCTACTACACGGAAGTGTTGTAAGTATAAATAGACACTGGTAGGCACTCAGATAGTAGAAGAGCAGGAGGCATGTAAATCTTTAAGATGTAGCTGGAGGAACAGAAGCAAAGCTATAATGAGTCCACGAAGCGCCCTTGGGTCCTACAGCTTAGGTTGAACTGCAGCAATTGCCCTTTGTGTATCTTCCAGAACATGCTTTTCTGAATTTGCTGAAGACTTCAGGGAAGAATTTGGGTTTAATTCAAAGAACACGCCTGCTTAAACCTTGCTTCTGGGTGGAGTAATCAGAGGGGGGTTCAGTTATTTTATTTCTCCCATAACATAAATTATGTGAGGCTAATGTGTCAGTCTTAGAAGTTCCTCCATCTGGAGATGGGACTTCTGCCAATTATGTCATAATTTTTCTTGCCTGAAGTGACTCGCATTCATTGTATAGGAATCAAAATCCTAAGCAGTTCAGGTGATGAATAGATTTCCCTGTGACAATGAAGTATATTTTATTTTAGACTTTTAGGCCAGCTTCCTGCCACTTCATAACAAAAATATGATTAATGATACGCAAAATCCGCATTTTGGAATAGAAATAAATTGGGCCATTGCAGCATTTCTGTCTATCTGAGGAAATTTTATTCTGTCATTGCTTGACAACATAGTTTTACAGAATAAAACAACACCTGATACTTAGGGAATTTCACTTCTGTGTTAAAATACATTTTTACTGCAAAATGGTGTAGGAAAGGCTTGAATTTAGGAAAGGATTAATAGATTAGATAAGCTCTTTCTAAAAGAATATGCCAATACAATTTTTGCAGATTGAATTGTAGTAGGCATAATCTTATTTTAAATAAAAAATAAATGGATGAATAGAGTTTATTTTTACACAGGACTATGAAGAGCAGATTTTTTTAATGAATGGGAAAAAAGCAGAGTTTTAGCAATTACAATGAATTCACAGAAATCTGCAGTAAAGGAAATCATTAAGACATTATACCAGCCAAATACATTTGGCGAGTGTGCTTGTACATAATAAAAAATACTTAAGACTTGACGTAGAGATTTTTTACCCAGATATCTCAGAGCTTTCTGAAGATTGGAAATATGATTTTGCAGGGGAGCAAGGGAGACAGAAACCAGTGAAGTAACCTTTCAAGGGATCTACTTGGTCAAAAAGCAGAGGACAGAAAAGAGTTGTCCTCACTTGAAGTCTGGTCTTATAGATTGGACTTACCATACAGCTTCCACTGAATACACAGTATTCAGTGTGTGGAATTTTTTTGGCCGTGAAAGACTGATAGGTTGCAATACAGCAACTCTTACCCTGGTTTCCAACTAATACTGCCTTTTCTGGGATTTGAAGCTGCTTCTTTTTGCTGGAGGAAGAATTTGCATTCGCAGGGAAAAAGGAGTGACGAAAAGACAACAAATAAGCTTGCTTTGGGGACCTCACTTTCACCAACCTTTGGACAGCCCTTCCAATTCTATTTCACATGGGGTCACAGCAAGATTGACAGTGCCTATTAGAATCAAACTCAGAAAGTGATAGCTCTGTGGACAGGTAAACGATGCATGAAAACTATGAGTTGTCACAAGTCTTCGCAATTTATCACGACATATCCATTGCATTTCTCTTTTGTTTCTCATGGTGTTTTTTTCTTGCTTCTCCCCTTCCCCTTTGCCGTCCCACTCTGTTACTTCCTTTCCTTTCTCACCAGAAGGTGCCCAGAGCCTAACCCCGAAGGCAGCATCCACACTGTGCTTGGTCAGTCGGCAGCAGTGGAAACCCACAGCCATTACCAGACTCAGCTGCAGCTCAGTAGCTTCTTCCTTCAAGCTGTAGACCAGGAACGCAGGCACCCAGGGTGAGTTGGTGTGTAGCATCCTCACAGGAGATGAGGAAGTTTGGATACAATTAACTGGTAATGTCACTCCTGGAGCTGACTAGGCTACAAACAGAGAACTTAACACACATCTAAGTCACAAGGCAGTGGTCTACCTACTGCAACAATTCTTCCAGACGTAATCAGAAGCCAAACTACACATTCATGTTAAGACCATGTGGTTTTTGCACTTAATTTTGAACCCCATTGTGAACATACTGCCTCTCTTGTCATTCACTATTAAATAGGTCATCCTTATCCACAGGTAATTTTGAGGTACCCTCCCGAACTAGGACAAAGATTTTCAGTGCTGCAGAGACAGAGAAGTAAATCTGAAAATGCCACTGGAAGATTCAAGAAAGAAACTTGACTATCGCATTTACATTCTTCCAAACCTTGGGTATGATATAACTTTTGGGGCTCAGCTTTTTCAGATGCCAATATTGCAAAGCTTTTCTACCCACGAACGCACTAAAAGAACACAAATAACTATAAAAACAAAACAAAACAAAAAAATCCTTGGCTATTTCAGGTTGAGAGTGTCCTTAAGTCTTTTACTGGATTAAGAATTTAACAGGGAATTCTTAGAGACACCTACGGTCCTGTCACCTCTTGGCTCTGCTCATATGCTGCTAGACAGGGTCCTGGCAACCCTGCAGTGCTTCCACAGTGAGGAGTGAACTTTGTAAACCTTATTGCTGCATTTTAATTCTCATACTACATTCTAGTAAAACAATTACATGAGATCAAGAGTTTTCTAAGACAGGTAATGCAAGGTGATCCCTTATGAAGGTACAATAAGCTTTGTGGCGAACTGGGCTGCGCAGGAGTAAAACATGGCTTCAAGTGTCATTACGCATTTCAGAGTCAGCACTAACAAAAAGGACTACTGATCCTATTTCATATCTAAATTCAACCTTCTGGTAGGAAACAGGATAAAAATCCTGTTGCCTGAGTCACGTTTTAATCAGTTTTGGGTGAACATTAGGAAAGAATTTTTCACAGAAAGGGTGGTTGGGCATTGGAATAGACTGCCCAGGGAGGTGGTTGAGTCACCATCCCTGGATGTGTTTAAGAGACATTTAGATGTGGTGTTGGCGGATATGGTGTAGAGGAGAACTTTGTAGAGTAGGGTAGACGGTTGGACTCGATGATCCCAAGGGTCTCTTCCAACCTAGACAATTCTATGATTCTATGAATTTGGCAATGCCATGCAAACTGAAACCAAGCTAGGATGCTTTGCTGCCAGCACAGGCTTCTCACACAGCTCCAAGTGGTCTGGTATCGCAAGTGTAAAACAGTTTTAATTGTAAATGGGATAAAACCAAAATGTAATAGGACAGACTTTTTGAATGAGTGTGCATGGGTAATAACCTTGTAAAACTGAAAGGCAGCATACTAAGACTTACATTTAAAAATAAGTGACTAGTTTTCACTGACTCCAGTTGGTCAATCAGGTTGTGGAGTGGAACGGATGTCTGCCAAGCTCCTGGTCCCTGGCATTTCTGGGTTGCCAAACAAAAGCAAGAAAAAGCAGTTGGAAGAGAGCAAAAGTTAGTCAGTAAAATTTCTGCAGGGATTTCCACCTGGCAGTGGAACAGGGGAACCTGAGCTTATGCGGAGGGTTCAAATCCAGAAATAGCTCCAAAACCACAAAGTGATTATTTACTGAGTTTGGCTGAAAAAAAGCCAGATGAAATATGACTGCTTAGCTATACTTACAAAACTCTTTTCCAGGTACCAAAACAGTTATGTGAGCCGCTAGTGTTGGAAGACTTGTACCCTTCACACTAACAGACCACCTTCTATCATCTTCTGATTGTATCCAAGATCCCGGCTCTAGCCGATGGGCACAAGAACACTTAAATGTTTTGCTTGCATTGTACTTAAACTCAAGTCCTAACTTGGCCTTGAATCTTAGCATAGGCTGATGTACATCCCAACCTCATAATTACCACCTGCCATGTTCTATACTACTCTTTTTCTTTTTTCTGAGTAGGGGAGGAAGGCAAAAAGTCAGGAGAAGGGTTGTTTATAAAGAAACAGGAAAAAAATATTTTTTTATAATCTAGGATGTGTACAGAACCCAGCAACTTTAATAAATTGTACTCCTTACATGCCAGGCTTAATGAGCAAATGAGAAGGCAGAACAGTATTTTGTGTCTATCTACTTCCTCTTACTTTTGGATTGTACGATAAAGCCCTGTGTCAGACCAAAGCTATTGCACCCATCACAACATGTCAGCAACTGTGACTCAGTCAGAACAGATTACATGCAGGAAGAGAAAGATGCAAAGATAAGATATTAGGACTGAAATCAATACGGGATTCTCTTTTACATATCCCAACAGTCTCATTAACTTCAAAGTAGCTGATATGAATGTAATTAAAGAGCAGAACAAACAGCAAAAGGGGGGAAAAAACCACAGGGCCCTGTTTCAAGATCCTCACTAAAATGGCATAGCACAGGGCTGTACCATAAATCACAGAATACACTCTGTCAAACCCAGCAGAAATTTTTAAAAACAAATAATAATGTCATTTTAAAAACAATGCAAATTGTATAAATGCGGGCATCTGCAGTTTAAACACAAATAAGCGCTGCCACCAGGGAACAACTTTAAACAACAACAAACAAGTCCTTTGTGCTCTGATGTGCTAAACCCAAATCACAGCTGGCTGGTAGAACTAAACCTGTATGCTACTCAAGATAATCCTGCAGAAAAAGAGAACCATGTGCACAGTGGTGGAGCTGGATGCTGGAGAATTTGCAAGTCATCTTTGCAAGGTAACAACCAGAAAATATACCACAGTGCCACGCTGAAACGCGCGCCATTGCTAACTGTTAACGCTAACTACTGACCTGTCGGGCTGTTGTCAGGTTTGCAAGCTCATGCGTAAAATGAAATGAGAATGCTTCAGTGTTCCATTCCAGTCATGCTTAGAGGAGGGCAGATGTCCATGGGACAAAATCTAACCTCAAGGGCTATAAACGGCAGCAACTGCAGAGAGGACACTGGGCTGGGTGTAGGTGCTTTCCACTTGCAGCGGATAACGTGCTTGGCTGGGCAGCGTGAGGGAGGCTGCGCTGCTGCTGGCTGCAACGTCCCAGCCTACACAGAAACAGGACAGCTCAGTCCCCAGGCACCTCGAAGGTGACAATGACACCTTGACAAGAGGCAAAGTGCAGCTACAGAAAAAGGTGCAGGAGACTTCAAGGGGAAAAAAGTCTTCTGGAATTTTTCATGAGCTCCCATTTCCTAAATCCTGCCCCTCCTACTCGCCCTGCAAATACGAATCAAGGGATCAATGGATCAGTGGGATAGTCTTATGGAATGCCTTTAATGGAGCATCAGCCCCTGTTTCTTACATACATTGCTGAATGCTCCTACCAAGTGTTAAATTAAAATTTACGGTAGTGCTAATTGAAGTCACATTTGTGTGTGTGCTGCGTGCTGTTAGGCAGGAGGAGATTTATTTTGCTGGAGATTAAAAACTTCAGTAATGTCTTTTTGTGCTTATACCAGTTTAAGGCAAAAGCAAAACATAATTATAGGAGGCTGTTAATGGATTAGATGGCCAGTGTTGCTGTCTAGCTGTGTTCCAGTTTTTCCTCTGTTGGCTTTGTGCTGTCTGTTGTCATCTCCTAATTATCTGTTCCTTTTTCAGTTGGCAGCTTTAATAGTTTGGGGGTATTATTCAAACCCAAATTAATTTGTGTTTTTCAGGAATTGCTTAAAGAGTAGGAGTTTTATTTGGAGCTTGATATGGCAATAAAATTTTTATCAGATGCAAAAGAGAAATATTTTTTGGCTGACTTTCACTGCCATGAAACTATTCACATTGAGCAGCAAGAGCAGAGAAAGCTCTGGTATTGCAAAATAAAGCAAGAATTTCTGAAAATGCTTGGCAGCTGATTTGTTTCTGCATGACCTATCATCACTAGCTACCATCTTCTGTAGTTTCTGAGGGTAGAAAGCTATGGCACTTTCCAAAAAATTAGAGAGGGCATCTGCTGAGGTCTTAACTGACATTTGTACTGTTAATAATGATAAGTATGTTTAAGAATATGAGGAAACAAATCTGACATTAGAACCTCAAGATCTTCAATCATGCAGCCGATTAATTAATAAAAAAGAATACTGCATAGCATTTATATGATGACAAATCCTGCTAGGTGCTGCAAACCTGCAAGTCTCTTAAGAGCACTGGAGCACTAAATGCCTTGCAGCCATTCTTCCTAATTTGTGCACTGTGTTGTCACTATCCACAAAAATATACAGTGAAAAATAATTAGTCATAGAAATCTATTGCAAGCATTCCAAGGAGAAAATAATCAATGAATGCATTTCCTAATAGATACTGAGAAAACATGGTGTTTCCAGGATCTAATGTTCCAGATGCATCCAGCTTCCAGCATGCTCTGTGTTTACAGGGAAGCAGGCTGCACTGAAGAATTAGTTGCAACAGTCCAGTACCACCTTTCAAAGATTAAAACATCCCCTCTATTCTCTCCTGAAAACCATCTCTTGGGGAAAAGGGGGTGAGAAAGGGGAAAAGAGAGGGAGATGAAGGCAAAACAAACACAAAAAGAGTTAATTTGGAACTAATCAAGCCCTATTTCTTCCACTGCATCAGAAATCTCTTTTATTTCAATGCTGAATACATTTTCAAAGACACGCCGATCCTTTTGAGGGGAATTCCACATCCTACAGCTGTGCAATCTGCCCTGCAGTGTACGCCTTGCTCACCCACCTGCTTTCTGCAAAACACCCCGAACTTCCCAATGCTGAGGCTGTGCCAGTAGAGCTGTGCTTTATACTTGGCGCTGGTCTCCGGCAAAGACAGTGCCCATTACATTTTAAAGTAAAAGCAGTAAAGTTCAAAACTGTGTAAGAATGAGCTAGCAGAACTATTGTTACCTTGCAGAGTGTTATATTGTATTATGTATGGTAGTCTGTTAATAATGCATGGTTTTATACAGCAGTTAAAAAGCAGTTTCATTAAACAGTTTCATTTTAAGAATAATTTGTTAAGAATGCAGCTTCTGAAAAAGGCTAAATTCTTGTTCCGTATTCAAAGTCTAACCCACATGCTGAGAATAAAGGAACACTCAAACAGTCATATTTTAAACACATATTACAATTCATGCTTTGAAACATCATATAAGTCTAGCCCTAAGTACTTCCTATTTGATAGTTACTTTATTTTTGCCTGCTTTTGTTTTCTCCTTAATTCATGCTGATTCAACAGTATATATTAAAATTTTAATTTCACCTCTTGCTGCGCATTCAGGTGCCAACAATGAGTTGAAGTCTACTCATTTAAAAGCTCATTTACTGGGGCAAAATTATGTCCCTTTGTTCTCATCAGGGCAAACATAGCTTTATTATCATGGAAGATTAAAAGACCTGACCTTTGGCACCGAGAAATATTGTGGTAACTCCTACAACTCCTGACTTGAATACTCTAAAGTATGGTCCCTTGGTAGCTGGCAGAGCACTAAAACGTATACTGTGTCTGGCAAATGTGCTTATTTTCAGCTTTCATCTTACCTGTGTGTTAGCTACTGAATTGACTATATTGTTGGTAGAAGAACGGGTCAAGTCCAGACCTGATGGATCCTATCTGATGGGCAGGTATATCAATGGGAAAGCACACATTCATTTTAACAAAAACACCAAGCTGAAGTCAAAGCCATGATATTCCCTCTCCCTTGTTGGTGGAATTAAGCCATTCCCTCCTTCATGACGACAGCTAATGTACAACCAGCTCCAGGAGCGCTTGCATTGTCACCGGGGAGCAAAACACTCTCAGCAACCTGCCAAAATGGGGGGATCAAGAATGCTCATATACAACACAATCACCCACACACACAGACAAAAGATGGCAAGTAGAAAAAAAAAAAACAACCAATTTTACCTCAGCCTGAGAAAGGCTGAGCAGCCTTTTTTTCCCCTTTTTTTTTTTTAACAGAAATCACAGTCCTTCCCAGCTTCAGCCAACCGCTGCAGTGAGCACAAACAGCATGGTCTACCTGAACCATTTTATTATGAATGTTGTGATATTTGATGTCTTATTTCAACCCCTTCTCCTCAGAGTCCCTTAGTTGTGAGGCCCTCTCTTCCTCACTCTAGAACGACTGCAGTGACTTTCTAACCCTTGTGGTCGCAGAAGTGACCTTGAGAACAACTCCCAGGGTGACAATAAGGTTTCCACTGTGGATGCTCACACGACAGCCCTCCAGATCAGAGGGTCTCCCAATGCATATCCCCTTCACAGTGCTGGAAAATAATACAGTCCAAGAAAATGGAAGATGAAAGCAGACTGTCAATAGCAACAGTTCACCAGGCAAAAAATACTGATAACTGCCAGCTGCACCAGCAGGGGATGCCAGCATCTAATATCAGCCATTATCACCAGTGAGTTTTGGGTAAACCATGCCAGGGCTCACAGAATCTAAAGTCAGTCCAACATTTCTACTATAAATGTATGGAAAAATACTGCTGATTTTTGTGTATAACAATTTTACTTAGAAGAACTTTTAATTATGTCAGAAAAAAATTTTTAAAAAAATCAAACCTTTTTACCTCTTCCTCCCCCATTTAGACAAAAGATCAACAGGAGAATAGGGCAAGGCCAAAGGAGAAAAGACTTTGATTTTCTGATCCAGACTGAATTTTCAAGGCCAGCATAGCATACTAGGAAAAGCATTTGTTTGCTCATAACCTCTAAAAGTACAATAGATTAAAGCCCAGAAAATGTTGTTCTTCCTTCTGTTCACAGCCCCTTTCCAATGCCTTTTTATAGTCACCTAAAAGCCAATGTACAATTTCTGTTCCTACACGCAGACCAATGAAGTAGTCATGACTGAGCATTAGGAAAAGCTACGGTTTAAAATGCATTTTTCAATTCAATTTACAGGTGATAACCTCTAAAGAGAAAGAGATTTTTGAGAAGTTTCTTTATAAAATGAAATTTTAACCTTCTATCAGATTATTCTAGATTCTCTATTTCTTTATTTTGGCATCTCTATAATGAAAACCATGTTAACTGCACTTAAAAAGAATTCTATTTCCTCTAAATTTTGCTTCCCATGTGTCTAGATTACCCCTTCTTGATCTCCCAAAACAAAATTATGAATGTTCCTTTACTACACATCTCCTATAAGTACAGCTGTTTTGGAAATCAAAGTAGTACTTCCAGGATAATACAAGGTAGGGTTTTTCAGTTCACTTTTTTTCTCTTTTCTAAATGTCAGAATCTCATAATGACCTTCCAACAAAAGACACCAGGCATTAATCTTTCCTCCTGGCTGAAGATTCAGTGGGCAATATTGGCCACAAAGAGACACATACAGGACACACCTGAACCAAATTTCATGGTTGGGTTCTCATGAAAACCCTGTCGTAGTTCAGTACTTCATGGTTGTAAGTCAACAACATGAATTCATTACGTAGTTACAGGAATTTTTTAAGACAGCAGAAAACGTAGAGAAAATTCTCATTTTATGTAATTTTGATCAAACTAAAGCAGCTCAGCAGAATAAGCACTCTTGTAAAATTGCAATGGGTTCCCTTTCTCATGCAATGATGCTCCCCTTAGTTTTGCTTCCAAGGGAATGGTGCCCAATTTAAAAAAAAAAAAAAAAAAAAGAAGAAATCGCATAGTCTGTAGATGTTTCTCAATTAAGAATACATGTTCCAATACTTAATTGCCCTCTCTGTTAGAAATACATACCTTTTCCCTAGTTAAAATGGGATTTACTTCAATTTCTGGCAATTAGATCCTTTCCCAAAGAGAAGAGTCTGTTTCCAAACTTTGTACTACATTAGGTCCTGGCAGACTCTGACCAAGATTATTCTTATTATTTACCTTTAGGTAAACTAGAGAGACTGATTTTCAGATTTCCTACACACTCTATGGGACTTTTTCTCCTTGAGCAATCACGTCTCTTTTCTAAGTTGTCTCCAACTTATCATTAGTTTCTTTGAATTGCTGATGGCAGAATATGACACTCAGTCTTTACCGCAGAGAATTCCCGCTTATATTTACTATGACATTCTCTATTTGTATTTTAAGTTTTCTTGCTCATATCTCCAGCAATGGCTAATATCTCAAAAGTATGTCATTAAGTCAAACGATGGTGTTACACTGGCAATTTGTTTTCTGCTTCCTAAAAAATTTCCACCACATTCTGTATTCACTGCTTCTCAGGCACAGTCTCCCATTCTGTCATCACAGCCTTAATATTTGTCCTGTCGTGTTCCATCCTACCCTGATTGTATGAACATTCAAATAATTAAATTTCCCTTACCTTATCAATTCATGCAGAAAGGTCTATATCATTGGCCTCTTCATAATCCTTAGTTCTTCTGGTCCTGTGTCACCTGCAAAGGTAATCAGTGAGGATTTCCTGTGCTCCTTTGGGTCATCACAAAATATTTTAACTAGCGCAGTGCAGAAAGAAAACGGCCAAAGTAACTACTCCAGTTACCTCAAAACGAAAAGTTGCAAGACTTCACTAGGCAGCTAGGTAACTACAAAAAAGCTTCAAATCATCCTTTGTAAATAGCACATAGATCTAAAAACTTCTCCTAGGAAAATCAGCCTTGGAAAAAGTCCATAAACTTGTCTCTGGCGTTTGGATATGACAGATTTTCTCGGTACGTTCAACCTGATACAAATGAGTGGGCACAGGGTTTCAGAAGACAAAGCTTATATGTCTACAAAAATACAAGGAATGCCACGGTGTCAATGAAGCAGCTGAATTTGAAACAGAATATATATATATACATACACACAGAAATAGCATTGCTATAAGAAATGTGAAAATGGAGGTCTGCAAAATGCACGAAGAACTGAAGTTCTAATTTAGTTGACTTTGTTAATAATTTGTACTTTTCTTTCCCGGTCCTCTCTGCACAGGAAGACATTTTACATGCACACTACATTAATTAGCCATGTAAAAGACATTTCAAGCCTGCCAACTCAACTGCTTTGGGCAATATTCCACCAGATTTCCAGACAATTAGCATCTGGAACATCTGGAAATCTCAGACAAATGGCCACCAACCATGCAAAAATCGACTCCATATCACACAAATGTCTGATGCATCCCAGGAGTTCAGAGGGACAGACATCACAAGAGGCACTCAAACCTCCTGGAGTGCATGCACAGTGACTCTGGACACACTGGAGAAGCTGCACAGGCATCAATCATGTACACATGCACGTGCTCACAAAGAGATGTCAGATTTGCTGTTTTGGGGCTTGAGGAGGCTGGAAGTTACGATATGGCGACTATTTGTTTCATTGCTGAGCTTTACAACGTCATCCAGGCTGTATCTTCCCATCCTCTAGGACCTCCAGCAACACCCACCAGCGTGGGAGGAGGAGAGCTGAACTTTTGTGCGTGTTATTATGTAATCTTGTGGTGTCAAAGATCAAGTCTAAGGCACTCAAAACCAAAAACTGAATCTGTTTCTTTCCTTTCTTCCACTGGCCCAGAGGTCTTGCATCCCCTAAAAGATTAGGAAGCAAGTAAGTACAACTTGTATCCAACTGCCTTAACCATTGAAAAAGTAAGTCTGAGTGATGACACAAAATCCCAGTATTTTCCCCAGCCAAATTCAGGCTGAGGTTTTCAAATCCTGATGCCCAGAGTTAGGCCCCTAAAATTCCTATGCACTCTGCCCCATCTAAGTGCTGAACACCCAAACGTTGTTGCTTGATGATGCCTTTCCTAGTCAAAGAGCCTGCTGTGTAAATAATAAGAGTCTCCACAGTAGAGAACTTCCAGAGCTGGCTACTAGCTCTCGTGCTACAGCGTAGCATGACCCCTGTGCCTTTGTCTTCAGCGTGTTCCTGAAACTGTACCACAGCACAAGAACTAGGCGTGAGCCCTCAGCAACTTGCTGTCTCAAAAAGAACAGCGTTCCTACAACCGATTAATCGCCAAGTAAAAAGCCAAAAGAGTCACATCTCTGACTAAAAGACCTTTCCACTTCAAGGCTTGTTCCACAATTCAGTTCAGCTGACAAACGCAGAGACGGGGGTTTCTCAGCTGCGCAGTTTCCAGTAAAGGATGACTTGCCCCTATTGTTAGGAGAACTGGGAAAAGAGAAACAATCCTCTGAAAAGGATACGACTCAGAGGGCACCACCGGGAGGTAGCACTGTGAAAAAGCTACCACTTGCCTACAGGAAGAGAGTCGACACCCCACGGGATCAGTTGCCCGTACGCCCAGACTCAGTGTGCAGGGACTGAGCATGACACAAAATGCTGGTGACATGAAGAAAAGGTACAGCCCCTCTGCCCTGACAGCCCCGTGGGAACATCTCCTCGTGCCAAACCTGAAATGGTTAGCTAATGAAATGGGGAGAAAGGGGAGTCTGTGGTGCCAAAGCTGTGATGCATTTACACCACAGGACGTGATGCAGTTGAGTGGTGTCAGAGAGGACACGATGAGACGCTGTAAATATAAAGAGGAAACCATACAGGCATGTGCCAAGTTCTGTCCCTATCCAAAACCAAACGTTTACCATCCTGTTTGTCCAGTTACCATCCCATTTCTTCAAGGTTAGGGCTGCAGGACCAGTCGCTTTCACAGTCAATTCTTTGACTGCCTTTACCTCCATCTCTCCAAATACCCTGGATGCCCCCACACCACCTGGGATAAGCAAACTTGTGCTGAATTTTCTGTCTAGTTCATTCACTACTTAAGCAGGGGAAAAAAATCCCAACCTTTGCTTGTTCAGCTAGCTTAATATTGAGGGTGGGCAGTGATGTCCTTCTTCCATTAATATGCTAAAATTAATCCAATTTGCATGGGAACATTTAAGCAGCAAATATTTATTCCTGATTGTGAGGGAACTGATCCAAGTATGTAAAGTAATGGTAGACATTAAAAAAAAAAAACAGCATAAACATTGATCACCATAGCTTTCCTATAATTAGCTGCCAGGTATAATTATTTTGTGCTTCCAGTCATATTAAATCACTAACAAGCATAACATGTTTGAAATAAAGAAATAATTCAAATAAAATGCAATTAGGGAGATCCAGTTATTTCAGTCTGGGCAAAGTGACCCTCACACTAATAGCCCAATACTTAATGAAGCTGACTTTAAAAGAATTCCTTTTTCTCCCCATGAACATTATCTTTATTTTTTCCTAAACTTCATAGTGAAGTTTCAAAATTTAATTAAATGCACTACACAGTCTGGAGGAGTATAAAGCAAGAGATACGTCAGCAATAGAAATGGCAGACTTCTTGTAAGCAGTCTGCCAACTAAGGGAGTCATATGCTGGGTTATTGTTAAACTGAAGCAGAAGGAGATAAAAAACACATAGGCATGTATTTTTACACACTTTCAGTTGAGTACTGAAAAAGGTTGTGCTCCTTAGCTGAAACCATTCTTACTCCAACTAAGGATAAGATTTCAAGGAAGAGGTAAAATTGCCAGAAAATATTTTTTTACTAGAAGACAGATCTGTAGTTTAGTGCAGAGGATCTTTACTTCTAAGAGAGATCTCTGTTTTTTGAAAAAGACTCCTGGCTGTGGGGTTAAGATTCTGTTTGAACAAAAACAGCTCAGAAGGAGCTTTCTGCTCAAGGCTCCCAAGAAGAGGATTGCCATGAAAAGGGAACACAGGGAACATTGTTGTGAAAACCTGCATTACTTCCACAGCAGCTCTGAGCATTTCCACGTAGATGAACCATAAGCATTTTAGCAGTGACCAGGGACACGGACAACCACAGGCATTATTAATTAGTCCTCCTTTAGTTTGTTAGTGTTCCTCTGCTGGAAATTTATTGCCTCTCCATCAGAGCCGTAAGAGTGGACTGTACGAGCGTTCATCATCTACATCTCAAGCAAAGCCAGTTCTTTGATGGACAGTAAAGTTGGCTTGAGCTAAGCTCAGAAACTTGTCACTGAAGTAGATGAGAAGCATTCATCTGGTCTGATAGGTCCTCGTTTCCATTTATCACCACATCAGGTTTAGGCAGCCTGTAGGAACACAAATGTTAGTGCATGACCAGGAACAAAGATAAAAAATGAGAGCTGTGCAAGGTAAAAAGAGGACAGGATTTCAGTGTGGCTGCACTCCTGAATCAGCAACTGACTGAGATATTGGTAATTTGGTTCTGAGAAAGAAGAAGAAAAAAAAAAAAGAAAAAGTACTGCTGGAACAGGTGCAGTTAACTCTTTCTTATTACACAGCAACTATTTTTTTATCACTTCCACCCTGGTTTAGCAGAGGAGAACCTTGCATATTGTTTGTAAATAAGCAAGACTTATGCAACGCAGAGGGATACCTTTTGCAATGTCATTTAAAAACAGCTTTGGAACCAACCAAGGCAGAGATGGCTGTATAAATACGTGGAAGGCAGGCAAAAACAGACTCTACTGAAGCACCTCTGCTCCACGCTATCCCCCAGTCCTGAAAGGAGCAGTTGTGCTCTGTCTTTCAAACACCCCCCAAATGTTTCTGACTATAAGCTAGGGAAACCAGCACAAAAAGAAACTCCTTCAGCCTGTAGGAGCAATGGCATAAGTAGCCAAGGCATGGGATATTCAGAAGATTTTCTCAAGCTGTAACAGAAATTTCTCTATTAGCTGCTGACCAAGGACTTACTCTAATCTTTACACAAGCTTCACTCTTTCCGTTAGTCTACATCAGCCCCATTTCTATCTGCTTCACCACTGTGCTTTTGCTCCTCCTGTTAATGGTTCCTTCAATGCACACAATCTCTTCCTAGCCAAATCCGCCTACAAAAAATACTTTTATTAAATTACATAAATTTAATAGAAATCTAAGCAAAATTATCCGTCAAAAAAAAATTTATTTATTAAAGAACAGGCATTCATACCCCCAAAGTCATAGAGATGGACATGATGCACTCAGCCTGAGCGCACAAGCCGCACGCAGGAGAAAGCTAGAAGGTCCTGACACCCCACCTGACCTGTGATTTCACTTGTGAGGTGAGTGGTGGTAAGTTAACACGCAGCAGTGAGATTCAGCCTTCCTTTTTCCTGAGCAAGACTGAGCAAAGTAGATCACCTATGCTGGAAGACAACTTCAATAAATGCACTACAGAGTTCTTGCGTATTTGTTTGGTTGTGCAGTCTCCCTCATCGGGCATTTTGCTGAAGCTCCAGCTTCCACAGAAATGGGCATGTAGCCATTCAGGTAAAAAAGGGGGCCACAGAAGAAAGTTACAAGGTCCTTTTCAAGGTAATGGTTACTTTTTTCCTGTTTTCCAACTAATAACAATTAAATAGTCTCATCTTCTTAATATTAGCTTCAGAATAAATATCCAATACTATTCTTGTTTTGCATAGTGCTGCTCTCTTAAACCTTCATTGTATTTTATATATAAAAATACATATTTTATATATAAACATATATATCTGCACATGCACACACAAAACAACAAGTATGCTGCAACATCTTCTGTCAAGCTCCCCACTAGTGAAAAAGCATTAGAGCCACCACCGTACGCAATTAAGGGACAGCTGAGCAGGCTGAGCCATGTCAGCCTGGAAGAGAAACAACCTGAATAAGAAACAACCTGGATAGGTGATACATGACAGAGATCAGCAAATTAAAATCAGCAAATTAAAGAGTGTCTTCGAAAAGACAGATAAAAACTGACTGTACACTGCATCTTCCAGCACGAGAGCTAAGGGACACTGAACAAAACTTGCAAGAGCAAGGCACAGGAAAAATAAACAAACATTTAGGGCTATCAAATAGAAAAAAAAAACACACATCAGGTTTATGAAATGTTGGGAATTGGGAGAGTACTTGGAGGAAGTATGTGTCTGTCTTTATTATTAGTTTTCCCTGTGCCTCTCCTTATAACCACCTTGACAGAGGGCTCAATGAGCCTTAGACCGAGCCAGGCCAGATGTTCTTGAACCCTTGAATTTTGTGTTTGTCACAAGAGGACCTATTTTGGGTTTGTGTTTATGTAGTGCCCTAACGACTGGTCACACAGCAGTCAGTAGATGAGTATAAGTTTTAACTTGGACCTCTTGAGCCTAGAACTAATGTTTTAACCACACCAGAGCTTTTCTCTCTGATACAGAGCATACTGCAGTATCAAGTCTTTTTCTGGAGGACAAAGTATCCCGAGATGTGGCTCACAGATCCAACAGTTCACAGATTTACAGTACATTAACTATGGTCATGGGAAAATGTTGGGTTTTTCTTCTATAAAGAGGGTCTTGTGTAATATGTAAATGCCACGAGGGATTAGCACAAGAAATTATTTTTGCAGCGTGTGAAAGTGTGCTGTGCCAATTCTCAGAAGGTCCAGCTCCAGCCAAGCCTCATGACAGACCCAGAGGCAAGTGCATAGCTCTCAATGCCATTCCCCTTTAGAGATGAGCTGGACCAGCTGAGAAGTCAGCGAGAAACACATGCAAAAATAGTAATTTACAATAGACAGTTTCAATGCCCAGTCTATCTAAACTAACTCTGACAGAAAACAGTTCAAGCAGAAAATCCGCTTTTTTGGTAACATAATATTTTACAGACATTCTATCCCTATAGAAAAGTCCTACAAAATTCAAATTAGATGAAAGCTCATACACTTCTGTAAAAATCGCTTTCATCACCTATAAAGCAGGGAGACTTGTGTGTGTATTTTACTATTCTGGTGCAGAGGTCTGTGGAAAGAAAATAACATTCTAATTCAAGTGGTTCAAAAAACAAGAACTCTAAATATTTTCCTGATCACGTTACCTGAGACTCTATATGAAGACAGTAGCATTTTTCAGACTGTGAAATAATTAATGTAAGAGGAACTAAGCTGCTTATGAATAGCTTCTTAAAGTATACGCAACAGTGTTGCAGAGTACATGAAATTGTGTAGGCTCTCTGAGACTGGGTGTAATGGGATAATAATTTTACCATGTTTGTCAAAACGCATGAGCTAATACTTTTTTCTAAAAGTACAAACTTACCTGATGCACCCATTATGCAAATAAATTTCTCATGGTATCTTTGGTGATTAAATTCTTATTGTTAGTTGTAGGAAGAACCATCTAATACACGGTCATGTAAAGACCATGAGGCCTTTACAAATATATTTTTGGGCCTGGTACGTGTTCTGCACTTGATATAGCAAAGTAATATAAAGGGACTAGAAGATGCAGCCAGGTTAGGAATGAGCTTTTTATTATCCATGCACAAATATGCCAGGGTAAGCTAAGTATACTTGCAAAGTTTGGAAAGGAATGGCTGAGAGTAGATTGAGAAGTTATTTGAAGCAGGATCACCTTTTTTATTTGCTAGAACAAAGGCTTTTAAGGACTGGCTTAAATGAGTCCCAGGCTGCCTATTAATTCCCAAAACAATGATGTAGCGGTTCTCCAAATTTAATCACCTGCTATCTGTTTGTATTTATAAATTGGGTTTTAGGGCTATAAAACGGTGTACTATGGATCAGACAGTTCCCAAACGAAAAAATCCTAACCAGAAGTGTGAACCCTTTTGCACATGTGAAGTTACCAGTGCATGCTAAAGGCTCCAAATAATTATGAGAGACAGGAAAGCCCAGCAGACCACAAATGGCACAAAAGAAACTTGCAGGATTAGACACAGTTTAAGTAATATTGTTGAAAACATACAGTAGAGTTTAAATAAAAAGCAAAATGTAGTGTGCATAAGAACTTGAACAGGAAGTGAATTGAAAAACAACTACAAGCAAAGAGGGAAATGAACAAGTCTATTTGATCTTTCCAGCTGACTTAAGTGCGAACGCTAAAAAAAATAAAAATAGTGACAACTAATTTGTGATGTAAAATTATTCCTGTTTTGATTAAATTAAAATAAATGAATGTAATTAATTATCTAGGTTGGGAGACGTGTCTACCCAGACAGAATTCCTCGCTCCCCATTGAGGGGAAGTAGGTGGATCAGGCTGACCTAAATTTGGCTGTGTTGGAAACTAAGGTTAAGATTTTCAAAGCTGTCCAAGAGGTTTCAGTCACATCCCGCATTCCCAGCCTCTTGGCTACAACCTCTGGAGCATTGCAATGACTTTTCTTCTACCTGTACTATTTCTTCCTGCTGCTATACAGCAGGTAAAGTCCATATGATGCGATTTTATTTGGGTTGTCTACTTTTCTTGTAAACATCAATGACTTTTTACAGAGTAGGGTGTTGGTCAGAAGTTACTCTTATGCTACTGCCCACCATATATATTTTTAGTTCTATCCTTGGTGTCCTTTTGAAAGTTTATGAAATGGGAGCAAGACAGCTTTCATTTCTCCTGAGTATATTCCCTACCCGGTATGAAAAACTCTAATACAGAGCTGCTGCTCTGGTTATGGAAGAATAACATTTCTGATATACTAAACAAAGACAGCAGACTTTCCAAGATTTTTTTTTGTACGTAATCTCCTGGCCTGCCAAGTGGCCCAGCACATGGTGTATACAGATGCATCAGAAGACAGACAACTTTCATACCAAAAATTCCTTTGCTGCTCTTCTGCTGTGAATGACAACAACACTTTCCATTTATTTCAGTGGCAATGATTCCAGCCTTATCAAAGTTTGCCAGTCTAGTTACTCAGGCTTAACAGCAGTTGCATTTCAGAATAACTTTTTCTGACCTTCTTTTCCTTTTTGCTTCTTCACTCCCTCCCACCCCTTTTTTTTTTTTTTTTTTTTTAAGAAGTAATTTGCTTTCTACCATTTGCTTTCTCAGCAGGGCTGTTATCAGCCCTAGTCACTAAGGGAGGACAGCTGGTAAGGAAGAGAAAAAGTGAGATCCTTAAGAACATAACCATGGATTTAAACATGTGAGCCTGCACTGTAAATTGTTTTGTTATGCAATTTGTATCAAACTCACTCCATAAGTCAGGGGCATACCGTGCAGCATGTATAGTTCATAGAAACAGTCAAATAAGACGAAGCAACACACGTTTATACAGATAAAGCAAACGAAGAGACCATTTGCTGCAGAGCAGCTTTTGTAATTCTGGGAACTGGCCCCACATTCTGAGGCAGATAAAGTGGTTTGCAGAAAAAAGATGAGACTCACAGCTGGAGGAAACACAGGTGTCAAAGTCTGTTGTTACTGCTTTTGTTGTGGCTCAAAATAGGCAGGCATACTCGATTTGCAAGAAAGACAAAAAAGAGATACTTGAGCAAAGTCAGCCCAGGACTAAATGGGCGCAGCAGCCAGGTGGGTCATATTTTCCTCTTGCTTATGTTTTGCGTGATGAAGTCTTTCCTGGTGAAGACAACCCAGACAGTGCAATGCAAGACAGACCTGGACTGCTGGTTTCAAGCTGTCTTCAGCAGCAGTTTCAGAACTGGCTTCAGTCAGAATTACACTGGAGCTGAATTTGGCTCACTGTAAGCAAACATTTTTAAACCCTTCTGCTGGGTTAGCTACCTGGATATTATCTTGTTGGCTTCTTCTAACGTATTCAGCAGCAAAGTTTCAAACTGAAGACAGCAGTGTAAAGGGGAGCTGGAGCTTACTGAAATCACTAGCTAAAAAAATCAACTTGTCCCACTTACAAATCATTTGACGCCATTATTGACTTTCCCCTTTGGTTCAAACCCATACTAACTAGCAAACCTTGGCAGCTGCCTCTGTTCTTTCCTATTAAAAAGCTCAGACATGACACTGGTTTTAGAGGAGAAAGTGGCAGGGAATCAGACTCTGCCCTGGCATTCCAATGGTTTAATTGAAGATGAACACTTTGTTCAACTCTTGCCCCTTTCCCCGGGGTGGCCAGCATTGCTTCAAATGCCTGCTGACTTAAATGGTGACAGCTGCAGGACACAGACTCATGTATCACAAGCTGCATGCAACAGGAGATAGCTGAAGGGCAGGACTTCAAAGCCGCTCGTTGTAACCACCCGGACGGCACAGGGCTGCTGCCACTGCCAGCTGGTAGCTCCAAGCTCAAATGCAGGGACGTTGCCTCGCAAGCAACTGGACCTTTGCCATATCTTGGACGTGCTGTATATCCGTCTCAGTGAAAGGCCGGAAGACAGAGGTGAGGAGAGTGCTGACTGCTTTAATATTTCTACTGGGCTGGTTCAGCTCCTCCAAAAACTGATAGCAGTGCATCAACATGTGGGGTTTTCTCCTCTCTCAGGGAAAGGACTGCAGTTAGGTGAGGAAGAATTGAACTGATGTTAGCTTGCTTCCTCCAGCATGCCAGCTTCAAACGAAGTTTTTTAAAACTTTTGTGGAATAAGAACAACCACAGTTGAAATATTCTTTCTTGGTACTTGCGAGTATCTCGCAGTTCTTCCACCTTCACAGGAAATTATCCACATCCCGATCAGTGTCAAAAGCCTCAGGCAGTATTGGCTGGGAAAGACACAGTGGCCTCTAACACTAATTTGGATGCATAGTTTATTTTCAGACTCAAGCAGAAGAATCTAGTATAGAAGACAATTCAGTGAACTCAAGTGAGAATGGTCTTTTAACCGAGGGATGTGTGAGCATAAAGGCTTTACGCCTTATTTCTGCTGCCAATATCTGACACGGCGCTGGCCGAGCCACTCGGTGTGACTGCAGCCTGGGCCCAGTGGGTCAGTTTTAGACATGCCAAAACTTTGACCCATGCACTAACCGCTTCAGAAAGCAATAAAGCCAGTGGCACCGATTCACTATTTCAACTAAGCTCTGCCAAACGCAGCAATGGAGGAAAAGAGGAAAAGATTAAGCCAACTTCATGCCCTTTTCTCACCCCTTTCATATTAGAACAGCCTCACTAACTTAAATTGGATCCAAAGAGGCGCTCTGGCAACCAGAAAGAAACAGTGCAAGGCACCACAGATTACTGGTTGTACGGTGGCAGTGCTGAAAGGGCATATTGGACTGGCTGACCATGCTCAGAAAATGCCTTCGTGGGACTTGCCAGATCACTTTCCATGTTTCAGTTGTTGGGTATGATATTTAGATCTCCTAACCCGCACGCATTTTACGTCTCTACAAATTGGCACCAAGCCTTTCTCCTGCTCTGTGACCTCTCATACTAGCTTCACCTGGAAAAAAGGGCCTCAGAAAGGCGGAAATGATTCTCTGCAGCTAGAAATGGTTGGGCCCTACCTCAAAGGAGCTGGGTTGGAAGGGGCACGTTCCCTGACTGCAGCCACATGCTCAAGTCCTTCCACCCCAAAACCAAACCCACAGAGACAAATGCTAAGCAGCCTTCATCCTCACTGGTGGAGCACAAAGAGACTACAGCAGGATGGAGAACTGACATCACGAATGCATTTTAACTGGAGAGCCACAATCCTACGTTCTTATTTCCTTCCCAACTTCTGTTTCTGGGCTCACATCTTTAACAGTCATCCAGTACTCCAAATTAAGAGCAGTAGCTCTCATAACTCATTAATGGACGGTTTATAGCAGATCCAACAATAGAAAATGAAATCCTTTCATTATTTCGGTCCAGTTAGGAAGACTTCTTTATTCAGGTAGTAAAGAACTATGACTGGAACACAGGCACCAAGAGTCCTCATTAGAAAATCAGCATAAGTGATTTGGGTGAATGACACTTTACTAGTGGAGCTTGAAGAACACGGATCTGCTGCACAGTACAAGGCATGTTGCACTAAGTTTGTTTCTCTCTTGCAGGGTGAAATTTTACATCCAATTACATCCATACAATGCTATTAATTCTGACAGCAGCTGGCCCACCAGCCTTGTGTTAACTGTTTAGGAGCCTGTAGTGTGAAAAACCTCATGAAGTGTTGAGAGCACCACATATCTCAAGCCACAGATATGCACTACACAGCAATCGGAGAGACAGAGAAAGCCATGCAAAGATTTCTCATGACAACACAAGATATGGGGGAAGAAAACATCCCTGTGCTGCTTCTTTTGTCTTTCCAAAGACATTTCCAACTGTCAGCTGTCTGCCAGTTTCCACAAGGCTGGAAGTAAACTGGTAACTATACCACTACCACAACACTCGAGGGAAGATCTCACTTAAAACCTTACTACGATGAAGAAAATCCATCTACCACTGTTGATCACCAGTATGCTAGCAGGTTCTGATTCTCCGTATGAGCAGCAGAAGTTTGAAGGCATACTAGAAATCTTAAAGAGTGCTTACTCACTTCCAGAACACTGACAATGCAACGAGGAATAATAAAAGAATGACTGCTGTACTTGCAAATGTCTTTGTCTTTTAAATATCCCTTCCATCCAACTGATGAGGTAGGTACAGAATCCTTTTGGCCTGATGAATGCAGTACTATGACACTGGAAAGATTTTTTTTTTAAGTGAGCTTGAGAGACCCAGATTTCAGAGAGAAAATTATGAGAAAAATGTATCTTTCAGCCCTGATTTTAAGGCAACTTATGATTGGGAACAATTGGAGCTGGTCATACTGCAAGCTGCTGTAAGTATGTACCATTCTGCATTCTGTCCTCAGGCAGCCATATCAGTAGGGAGGCATGGTACAGCTTTTTATTTATTCTAACCTGCTTTGTTGTTTTCTGAAGCACAGAGATCATTAAGAAAGGAGTTTTTCAGATACAGAAAAACATAACCCAAATTTTTAATGACTTCTCTCTTTCAGTTCCCCACTGCATATGCAGCTTATTATTTTTCACTTGCTCATTTCCTGGGCTTTTCTTCATTCTGGTCAGTCAAGAAAACCTAAGAGTTACTAATAAAAAGTGACCACTCCTTTAAATATTCTGGCACCTGGGGAGAAGATGTACTATGCATCCAACCTTCTTCTGCTCTTAACCTTTGAAAGTTTTGAAGACAATGGAACAGAGGTGGCATCTCCTGTAAAGTCAGACTTTCCTATCTGGATTTGGATGCCAAACCAGAAGCAACTACTCCCAGGATTTCCGAGCTGCACCTGGCTACACCTCCTTCAGCATTCATTCCATACACACAAACAAAGAGGACAGAACGTGAGACAGAGGAGGGTCTTTCACAGCAGAGGGGAATTTTGCAAGTGTTTGGGGGAATAAAAGAAAGTCAGAAGCATTATAACTCTGTCAATAATGCATTATACTTGAAAGGGCCTGGGTATATCTATCACTTAGCACATTACAGTCTCCCTTTTAGGGGAGTTTCTGAATATAAAACCCTTACCTGATTTGATGGACCAGTGCTTTCAAGCTAGTCAGCACCTGCTCTCAAACTTGATATACTCTCGAACTGTTTTAAGTGAAGCCAAAGGATCAAGACTTAATTAGCAGTGAAATACTTCTTATACTGATCAGTTTGCTCCACATCTCCTGAGGGACATAAGATTTGTCTCTATCTGGAATCCCCACCCTACCCTCAGCTGCTCGTTAGGAGGTTTGCGTTTTGTCATTTGGCAGACACTTACCTGCCGCATGCGCGCTGCGATGGAAGAGCGCTTCTGGCAGCGGAGGCTGCGCAGGTCTGGGAGCAGGGGAGGCAAGTTGTAGCAACTTCGTCTCTTAGGAGCGCTCCAACTCTGCCAAACCAAACAAGGCAAGGTGAAATGCTTTTCTTGCTGCTCCTCAGTAGACAGCCTTATTAGTTATTTGTTGGTCCAATGAGATTTTTTTTCTTTTTTTTTTTTTTCCTGCAGGGATAACAGTCATTCAGGTGTAACACTTCAATTAAAAGGCTTTCCTTCTCTGGCAGCCACAGCAGTAAGAGTCACACTTCTGCTTTGTAAAAGAGCTTTGCTTCCAGCAGAAGCGTGGGGAAGGCGTAGCCATTACAAGTTAGATTTTCACAGGCGGTATCAGATGCCCATTTCAGTCTCTCACAAGGCCTCAGCAAATGTTTTAGCATCTCAGGCAGTACAAAGGTATAAAACATTGTTATAAAGGAATGACGCTGGCAAGAATTCAGGCCACGAGGGTCTTAACACCTCTGCTGAACGGAGTCTGGTACTATCAGAAAGAACAAAACACACTTGGTCACAGGCTAGGACAGCTGGGCCCTGATGTCTTGCTCACTTGCTGTGGCCTTGATATTTTTTTTTGGTCACTTAGATAACACAAAGCTAACCTTGTCATTCCCTTAATTTTTGCAAATCTCTGAACACATCTGTCTAAATATCCATGACCTAGAGGGGAAAAATAATATATTTAAAATACAAAATGGGTGCCAAATCTAACTCATCAGTCTCTGCTGGGATTCCTGAGAGTCTTGGGAGGTGGGACCTCAAGCAGTTTATTTTGGCATCATTCTCAGCTAGGGAATCTTTTGATGGCAGTGACTCTGGAAGGGACCTACGCTTTGAGAAGAAAGCAGGGTGAGCATTAACACGAGAGAAGAAAGTCTTATAGTACAAAAGCAGGGAAAAAGTGATAAAATTCATCTGAGTTTCATTGGTTTACATTCAAAGAAAGCAAGAAGGCAAGAAAAGGAACAAAACACAGTTTAAAGTTGTGAGAAAGTCCTTCTCACCTAGGTAATCTTTTTGACTACATAGGATTGCCCTTACCACAATTTAGGTGGTTTGTCCCTCCTTCCCTTTTAGTCCCCAGATGGAAAGAAACCGGAAAAAAAACAATCTATTGGTACTATCTTTGAGATATTTTTTTTTTATTAAAAATGCTTCCATTGCTAGTATCATGCCACTTGCACCTGCCTCTTGTAGCTCTGCTCCAGGATTCAGCCCCAGAAACAAGAAAAAAGGGAAATAAAGAAAATAAGTGCTCCTGTACTTGGAAAGCTCATTTACCTTTTGCCTTCTATATTCATTTTATAGTCCTAATGTTTTTTAGTATACTGTCTGATCAGACAAGAGGGCCTAAGGTCTTACTAAACCTCAGATTTCCTTTCCCAAGCATACAACCAACTGAGTAATCAAGGTAACTATCAGTTATTATGTTTTTCAAGTTGTAGTTGTGACTAGGATGTCAAGAAAACAACCAGGCAAAAAGGTTTTTTGGCTAACCATGGTTTCTTATCTGCCCGCAGCTATTTTTAACATCTGGCCAATATTTTTGGCTTTGTCTTGGGGGGGAAAAAAAGAGGAGAGGAGAAAGAGAGGAGAGGAGTTGCTAGATTTGTAAGCCTTCCAGAGTAGCTGGGAGCTGTCACTCAGGCACTAGGCTGGGTTGTGGCAGAGCTGGGTCCCATCTCTGCCTTTGCCTGCACAGCATATGAGCTGGTGTCTGCCGGGTATTAACCTACCTGCCAGGCTGTCTGCCTGGGGTCAGGCTGTCTCAGTCTCTCCTGCTCAATCTGTTATATATTACATAGAATAAATCAGTCATTAGCGCTCAGTGCACAAAATAACTTCATCGCTAACCATTTAGAAGAATCATGGGGGAAGGAGAAAAGGATTGCAGTCCCCGCTCCAGGAGACATTTACACTCTTACATTAAGTAGTCAGTGTAACACAGCCTGGAGCATAGATCTCATTCTCTTAGGTAAGTGCTCTAAGCCACAAAATTATTCTCTCCATGGCCTCCAAACTATTTCAAGTATTTTCTCAATAAAAGTAGAACAACAAGAGGAGTTAAGAACTTTGCTCTCCTCCACCTAAATAAAGCCCTAATATCTGAGTGATATCGATTCAAATGTCCTCAAGGTGAGGAAGGAATGTAATCCTGGCCTCCCACATACAGAATAAGTGCCCTAATCACAGAGTTCTTGGATGAAAAGGATTGTATCTACTTTGTCATTTCCTCTCCTCACAAGTGCCATAAAACAAAACATTACATTTGACACTATTTTGTCCTGAATGAGAAAAATCCATTCACATCCTAGTTGAAAAAAAAAAAAAGAATAATTTTTTATTTAGCTGAATTTAAACTTTTGTTAAATCTTTCGGTTAAACTGAGCTAGCTAAATTTCTTCTCTAATTTTTCCCATTTACTTGCCAATCCAACCTGTAATATCAGTGATTCACACAGGCATAGCCCAAATCTTTGTTAATCAATAAGGTGATTTAACTAAAACCTTCCATAAACAATCTGTTCAAAAAGTCAACACTTTTCTGTGTGGAATATCCAGCCCTCCTTTCTTAGGGACTTCTGTTTGAACATGGGAATTGGAAAGAAAAAAAAAAAAAAAAAAAAAGGCAGTTCTTGATTGAATCTTGTCTTGTGCAGTCTCAGCTTGTAAGGAATTTTAATTAAATTGGTTATAAATATATATAAATACATGTGCATGTATGCAGTCTGCTTTAAAAGAAAGAGATCAGCTAGGAGACCACCTGTTTCCCCTGATTCCCACTGCTGGAACCAGGTTCTCACTATCGTACAGTCCTCATATGGATCGCTTGTATGCGGTTCACCAGGGAACTGGATTAAACCCCCATCCCACCAGGCAGCTGAACTTGTACCATTAAGTATACTGTGCCCAGGATTTCAACTGTCATGTTGGAAAAGATCAAAGTTTCTTTTTTTTGAGAGATATGGATTACACCCTCACATTTTGTCTTTTATTTTAAGCATCTTCATCATAGCCTCTTATCTGCTCCTGCTGTTCAGAGACCCTATCCAGGATCTATCTTAATTATTCTCTGCTACTGACCAATCCAACAAGACAGTGAAATCCTCAGCCCCCACTTCTAGATTCACCCACTGGAATGACATCTTCAAAAAGATCATTATTTATTCATAAACAGGCCAAAGGCTCTTGCCATAGCTATTGATAATGTTCATATCATTAGAAGTTTTGGACTTGGATACTGAAAGTTACTAAAAACATTCTCAGTTATTAATCCAGGCAGAAATAGGGGCTGGGACAATCAGTACCAGGAAAAACACACGGGAAAATTTGCCTTTTTGTGGCCTGTTTTATAGTTCTGCAGCTCTTCTAGGCGTAGAGAGAATCTGGAAAGTCTTGAAAAATCTATGTCCTTCCCCAAAAACAAAGGAGGGTTTCTGAAAGAAGACTGGTATTTTTCTTGCTGTCCTTGGGTAGCCAAAACTAAAAGGAGTTACTCAGCACTTAAAACAATTGGCCATAGTTTATGACCACTAAAAAGAAAGAACTCGAGCTTGCTGAAAATTGAACTTTCATGCAAAACTTTTGTATTTTAAACGATGAAGAGAGGAGAAAAATGAAAAAGTTTCCTGTCCTTTCAGGAAGGTCAGACCTCCAGGCAGGGACCTGACACCCCCAGGGGCAGGCTGGTGAGAATCTGGGATGCCAGACTGGCAGGAGCACCAGCAAACCTTCCTCCCCCATCCATCAATGAACTCAATGGGTTCCTGAAAAAAAATTTGATTTCACCCAGCCAGCCCCTCCTCACAACAAAATGTTAAGTTTAAACATTTGGGCTGAATGTTTGAACCACCCTTGCTTCCCAAGTGCCCAGTTCCACATTCCTTCCATACCCCCCAGCTTCCCATGGGCCATACAGGACATTACATGGAGCTGGTAGATGCAATTCTGCATGTTACCGGTATCTTTCAATACCACAGAACAGTACAGATGTGGTTCAAGGCGACGTGAGGTAGTTCGGCCACAGCATGTTTTGGTGGCAGAAAAAAATCAGAAATGTTATTTCATGCCTAGTCAATGAAATACATCGCTCCTGGAAGGAATTATCTTGTCTTTATCTAGAGACCTCAGTCAATATCTGGTTCAGGCTGTGCTTAGCACAACGGGTACATGTGTGCAGGCATGCAGATACAGACTTTGTGTGTAAACAGAGCTGCAGCCTCTGCCCTGAAGAGACTACATTCTTTTAAAGCTTTTAATATCCCTCATCACACCTACTGCATAACTCTCCTTCTTAGCATCCTGCTGACCTCTGCAAACTCACAAGAGCCAGCCTGCTTCTTTACACCTGCTTGCTGTGATGATTTGTCCCTTTAGGACTGCGGTATCAGGCACGGACGCAGTCAGCATACTATGGACCTCAGCAAATGCAAAGACAGTGGTGAGTTCGTGGTGTAACCAGAGAGACCTTTGAAACCTGCAGACAGGTCTGCCGAGCCACTTTTTTCCAACCATAGCTCCCTGGGGCCTATGGTTATTCACCATTTAGGCCCATTCAGCAGCAGAACTAAAACACAGAGGCAGTAAATCCCACTGCAATCCTCTCCATATACAACACACTTTATTATAACAGAATAAGGGGTTCAGCTCTGCTGGACCAAATCAAGTTGGCCAGTGTTAAGTATCACATTTTAGATTCAAATCCCTGCTAAACCCTCTGCTTACGCTCGTGGCTAACATTATTTTTATATCTGTCTTCAGAAATGAAAGACAGCAGCAGCTCACACATAGCAGCAGCAGCTTTTAAAGGCCAACTCCATAGATTAAAGGGTGATACACTGAGCATCAAAATCCCACCACCCCAGTGTCTACTGATTAGGTTGGGAGAAAAGCTGAGTGACAAACATGTTTCCAATCTGCCTAGCCCATGCAGCGAAATGGAGCAATCTGGCCTGAAAAGGGATTTAGACTTTTGTTGTGCACAAGGGGAGAAAAAGCTGATTTAAATCCATCAACAATGCTCACCCTCTTGGTGATCTCGGAGATAAGGAACAGAGTCTGGACACAGTTCATATCCTACCTCTCACCAGGCCCCACACTTCCACTCAAAGACAAAAGCTAGCAGATGAGGGTAAACGATGCTGCCTTGCTGTTGAGCTGCCTGCTCACATAAAAACACGTTTTACAATGCAGGGAGCCTGCCTGGGGCATTTGATCTAGCAGTTTTTAAAGGGAGAGTGAATCCCCAGCCCATAGGAAGAGGAATATAGGGCCTTTTAGTTGGTCAAGACCATTGCTACTAATTAATACCTGTATAGCACTGCATGCATAAAAAAGATCTTTACAGACAGACAGAAAGCAAGCTCTTGCTCCAACCTGTTTACAGCCTAAACCAGACAGGCATTTACACCAGAGAATAACAACAGCCTACAGATGGTCCAAATGGGGCAGGCAAAGAAGAGACATGGAAAAAAAAAACACCAAACAAACAAAAAACACACCAAAGGAAAAGGAAATAAGGTTTCTAAGAGAGCACTATTAGATCCCCTTACAAGGAAAGCAGATCACGTGGTTTTCCTTTATCCTGGTTACTTAATATATGCCATCCCCGTACATTTCACTGTGACTGCCATAAGGAGTGAGCCATTACATTCTCTCTTTATCTCTTGTCATAAGGACTGAGAATGAGGTTATAACCCATTTTTCCGAAACCTCTCTCAGACCCTTGGAAAAAAAAAAAAAATTGCCTTGTTTTATCCCAAAGAGTTGAAAAGGTTAAAAGAAAATACAATTCTGGTACCCTATAAGCAAATCTGCTCTTTGCTCATCTTTAATTGTACTCATTTTTTAAAACAGAAGTAAAATGAAACAGCCACGCAGGGACGCATGTGAGGAAAGTCAATTCGTGCAAAAAGCAGAGGCTTGTTTTCCTGTGGCAGAAATGCAGATGGTGCCCTACGACAGTGGTGAAGAACACCAACAAAATGGTTGCTGGAAAACAGCAGCAGCGACAGCAGCAGCCATCACCTCCATTACTCTACGGATGCCCCTCGCGATAGGCAGTAGCACAGAGCTTTCTCCTTCACAATGATCAAAACACACTACAGCAAGCCCTTATTGCTACCATCTTTGGAGAGCAGTATTCAGATGCAGATTGCCTTAAATCCCATCAACCCATTCAGGCGTTTGTACGCAAGTGTGTCCGCCTCTGCGTGTGTGTATGCGTGTGTGTGTTTAGATGCATTTATGCACATACACAATTCTCACTATGTGCACACCTTCTCTCCACCCTCTCGTTCAGAGAGAAAGAGCTAAAATTGTCAAAGATGAGAATGTGTATTTTCCAGGCTACTTTGTCAGATGTTCGTGTGTGCATCTTATAAATATTTCATACCAAATATTTAACATTATTCCTTCCCCAATCGGATCAGCTTTGAAATGCTCCTCAAAGTGAATTCTCCCTTAACAATGGCTTGACGCAAAAGCCTTTTTTCTCTCTTAAGAAGAGGAGGCTGCACATGGTCTGCTACCATAGCAGCATGAATAGTTCTTATTTGATGGAAAATAAAAGATACTTTACATTAATTCAGTGGGGGATGGAAAGCCGGGCACATGCGTACCTTGTGCTTCAAACATGGAGGAGCATCATACCTTGACCTCCCCTCTCCTGGTCCCATGATTATTACCCAGCTCGCATTAGAACCGTAATGGGAAGTGACAAGTTTATGTAAATGATCCACACAAGGATTTTGCTCTTGTAAAACAGAGCAGTTACTCTGGGCTTTCTAATTATTTCATGCCTTGTGGTTCTGTGATGGGGCAGAGATGACTATTACTTGAAAAGTATATTGTGATTGACAAGCCACTGTCCCCCTGGAACTCATTAAGGCCCGTGCTTTGCAAGAGGGGGTAGAAAACCCTACCAGGCACACCACGCACGCACACACACACACGCACATACACACATCCTCACCCCAGTGCCGGTTGTTCTTTCAGATCATTTGCTGGGATTTTTGCACTGGTAGAGAAATGCATAATCTGCATGTTTCTCAAACAAGTACCACCTCCCAGCTACAAATTGACCAATTATCCTCTGTTTTCCCATTTTTATTTTAAAATCTGTAAGATTAGCAGCAACACACCTGCCAAACACGCAGCAGTCTTTCGATTTCAGTGCACTGGATGGAAAAGTCAGTTGTTTCACAGTACACAGTTCAACAGAATGGGGAGCAGAGAGGGGCTGGGACAGGGGATGAGGGCTACCAGAAAAGCTGCCACTGGTGCACTTCTGCTGCTGTGTGATTTGTGCCAAGTGCCTTCCAGTATGTACGGATGGCCATTCTGCTGCCACTACATGACCTGTTTTGCCTTTCTTTCTTAATTGATTTTTCTGGCCTTCAAACTTGCAAACAAAATGACAATTGTTTTGGCAAAAGTAGAGCCCCTGTCTTTTGAAACGTACACTGAACTCCAACCACAGAGAGGGGAAAAATCCTATTCAGGCAGCTGCATTAATGTTTCCCATTGTAGAAGTGGTTTTGAATTCTGCTGCTGGTTTGGGATGTAACACAGTTTAGCATAAAATCAATTCATTGTTAACTCCATTGTGGTTGGATCTTATGGGCAGGCAGCATTTCTTACTTTTAGTTATGTTTGATTAGTGATTGAAGTAAATCCTCTGGAGATACCTATGAAAGGCACAGGGCCCACTTCAATTCTTCCATCAGAAAACATTGGCACTTTAGTTGCTTCAAGCTGCCTCAATCTTTGCAAACAATTAAAAAACAAAAAACAAAACACCAATCAACTTTTTGGGTTTTCAGTTTCAATTTGACCAGGAGTTGGGTACTTAATTCACAACCTTTCCAGCAACCCACTTGACTACATCTGCAAGAATTCAGCAGGGGAAATTTATGATTTCACTATTATGTTCCCTAATAACATTGCATTGAAATAACAGCAAACCATCACCTCTAATATTTCTGTTGTGTCTAATTTATCAGTAGATTTTACCAAAAAACATCTGCATCATGGATATTCAATAAACAAACCAAATACTCAAGATCAAACTCAGACTTTGGCCAAAAGCTGTATATTGTTGATAATCAATCAGCATAAAGAGGAATACAAGAAGAGAGAAGAATAACAAAAACAACAAAAAAAAAGGGGGGAGGAAGACACAAAAGCGTCTCTATGCCAGCTACATTTTGGAGCAGTGAAAAGTGAATACACCAGGGACTAAGGAGGATTTTCAAGCACAGTGAGCCTTGCCTTAATTTGTCTCCTCCATTGAGGTGGCCTCTACATTATGAGTCTCATAAGCACAGACATAGGTTAGTGCAAGGATTGTCAAGATCTGCCTTGTGCACGTGCAGTTTGCAAGCAGCCTAAATACACTATCAGGCTGAGGATGAATCATATGGCCAGGAAAAAAGCTCAGCAATCATGTAACTCCAGTCCAAAATTGCGGCTGTAGAAGGAAAAAGTCAGCAGGGATAGCAGAGGCCAGTATCGCTGAGTTTCTCTTGCATGCCGTTTTATGCCCTCCATTCCTGCTTTTGCAGTAAGAGGCCACAATCATCTCCTGTACCCACTGCCCCTTCCTTGGCTCTCCAAGATACAAGTCTGATGACTCGCAGCCACTTGAGAAATTTGGCGTTGGGAGAGGAAAGTTGCTTATTCTTGTTCAGTCTGCTCACCTGGTGCTCTGTTGACTCCAACTTCAGACAGAAGGAACATCATTTGACATCTCATCTGATTTGGAGGCCAGCAGCTAGAAAATACATAGTTTTACATGTAAGCTGAGCAAGTACAAACTGAGGGACTCATTTTGTGTAAAGCAGAAATGTCCATTAATCATTTAGCACCAGCACAGTGCTTTTTTACTAAACAAATTTTATCTTATCTCTGCTGAAGCCATTCAAGTTAACACTCCAGCAATAGCCCGCTCTCTCCTTGAGCGTCCTTCAGAGGCAGCAGTGGAAAGCTACTGGGTTTTTATTGGAACATTTGTATAGCAGCTGAGAATCTATTGCTTATGCATCTTCAAGAGCAGAAAATACATCGGCTGCAGGTAAGTCTTCTGCTATGATTCCCATCCACAATTGGATTACAGGAAGATTCTTAAATACATATTCTGAGACCCAAACTGAAAACAGAGGACTCCTTGAAATGGAATCTTTTGAGAGTTTGAACTCTCCTGGCTCCAGGGGAAAAGCAGACACTTTTTCAGTTTTATTGAGAACCTTTTGTCACAGCTGTAACCATTAGCTTCTAACCACAGAGATGCAGAAAGAGTGATAAGTACTTACGACAGAAGATATTTTAGTAGACAAGAGCACCATAGTCACTTCTACAGAGACTGTCAAAAACTTAACATATAAAAAACAGAGCTTAACAACAATTTGAAGAAAGCAAGCTCAACTAAATTCACCAAGCCACTTAGAAGAACAGGTCATTTACACTGGAAAAGCATTGAAAGGGACGGGCCAAAATCTATCAATTATGGTCATATCCAGCATACTTTTCTTTAAACAGCCCAATTGCTCTAATGAGGTTCCATTATCATTTTGAAGAGTACAAGTGGTGATCACACACATAAAGACTGAACTCTGGGAACTCTTGATCTTGAACACAAAGCATCTGCCACAGCCACTAACTCTGTGGAAAACGGAACAGAGAAAAAACTATCAGTTTATTCAGAAAACGTCTTGGAGAGTTTGGTCGTAAAGAAGAATTCAAAGAGGCTGAACCATTTCCTTCCATGCTGGTGGTAATCTGGCCTGTTACGGCTCACCTGCAGTGAAAGGCATGGCATAAGTGCCTACAGCCAATACCTCACCAAGTCTATACAGTTATGTATGGAAAAAGTTAAGATGGCTCAGTTCATATAAGTATACTAGTACAAGTATTTACAGAAACTGTGCCTTTAAATTCACCTCAGTTAAAATTCAAGCTGGCATACTTCTGGCATGTTTGTCTAGTCTCAGTAGAAGTGTCTGACCTTTACATCACTTTATGTGGATAATGCAAACTGCTGTTAATGGCATATTTTATGCTAAATTCTGCTTATTTTAGAATGGAGCAAGTCATTGTGGAAGTCACATGTTATATCTTCTCAGACTGGTCAAGGCCAAACACCTGCTTTTTTACTAGAAACGAGTATACTATTTTACTAAGTGCATCTGTATATGCATATATTTATGCACGGATGGATTTATATTACATAACTATTTTTATATATTAAACTATATATGTATAACTGTATAGTATACAGGTGTTCAAGGCCTTTAGACCTGGCTACTTCAAGTTATGCAAGTTCAACGGTCTTCCACAGGTTGTGGAGCTTCGGGGTTTGACTTCCTTTTTCAACATTTAAGCAAACTGAAGGACTCATACAGGGAAATTCTCAATCTCTCCATTCCATAAAACTGGTTTGAAAGCCTCCCCAAGCCACTTCTACTCACATTTTTTTCTCATATTTTTCTGCGTTTCTGAATTACAGAAGCAAGCCTCACAGCACAGGAAAAAAAAAAAAAAAAACAAACAAGCTGAAGGGAGCACAGCAAAATTTGATTTCAGCTCAGGAAGGCTGCCCCCTCCAAAAATCAGAGAGAACACAGCAGGGCTGCTAGGCTGAGATGGTCAAAGTCTCTACCTCTTGGAGAAAAAAGCTAAACTACTTCAGAGAGCTCAAACCATCCACATAGTACCACCAGGGGACACAGCCAGAGGAAAAGTTTTAAACTCGAACTATCCATTTAGTTTAAATACACTATTAACAGCAGAGGCCACAGCTAAATGCATCAATAACCTAAACCCTACCTACACATAACAAGACAAATTCTGTCAGCTGAAGGTTACATGAGTTCAGGGTGAAATACAACTGCATCCTGAAGGTCTTACTAAAGAGCATTCACAAAATACCAGTCTTAGTCACTTGGGAGCACAATAGAGACCATCTTATTTCATCACAGAACAAAAATCATGCAGTTTCAAATCTAGCTGCAACTAAATCATTCCAATCTAAAATCTATAGCTGGTCTTTCCATATACATCTCTGTTCTTTACCTTGCCCCCATCCTGCTGTGAAATGTGCAATAATTGCACAGCAGATGACTTTTGTTTTCTAAGAACATGACATGGCCGTTATTAATGTGGCCTGGTATTAGTCTGTTTTCCTTTTCATCTTTATCAGACATCTATATCTCTCTCAGAGGTCTTGTTTACATAAAACAGTGCACTTGGATGCATGGTGCTTAATGACTTTCTGTATAACCAGACAGAGTGAGTAAAGAACACTACACTTTCTAATTATGAATCATTTGACTGTGTTAAGAGAAAGGGAACTTCAGCAAATGGTGCCAGAAAGCTTCTTTCCCATTTTTTTATTGCTATAAAGAACAGCTGTAAATTATGAGTTAGTCCAATGTTGCTTTGGCTCCAAGCAGAAGCAGTAGGAAGAGAAAAACCCCCAGCTGTGCTCATATTTCATGCTCCAGGATCAGTAAGTGGTTCCTTCCTACATCTACAAGGCTCTGCCAAGGATGGTATAACGAAGCCGGTCAAACTCTGGTCTTGGTGGGTCTGACTGCACTGGGGATCCTGAGAACACTTCCCAGCTTCAGATTCACATTTTCCCTTGGATGCTGATGAGCCTCAATTGCACACAGTCCATCCGACATCTCCTGCTTTCTATTGAAAGACAACCCAGGCGAGCGGGCAGCGATGGAGTCCTGGTGTGCCGGTGCTCTGGCCCGCAGCCCACTGCAGAGCTCATCGGCCTCACAGACAGAGGCACCCAGGCAATCCATGACATTTCAGTGGCCCTGGGTATTTTACTGTGCACTCCAACAACTGAGGGTTTGGTACCAGAGCGAGACATACTCACCCCATCATCCAGACACCTACCAACGTAGGGAGAGATGCAGCATGGCTAACTGACTCTATGCCCTTAACAAACAGCAGTTTCCACAAAAACCTGCATCAGAGGACATGATTTAGCGCCTTTTTCTAAATTTCACCAATCTAGTTATAAACAACCGAGTTCTTCCCATAAATAAGGCAAACAATCACAATATTTGTTGCTGCTGATTCCCTTGGGTGAGCACTGCATAGTACAACCACAGGCTGTCTTGTGCAAGCTTCCATGAAGACCCAGCACAAAAGCACACCAGAGGCTGGAGGGGCAGAAAGGTGGTCCCATAGCACACACTCTTCAAGACTACTCTGGGCCATCTCACCGGGACACAAAGCATGACATTTCCTATGAGAGCTGCTGGAGCAGCAGAAAAAGAAGGTGCGAAGTTGCTTGGAGGCCACCTTTGTCTCCCTCCACCTTCCTTTCCCTTCCCCTACCATGGGCTGCATCCCCCAGGACAGACAGCACGGCTCGGCAGGATGTCTGATGGAGTCCAGCACTACTAGGGTGGCCAGGGGCATGCTTTTTTGTATATTTTGCAATACAGTAAAATGAATGTGTCAGATTAGCCAAAATTGGCACCCTCAGCCCAGAAGCCCAAATTGGATTTAACAGTGAATAAGAATAGTGATATCATCCAGTAAATAATGGAAAGCCAACTTGCCTGAACCAGAAAATTATTTCAGAGTATTATGCTGATACTTACTTTGGGGTAACAGAAAACTCCCATTGCAAGTCAGCAATAAACTTTGCTTTTGTCATCAAAATAAAGTAGGAATATTCTCACTTTTTGAATTTTTACATGACTGTTAGGTAAGATATTCCTTCCTCCGGCAGAATTTCCTGTTAAAATCAAAGCCTTAGCAAGACGTGAAACAAGGTAGATAAACTATCCTGACTTCCCGTTTAATTTGTGGAGCATTATGCCCTTGTTAGGAGGCCAGACTGTTGGGAATATCATACGTGATGCTGCATGTAAGCACTCTGAAGTAATAGACATGTTATAAGACATCAGAACAAGTAAGGGTCAATAGGAGACAGAGTTAACCCAGTCATCTGTTAGAGAAATAAAATGCTCAGTGCTTAAGAAATCTCTTTGGATTTGCTTATAGGTGTAATTTGGCCAGGACATAGTCGATCCCAGGCTGGAGTGGCATCTTTTAATGCTAATTATTTTGCTTTATTTGTACATGAATCATCTTTTTCAGATTAAAAAGGTCATTTTTTAAATTAAATTATACCCAATTTATTTCCCTGGCTTAAGACTGATACTTTGCAAGCATGCAGGATTACAAGGCACAATACATGCTTGGTAAAATAGAAACATGTACATAAAAAGAATTCCAGACAGTCACAGAACAACATTAAAATTGAACTCTATGTGTGCATTTAAAAGACTGGTCTTGCTTTGTAACTAAGAGTGTCAGCAGAGTGCAGAGAATTCTTGGTATTCTGAGTGAGGAACGTAAAACTGGCAATTTCCTCAAGAAATACCATTTTGGGGGCTTGGAGCTCTCAAGGACATCAGTCCAAAAGCATGGGAGAACAAAAGCCTGTAATTGCTGCAGAAAGTCTGAGCTGATGTAGGGAATATGATAAAAAGAAGCAAAGCAGCAAAGGGTTCAGAAAAAAAAAAAAAAAGAAAAGTCTTTCAAAAGTCAGAAGATTTTCAGAAACCCAAAGTAAAAAAGGAAACATAAATAATAGCAAACAACAAAAATGCATTTTTTTAACCTACAGAAAGACTTATTTTGAGTATAAGATGATGCTTATGGAGCAGGAGGAGGTCCTTTTTTATTTAGCTCATGGTTGAATTCAAAAGCAACTAGAAAAGAAAACCCAAGTATGTTGGGTGCTCCACATGCTCATCTTAGATTCAAATGCTCCTCAGCAGTGCACTGATCCATTTCAGTGCAGCAAAAAAAATCCCAGGCTTTCTAGTCAAACAGGATATTTATTTCTGCAGCACACAGTCTGATTATTATGGATCTGCTCCCACAGGCTTCATGCAACGCCTTCCTTAAGACTATTTCCTATAGCTCCATAATCCATAACACTGTTCCACATAATAACAGGCTAATCACTGCCCTACTTTTAAAAATGCAAAAAGTTTTTGACATGCTGCATAACGATACTTCCCAAACAGCCCATAAACCTGTCCAGCAGATTCCTCCTCCATTTCCTTGCTTAATGTTATCTCCCTCAGCATCTTGTCTTGTAGAGTTCAATTTAAACTGCAATGTCTTTGGGCCAGAGGCCATGTAAATCACGTATGGCTCCACACAAATATTGAGTAACAGCAGAATCTGACTTTGGAGCCATAAAACGCTTTCCAGACTTTAAGTCCTAGAAGAAGTCTCAAACTTTTAGGTATTCCTAGATGGATAATGAAAGGCAGTACTCCAAAGGCTATTAAATAAGTGAGAATAAAAGGTGAGGGGAAAGGGAAGTTTTCATAGCCTTCCTGAGCATTTTTGCTAAGTTGCACAATTAAGTCTTCGAGTCGTAAACGTAGGTTCCTGATCACGTGGCTATATATCAGTAAGTCAGTTCCCAACTTCTTTTTTAAACTAAAACTTTAAACCCTGGCTCTGTTGAAGTCAAAGATAATTTTGTACTGTCAGACTGAGGAGGTTTTGTGTTTAAGTGATGTGGGACTCACACAAAGTGTTGCTGCCATGAACTCTGCCATCAAAACTACTAATGTTCATGTTCTGAACTTGGCACCCCTTTCATAGTTGCCTTCCTTTACATCATTAGGCTCTATAGGAGGTCCACTTCTATCTGATAAAGTTATACATTACAAGAAACGCCAAAAGTCAAAATTTTACCAGTGTCTTCAAAAAGCTGTAGCAGGGAAAAAGCCACCTGAAGCAAGGAATGTCTTATCCAAGTATGCAATAAAAACGTTAAGATCCTAAGGAAGAGGAAGAAAATTACTTGCACTCCTGCATCAACATATGATACCCCAGTGCACAATCACATGAAATAAGGTAGAGGTAAACTGGAAGGGAAAAAGGAGGTCATTCCATTTTTAGTGAAACATTTGACTGGGGGGGGNTTTATCCATAAGGCAAGAAACACTTGCTCTAGGAACCCCAGAGGGCATAAGAGCAATAAAAGAAACTACAGAAGTTAGTTTTCATGCAGGCTTGTAGAGTGTGTGCAATAACTTTTCTCTTTGATCGGCTTTATGTGCAAAAGATTTCCCTGGCATGAAACAAAGGTGGCATTCAGGGATGTGTCTCACTGGTCCAGGTCAGTGTGCAATAGTTGCATACAGTTGTGGCATGAACCAACGACCACTGATCCTGTTGTATCAGCTCCACTGAGCTTTTTATCAGGATTTTGCTATCTTTGAATGCAATGTAAGGAAGAGGTTAGGAGTCCTGACCCTAGGTTTTGGGTTTTTTTGCTCTTCAGTCACAGTAAGAGAGTCACCAACCCACATCCCAAGTATGAGTCACAGTACATATACAACAATTGTTTTAGGCTGTCTTAGGGCCTTGAATTGCATAGTTCAGATTTGGCTCTGAATTTCTTCCCCCCAAAAAGCAGAGCTGTTCAGATGTGAAGTTTAATTTGGTTTGAAATCTATGTAAGGGAGGTCAGTCCTGGTACACCACAAAGGCGTTGTGTCTCCCTAGGGAGAATCCCACCCTTCAGACCGTAATACGTGGGAAATGAGGGGAAGAGAATGGAGATGAGCAAGGCCAAATCCCCTTAATTTTGCCTTGGGGGGGTTGCACATGTGCAAACTGTTCAGTCCTCGCTGTATGCTGCACCATGTCAGGACAGGAACCCAGTTTCCCATGACTTTTCACTGGCATGCTGGACACAAGCACTGAAGGCTGATGTAATGAAATGAGAACATGGATTGGGTAATTTATGTCCTTCTGCTAGAGCACAAGCAACTTTATTAATAATGTGTCTTCTAGGCTCAGCCCTTTGTCTAGAGCAGTTCTGCTTTACGCAGTCTGATCCCACATAAAACACTTTTCATCAAAATGCAGTTAGGTTTACCAGCACAAGCTGTATAGATACAAATCAAATAGTCTTTGTATAATAGGGTGCCCAACTCCTAAATTTCTTGCTGTGAGATGGAAGTTACCTATTAACCCCAAATACATCCAAGTATTCCAATATAAAAGTGCTCTTATTACCAATGAAATATGCAATAGTACCTCAGTAACATGTTATATGCTTGGGCTGTCCAGTTTGAGATAACTGACAAATATAGATGGGCATGTTATTTTTCTTCTTAGCATTTTGAAGTTGCCACAGATATCTGGTTCATATAATAACACCCCTTAAAGACAAACTGTGGCCACAGAATATCTCTCTGATACCAGGTACCTGGAAAGGGATGCATGTGAATGGTGCCTAGAGAGGTGAGCTCTGACATTCAGCTCCACAACTCCTGCAAGTAACTCCAATATTGATCTGCTCTGAAGAGCTGATACGGTGCCTGGCTGTCTCTTTGTTGCAAGAGTCTGGGAATTTCCTGCAAAGCATGTAATATGCTTGAGGCATCAAGTTTTTTACATTTATTTGCCCCAAAAAAAAAAAAAAAGGTGTATTATTTGGCATTTTTCCACGGTGACTTAATTCAAGGGCTATGAACAAAATGGAAATGGAAAACACCTTTCAGTTACAAAATGCCACTCACACACACTCTGAATCTTGATAGTTTAACCACAATAAGCACCATAAGATCGAAGATAAAACACCAAAGAGATTCATAGCAGTTAACTGTAAGCATCATTAAGCTAAGCACAGCAGAGCTGTTTAGTTCAGTGGCCAATGCAATGGGATCAGAGGGAGGAATAGTGGGGTTTGTCCTCATACTGTGATCCTGGGAGGGATAACACCACTGCATCTTGTCTCAGCTTCCTCATCACAGGCAGATGAAACATACCTATTCTGTGGTGAAACATGAGGCAGAATATAATACATAGTACTGAAAACTTATTTTATCTCAAGTCCTGTGTATAAAGTTTCTCATTGCCTTTTCTGGAGTTACGAGATTCTGTAGCAGTCCTCCTGTGCTTAGAAAAGGTTTCACTATTCCTTCATTATAAAGTGTGATGCCATGAGCCTCGAGTTTTCAGGAAGGCAGCAGAGAGGTGGCCACATTATCTATGAACTAATCTGATTTAAGAGCTTGCCTTGCTTTGAAGACAGAGATTGCAATACCATATACAGGAAAAGTAGGTTTGAGATCCCTAAATGAAACACTCTAGAACCAGGTCTTTTAGTTATTTTTTATTTTCTCTGTTTGTGATTTCTTCATGCTGAACTCGAGATATTGGAAAGTACTAAGAGGGGCGGCAACTGAGCGTTTAGGGTTGTGGGGTTTTTTCCCTTTCATCATATCCTTTAAAAAGACTCCATAGATATGGAAGCATTGTTATTACTAGCAATTTCAAGAAAACTCTCCCAGCCTCAATTCATGATCTAACAGACCTTAACATTGCTAATCCAAATCTTGCTACCAGGATAACCGCAAGAATGCCTCCAGTGTGGTACAGTCACCTGTCCAGAGTCAGGCCAAATACAAAATGCTCTGTCCTTGAAGTCTTATTGGATTTACATAAAGTAACATTAATTTAACTAGCTGCTTCTATCCAGAAGATGTTTTGCCTTAGGTTTGGGGTTTTTGGTGTTGTTTTGTGTTTTTTTTTTTTTTTTTTTTTTTTTTTTTTTTTTTTTTTTTTTTTTTTTTTTTTTAAAGCTGTGCAGTGTAGCGAATAGGGTGGTCCCACAACACTCCTTCCCTGTGGAGACCCTGAACCCTTTTGTCTCTTCCTGCTTTGTTTCTCAGATTGGGATTTGCTGCAAGGGATGGTGAAACCTGCTCTAATCAGCTACATGGTCTGGTGAAGTTTTCGCAGACAAATTTTCATGTCTGAAACATCAAGCCATGGTCAACAGTTGCAAGTGTCATGAGATAGGTAAAATGCCAGCTGGGCAGCCAGAAGAAGACAGTAATCAACTTTTAGGAAAGCCAGGATTTATCATGGGGTTATTGCCAGAATTTGTTTAAGAGTGATCCTTTAATGCAAATGTTGAGTGCAGATTTCCTTGAGGTAATGTATTTGTAAGATTAAGAGTTCACATATGGTGATAGCTAAACTGGTCATTAGATAGCAAACGAGGGAAGAGCATCCTCAGACTTTCTACAAAGTAATGCTCTTCCAGTTGCCATTTATGTTTACTTCCAAATCTTGTGCTATAGTACCTCATCACACACACAAGCATTTCAAAGCCTACATCACTACACAGTTTTGTAGCAAAACGCTCCAGATTTTTAAATAAACTATTAAATTGCTGTTGTCATTGTCTTGACTTTCATTGTCTTCTATTTCATACAGCCAGCTGATGTTCAAATGTGTTTTGTGATTTTAATCTTCTCCCTTAGGCTTACCCACAAAACTCTACCACATACTTATTCAGCAAATTAACTAAATTATTTCCTTCCCAAAGAAAAGCTTAGATCTTCATGGGGAAGGCTGATGGGTTTTGGCAGAAAAGTCTGGAACTATGGAGTCACTGACTAACTGTAAATCAGCTACAACCATGGATCAAGAAAGCGTGGATTCAAAGAAGGCCATAGTGAGACAAATCCTGATTTTGTTTATAATCTGTAACTTCACTGACATCAGCTGAACTACAATCAGTGTCCTTCAAATTCTCATGCCCACAGTACACCAAGCAACACAGAAGGTTTATTTTCACCACAGCCAACTCACTAGGCCAACTTCTTCCATTTTATATCTATTAAAGGTACAGATTATAAGCAATATATATTTTAAAGACGACACATAACTTGTAACTTATTTTTAAACAGCACTGTGAAGGTCATTAGGTACAAATACAAGAACACGGCAAATTCTCACTCAGCATATCGGTTTTGAGGTGCTGTATTTAAGCAATAAGCAATCCTTGCTACAGCCATGAGGTGCAACACACAAAGAGAGTCTTGGAAGAGAGACACTTTGATGGTCAAACACGGACGTGTCAGTCAGCTGGCTGCCTGCCTTCCAGACAGGAAAGCTTTACATCCCTTATTTCCTAGGCACGACCCCACTGTCTGTCCCACTTACACTACCTCGGCAAGATAACCTATTTTTAATCCTCTAGAAATAAGATTGACCCATACTGCCCTCAAGTCAAAGGTGCAGTGCCTATCAAGCAAAGATGTCCCTTCCCCTGTAATTCCTCCCTTCCCCTTTTCCTTGGGCTGCCCACAGCTCTGTGTAGGCCCTGTGGGACTTGAAGGTGCCCAGCTGACCAAGAGGGCATTACCCTTCTTTTCAAAGTAGCAGGAGCACTACCTCGCTGCCATTTATAGATCACATGCAGACAAGGTAAGAAGAGGGATGGGGGTGCTGGGGATCACAAAGCCCATGCAACCCCGTGCAGTGCTCATCCCAGTGCTGTTTTCAGGGTCTCTTGGCTGCAGGCTTGTGCCTTGCCCATAGCTTTCAGCATCTATCAGTCTCCAAACCTACACAATTCCTGGGTGGCCTTTTAGGCAGATGCTGGAGAATGTCCCCCACCACATACCCCAGTGGAGAGATTGCCTCCCAGGGCAGGCTGTCTGCACCAGCGCTGGGGATGGTGATGGAGGGTCCCCGTTTCCTTCGTTTGTAGTGGAGGTATTTGAGTGGGAGCCGAATCCTGTCAAGCGCTTCCTGCCCTGTACACACCCTTGTCAAAGGGCTCTTTGGAGAATACAGAAAGAGGATTAATGCTAATAGCTATCTGCCTGTCATTTGAAAATCTCAAGCAGCACTTGCTGGATTTTCCTCATGAATCTCTAATGCACAATACTGCAAGGGCACCTGAGAAGGAAACTTTGCAGGGAGCACACACAGCAAGCAACAAGGTGGACGAATGACCCTGCAGGGTACAAGTGCAGATCATAGCCTACACACCAGATGCGGTGAAGCCTTTTGGAGTAGGAAAAAGGCATGCATTTGAAGCCAGTTTGCCATCAAAGTAGGTTTACCCAATTCATTCATTTCAATCATGTGCTATAATTCATTCCGCTATGCATTTTAGAAATAGTCACCCTGGGACTGCATTCACTTAGCATAGTCGGTAACATAACACTATCCCAGGCAGTCCTCCTTATCCAGCACCAGCACTTAGACTTGCAACTGTGTAACAGACATTAAATTTCTTGGCCCAGGCTAGCAGCTTCACTGGTCAGGCCCTAACAAAGGGTCCAATCTTAATCCCATAGGAACCTTCAACAGGAGCCATTTCTGACCCTGAGGAATTCTGACTGTTTTACTTAAATAGAATCTCCAGAGCAATGGCATAGCCTTTGGAGATGCTGCATGTAATTCTTGGAACAAGGCAGCAGAAGAAAACACAAGGTGTAAAGAATTGATAAGATGACCAAGAGCTTACTGGTTGATCACACACATTAGCACTCAGCTCTCAAAGAATGAAACTGCCATCCAAAAGCCCCGTGGATTACTGACATTACAAGAGGGAAGAACACCCTTCTGCAATGCCTTAGATTAGTTTCCTTTACTTTGGCAAGGGGAGGACTGTAAGGACATTCACGCTGACCTCTTTGAAGGGCACACTAATGACTTAGACAAGTTCCTTTGGCTCCGGAGACAATTCCTCTACAAACTGTACTCAGCAGTCTCTTATCCACAACTATCTTCCTTTCCCCATGCTCCTAGCTCACTTTCAGCATGTTCTCCAGCCATTCTAAAGAAGCAGCCTTGCAAAACATGAAGCAAGGTGTGAAATTTGACTTTGTGGTCTCAAACCATGTGTCCTCTACCGATGATTCACTTTAATCATGCTGCCAAATACCCAACACCTACTCCTCCCTTGAGGTACTCCCACCCTGTTGTGGGTTAGCCCTGGTAGGCAGCTGAGCCCCACACAGCCGCTCGCTCACTCCCACACCCCCCCAAGTTGGATGGGGGAGAGAATCAGAAGAGTAAGCAAGAAAGCCATGGTTTAAGACAGAGACAGTTTATAGGTAAAGCAAAAGCTGCAAACATAAGCAAAGCAGAATATGGAATTCACTCACTACTTCCCACCGGCAGGCAGGTGTTCAGCCATCTCTAGTAAAGCAGGGCTCCATCATGCATAACAGTTACTTGGGAAGATGAATACCCACAACTCTGAATGTCCCCCTTTCCTCCTCCTTTCCCCCAGTTTTTATTACTGAGTATGATGGGACACAGTGCAAGAATATCCCTTCGGTCAGTGGGGGTCAGCTGTCCTGGTTGAGGCCTTGACACTGGGTAAGCACTTTTCAGCAGTGAGTAAAACATTGCTGTGTTATCAACACTGTGTTGGTCACAGATCCAAAACATAGCCCCATACTAGCTACTATGAAGAACATTAACTCTCTCCCAGCCAGGCCTAATACACATCCTTTTCACAACCACAAGAGTAACACTAGGGTTTGTATTATACCAACAGCAAACAGTTCCTCTTCATTTCTTTGGGGTATATTTTTTAGGTTTTTCTTGAAGAAGAAAAAACCCATACAGAAATGCAAAAATATGGCTTTTTCTTTTTTCCTTCTCCCTTTGGTCATGCTCTCTGAAAGCCACAAAAAGGCCTGCAACATACATGCTGAAGCAGAATGTTTTAAACTAGAGAAGTCACTAGCCACTGAGGTTCAGTGCTGTTCCTATGCAATTAAAAACTTCTATGGCTTTTGCAGATTATGCTTTATTTACTTGCATGAATTTTAACAAACAAATGCAAGAATTTTTCTAAAATGAGCATTTCTACAAAGCTCAATGCCAGCCAGACTAGGTGTCAGAAAGAAGCACATGGATATATTTCAAGACATTGCTGAAAGCAGACATTGTATAGAGTATTTCAATTGAGTATGGGGGAGGGGGAAAAAGAGCATCCGAGCCCTAACTGTGAAAAAGTGGACTACTCCAACCGTGTCTCTGTAAAAACAAACAAAACAGCAGAGAGCAGAGAAACTGGCTGGGCTTGTAGCTGTGAAGGCCAGCATTCCCCGCCAGGCTTTTACTCTTTAATGGCTTCATGCCCTCTAATTAAGGTTTCCAAGTACAATCCCTTTGAACAAATGTTTACATTTGTCTTGTTAATTCCCATTACTTAATAACGAGAGGCCCCTGCAGTTACCTCAACATGGGGAAGATGAATGAAAGACATGATCATATCAAGGGTTTTGACATTTAAATACCTGATTTGCACAAACATAACAAAAATGAACACCTGCAGATGTAAAAAAAGGATGAGCAAAACTGACAATGCACATTTAAACTCCAAGCAACAGCCTGAAAACACAACTCGTAGGATTATAAACCAAGGTACGATAAGACAGTCTCATATACATCTTATTTTGCGCTTTTTAAAAAATCTTGCCCAAATTTTTCTTCAAAAATGAGTTATCCAGAAAATAAGGAAAGTTGCCTTTTCCTTATGACAGACCAGACTCAGTCATTTGCTCTCCATGCTGTTCTCCTTTGAGCAAGTCATTAAATCTCATTTGGGCTATATTTAGTCAAATAAATGTGGGCAATAGCACTTCCCCATGTCACCAGAGTGCTGTAAATGAGCAGGCCCTTTAACAGATGTGAGCCAGTCAAAGCTGGATGGAGGGAACTACAGAAGCACCTGGACAGCTGAGCTAGAGGCAAGGAAATCAAGCAGATTAGAAAAGCCAGCCAGGGAAAGACCTTCTTGTTCTGAATTTCTCTTGAGAGGGCATTGAAAGCTGTGCCTCTGAGAAAGGGAGCACAGAGCTACAGAAAAACATATAGGTGTATGGGACTCGGTAACACTAGTTTCCTGAATTTTTCGTTTGTGGGTTCTTGTGATGCTGGGAGAGACATAAAAATTTGTTGTTTTGCCCATTTTGAAAAAAAGAAAACCAAACCCAGAAACAAAAGATAAAAGCAGAGAGGAAAGACAAAAGAAGCTAAAGGGGATGGAAAATGTGTTGTGTCATTTCATGCAAGAGTTGAGGGTATGGAAGTTTAGTGGAGACATGAAATGACTTGGTCAGAGGGCTGTATCACAGCAGATGTGGTAACCAGCAGTTCAACTGAGGGCTACCAGACCAAAGTATGCAGTACTACAGCTAGCTGCCATCCTGTCCAGGACAGCTAGCGTGAGCATCACACAACCCCAGTGGGCAGTCATCAGCAAGGTGACAGACTCCCAGCTTTCCACTCAGTCAGGAGAACAAAGGTCCCAGCTCTTCTCCACAGCAGGCATACCTTTACTGCAAGTCTACCAGACAGGGCCAAGCTACGCGATTTCTTCAAAATCACGATGCCCACTTATAACAGGTATTTATATTTTTCCTCTCTCCTATCTTATATATCACATACCTGCCTAGAGCAACATTTTATGGACAGATAAAATTTAGATAATGAAAGTTTATTGTGAAAATGCTGGCACAACTGTTACAAACATGGGACAAACTGGCGCCGCTATAATTAAGTAGACATTTAAATGGGTAGTTGCTTATTCAGTAGAATGACCATTCGGGTGCACAACATATAAGCCATTTCTCAACAACTCATGCTACCACCTTATCCAGCCACCTTTCACAAATAAATAAGTGCAGCAATCGCATTTTGTAGTAGCAAAAAGGAAGTACTGGAATTCTCATGTTCTCCTCATGTGCTTCATGCCAGGAGCATCTTTACTAGAAGCAGCCTAACAAAATGGCTGTCTATCCTTGAATGAGTCCTTCCTCTAATGGCAACCTGTGTTATAACTGTGGGAAGCTGCACCTCCATCTATTTTCTGCTCTTTCTCCAAGGGACCTGCTTATATCTTCCCAGGGCAGTATTTCTTGATGCTGCTTTCAGCAATGCTTATGCTGGCTCAGCTGTGCCCCCTTGGCCAGCTGCAACATGCTAGCAGGAATACCAAATCACTCCAGATGCAGATACATGGAGATCAAGGTGGGCTGTGCAGGTTTGCCAAGAAATCCAGCTCTTATGTGTGCAGCATGAGCCACATCCCCACAGCTCCCGGGATATCAGGCAGCTGAGCAGCTTGCAGCCCAGTGCTGCCAGCACAGGGAACACACATTGTTCTGATGCACTTGCTGTACCAGGTGGAAGTACTCGATAAACCCTTTGCTCCCATTTACCAGGTGCAGTTCCCAGCTCTTCCATCAAAGCCAGACTGCAACTAGTCAGTGATTGGTCTGTCAGTCAGTCATCTTAAAAATCAGTGAGGTTTTTTATTGATAGCTTTTTGAGGAGAGAGCCTTTAAAGTACTGAACCAGCTATAAACAGCTGTATGGACTGATTTTCTTATGGTTTGCTGGAAGATCCAAGAGACCTTACTCTGCATAAATCCCCTTATTTTTCTTACTGAAATGAAAAGCTGAGGCAGGAAAAAAAGAAATTTACTGGCCTGAAACAAGGTCTTGATTATTTCTTAAGCCTTTTGATACAAAACCTGAAGGACAATGTTTTAAAATGGTCTTAGAAGAAAACACAAATCATTTTACAATTTTTTTTTTAAACAACCATAAGGCAAAAATAACTCTTACAATACTAACTGGCATCACTGAATTCTCATTTTAACACACACTACGCACTTCACCCCTCACTGCAGGTGAGGGCCGGTATGTTTGCTTTACGCCTACATGCTTGCTTCCTCCAGATGCTAACATAGGTAAGATCAGTTTCTTCAGGTACCCATATTCAGCCTTTTTCCAGATAGGTGCTCTAGGGGTTCAAACAGCTAACCATCCCCCTATCTTAAGACACACACCCCAATACCACTTCTGCAGTTGCTTGCTTGGTTGTTCTTGACAAGCTCTGCCTCTTTCTTGTTTTAGCATTGCCCCTTATGATTCAAACTTTTTGACAAGTAGCTTATCTTGCACCTTTTTCTCTTGCCTATTTCTCTCCATCCCCTTGTATTAAATTAAACAATATCATTATGCAGTAAACAGCCCAATAACCCCGGTCAGCATATGGTATTCATAAGTTCTTACTGTGCAGCTCTAAATCTGCCACAGCCTCCATTTAAATGTCCTGAACTTTGCAAATGCCTGAACCATGTGGTAAAGATACAACTTCAACAGCAGTGGAAAAAAACATCCCATTGGAGCTGAACAGTCATCCAACAGTCAGAGACTTCATATACAGACACTGTGAAGGGAGTGCAGGAGAAGGGATGTCCAACGTCACAGGAAAGCACTGGGTCTACTCTATGCATGTAGAGCAAATCATATTGTGCACATGCATTAAGTCTGCTCACACCACATAGAAGGTGGCCACAAAGCACAACCTGCTTCTGTTGGTAGGTCCAAGCTCTCCAGTCCCCCTGGCCAAAACATCTGGGCACAACTGCACAAGACAAATAGGACAACAAGCATCCCCTGTAATACAGCCTGCCCCACTAGGTAACGTGATCATGGAAGAAATCCTTCCTTCTCTTTCCTTTGCTCATCAGCAATGAAGGAGTATCAACAGTCCCCACCATAAGAATAATGCAAGACATTTTGATGTTGATCGTGAGATGGACTCCTCTCTTTAATGTGGCCATTGAGTCTGACAGCTCATTTAGTTGTATTCACACAGAAAGCAGCAAAAAGAGCAAGCAAGAGAAACAAGAAGGCCCAACCCACTCCTGTGTTGTGTTTGGTGGTGCCACACAGGTTACACTGGGAGCTATATTAGCATATGACCTACATTTTAAAATTAATTTTGTTCTCAAGTTAGGTGTTCAGGGTTTTTTACTTCTGCAGGCAATTGGTGCTATTGTATGTGTATTAATATATCAGCTCCACCATGTGTTTCCCCTCCCCTCCAGTGTTTGCAAGGGAGATTTTATGTAGCAGGGGGAGGGTCTTCTCATAATCAAGGTCCAAGCATTGCTGACTCTCCCGTTCTGCACACTGCAACACTTGTGTCAGCAAAGCAGCAGTAGCAACTGATGAGTGTTCACATGGGACCACTCAAAGCTCCAAGGACAAGGAATAATCTGTATTGGAAATGGAGGAGGAGGAAGAAACTAAATGAGAAGGCAGAGCCAGTTAAGGTTTGCAAGGAAAAAAAAAAAACACACACTAAAATGCTATAAAAAATTTCAAAAGGAGAAAAGGAAAAACAAGTTGATATGAGCTGGAGGAGGGTTAGAAGAATGAATGGTTTCTGCAAGTATTTGAAAAAGGTGAAGCACAAATTTTGAGAGAAAGTTGACATGAATAACAAATTAACATAGTAAACGCCTTTTTGAAATTGTCTAACAAGAAGCAGAAACTTTGAATAAGTAGAAAGTATATTTGATTTATGTTCATTTATTTTACAGGCAATGTTACACGTGGAAACGCTACAGGCTTAGATGACATTTATTTTAATGGGTTTGGGGAATTATGACATGTAGACAAGTAGAGAACCTCTGAGAAACACTTTAAAAGAGCACTTGGGAAGTAGGAAAATATCAGGAGGAACACACAGATACACTATGTTTGAAACAAAGAAGAATGAGTGATTATAGCAATTGTCACCCAGCAGAGCACTTAAATTACTTAGTAATTTCAGACACTGAGAAAAAATTACAGGAATTAATATTGGGGACCAGCCCCCAGAGACAGCATCATACCCACTGGATCAGTACTTCATAGGACACTAGAGCAGCTAATACAAACTGAAATAGGACACTTCCACCAGAACTAAATCTTTTAGTTGAAGAAACTCCCCCTTCCCGATCTGGGAAATTTTGCTCCATCTACTGTGTTTCATAGCACCTTGTAACATTTGCATTACCTGTAACCAGCTCTAGAGAGCTTAAGTTCCTCATGTTGCTGGAATTATTAAATAAATGTCAATATGTGCTTGCTTCCCTTTTTATTTGGTAGTGGTTTTGAGCAGAAGTTGTCTGGTTACTGTGCCTAGTTCAGTGAGCCTTAACCAACACAAGTAACCTCTAGTTTCTGTCTGAGCTAACCCTTCAGCCCTTGGTGAGGCATTTTCAAGCAGGAGAGGGATGGCTTTGGAGCTGTCATTTTTAGGTACCATTTGCCTGGAAGACAGTGTTCTCACCTGGGACTTGTGCAATACTTATATTCCTGGCTGTCCTGCTGGGACAAGGACTTTTCACTTCTTTGTCTTCTCCTTGTGAACTAGACAGATATATGGAGTTCAGTGAATTAGGATCAGTTCCACCTATGAAAACCTAAACAGAATAGGTAATGATGCTGTTTGCAGTCAGTTTCTTGCAAAGTTAAGTCAAAGAAAAAAAAAAAGTTGTCTTGCATTTACAAATTTACAATCCAATTTTTTTTTTCTCTCTCTGTGAATGGAATGGACTAAAGCCTTAATCTTCTATTAGCATGAACACTGAATTTAGTGGCTAGCCCACATTTGAGGTGGACAATATGTTGAGATATACTGCCTCAGATAGTCGCATTTGTGGGGTCTACACCAGGACACCTTCCTCATCACGTGGCCAGATGTATACTACTCACTGGCTCCCACCTCAATCATCCCCTAGCCAGAGACAGGAAGGACTGTCACACAACTCAGATCAGACAACCTAATACGAATGCACATACTCCATCATATGGCACCACATGTGCTCCTCACGTGACCAATGCTGTCATTTTGATCAAAGAGCAGGAGCAGGTCCCCCTGCTTGTGTGACAAGAGGGGATTTTCACAGTTCTAAGGTTGAGGCAACAGCAAGTAGATAAGCAGGACCAGGGGACTGCTCACCAGGGAGCTCTGGCAAGTCATACCCACCCCAGAGGCACTGGGATGCTATCTTCAGTCTACACAATATTCTCTGCAAGTTGGGATACCCTCTTGACCTACATGGTAGAATTGTTTATCTTCATTCTTTTCTTGCCCCTTCCCTCCCCACCCCCACTAAAGATTGAATAATCTCCATGTTTTCCACGCCTCTCATGGAAACTGTGGGTATTCTTTAATTTTCTTTTCTTAGTTTGGATAACTCTAAGATAAATTTAACAAGAAACTCCTTTCGTAATGCCCTCAGGATAAAAAGAAGAAAAGTGAGGTTTAAAAATAAATGAAAGATGACAGCTAAATCTTGAAAAATCATAGAAACACTAATCTCTGTTAACTACAGTATCTCCAAATCACATGAGTTCACTGATCAGAGCATACTATTTGTCCTTCTAGGTAGAGAGATGCATTTTGAAAAGCTCCAGTGTGAGCTAGTGGTATTGTACTTTGTGGAAATAATTAAAATGATAACTGTAATCACCACCAAGAAATACTTACAATTTAATTAAAGGCAAGGATTCTTTGTCAGTGTCTAACTAGAGCTCTCTATGGATGTGATTTTCAGAAGCACTGACATTTCAGAGGGAATAAAGTAATTTTGGTCTTTTTATTTGCCAAGTTTCCAATCCACAAGAAAGGTTGACACTATACAAGCATATCTAGTTCTCAGAGGGATTTTTAGGTCATTAAATCCAGTCCCTTGTTCCAGAAATCAAACACATCACGTAACCTTTTTTATGGACACGTACTGAAACCAGCGCCCACTACAGAGGTGTGCTTCAGCAGTACCAGAGAAGATGTCTGCTAGCAGGTGGTGATGCTGGGTCACAGTTGGTCAGCTGCTGTAAGCACCCAGACCCACAGAAGTGGGAAGGCGAAGCTCGAGAAGGTTGACCCTGAAAACACTCCTTGAAAGGTTTGAAACAACTGCCTTTCTCTGCTTTTGAATGTCATGCTCAGCGATGCAAACCAAAACAAGTAACACTCCTGCGCTCACCCATCAGCAGCAGCGCTTGTCAAAAGATAATCAGTATCATTCGTATATAGGAAGCCAAATGAGCATTAAACAAATTCAAGCTTTAGGGCTCTCTTTTTTGCAAGATAACATCAGATATTAGCCACCATTTCTTGCCTCATCACATGCTGATTCCCTCAGTAATCAGGATTTTAATTACACAAATCTGTCTCTGGGTATTTTCTTGCATAACTACTAAAAGGCATGAGTGTACCAAACTTGTGGCTATAGTAAAGATGTGCATTACAAAGTACAAATTGGGATAAGGTTTTCAAACTCTCCAAAGTTTGGGTGTGGCGAGATCTATGGTTTTATACTGGGGTGTTTAAAGATTTGATTTTGTGGCTTGCTTTTTACTCTGACCCTGGAAGGAGTTTTGTAATGAGAGACATATGCATACATCTGCATATACAGACATTAGTATTATATGAGAGGAGATGTTTATGTTGGCAGCTTGCAATGTGCTGGCTCTCACCTTTGAAAGCTTGTTGCAGGGAAACCTGACAGAGCAGCTGACCTGTGACCTTCAACTCCTGACAGGATAACTCCAAGCAGTTCAGAAGTCCAGTTATTTCTAGTAAACACTCTCTGATTTGATTACTCAATAACCCCCATCTGGTGAGGCTTCAGCCTGAACCAGGCAACCCCTTGGATTCGGGACCTCTCACAGGTTTCAGCATTTTCCCATTCACTCCCCCAGAACCAAAAAGAGCTTGACACTATAAAAATAAAACTTACAGAAAAACTCTGTTACAGGGAGAGCAGAGGCACGGATTTAATCCTTGTCCAAGCATAAAGATTTTGCAAATCTCTCTACAGGGCCTATGTTCCTATCTCTTCAAGGTAGAGTATTTTATTTTTATTTTTTTTACATAGACAGCAGCTACTTATTTTTTTACTGGGGTAACCAAAATCGGAACTTGACTTTGGGTATTGAGAGATTAAATTCCTTCTCTGATATTTTCTCATCTTATGTGAAGATGACAAAACACACCACCCGCTCCACCCATTTCAGCATGAAAGCACTACTGTTCCCATACTTAAGCACCATTTAAAATGCTACTGCCAAGAAGAAGCACCTGCTTGCTTCTTTTATTTGTATGCCATAGGTGGATGCTGTACTGACTCTTTTCCTTTCACATTAAGTATCCTATTAACTTACATTAATTTTTTCCACAGATTTGAGTTACTATGGAAAGAAATTAAATAATTTTTGATAACGGTAGAGCCAAAATGGGTTCAGTCCTTGAGATGCAGGAGGCTCACTAGCATCCCACATGAGCAGCTGAGAACAGCCCGTGCTAGGAAAAAGCTTAGAACAGAGCTAGACTCCAAATGACACAGTCCAGGAAAACATGTGATGGGACACAAGCCTCAAGCCCTTCCCACCACAGAAAGATTAGTTCACAGTTTAACTTCATTCTTATTAGCCAGCTTTTACTGCCACTCAAAGACAATATATGGATTAAATTAAGATCTTTAACAAGATAGTTAAACATTACCAAAACCCTGGAACTGAATTAAGATTAAAAGATAGATTTGAGGGATGTGGGGAGGAAAATACAGACAACAATGTTTAGTAGAGGTAAATATCCACAGAGGCAACTGAGGAGCAGGGCTGGCCACCTTCCATTTTTGTGATATAACTTGGCAAATTTGGAAGACAGCGTGTTGCAGCATAGGGAAAACAGAAGTTCCCAAGCTACCTTTTCTTTGCTATTTGCAATTTATTTTTAAACTTTTTTTACACCTTATTAGCTTCCATTATTTGTCTTCCTCTCCTCAAAGTGTTAGGCCCCCCCTCTCTACCAATAGTTTCACAAACAAAGAGATTAAGACCTGAAAAACTCTTAGCAGGGGTGTAATAGATGCTGCAATTCCAAAACTCAGAAAAAGTTTTTAAAGATGTAGGCTTCTAGTCTCGGTACTCTGAGTCTCTCCTCTGATGAGCCTGTCTCTGCATTCAGTACAGGGAGCTTAAACTCCTAATCAAAGCACTTCTGATGCCTGAAGCCAGATGATGCAAAGCCTCCCCCGTTCCAACACCACTCCAGTTCCCCTTAGCGCATCCGGTGCGTAGCACTCTACACGCCAACTTGGAAGGTCACAAGGAAGACCTTCAGTTCACATCCGAGAACACGACTTGGAGCAATGCTGACTTGCCAACTTAAATCTCTGAAGGCAAGGCAGAGGGACTGTTGATCATTCAAAGACAAAATTATAGGAAAAGTCTTGCATAGTAACACAGTGCTGATGCAACTGCATTTTTCAAACCCACCTGACTGAATGACACCTCCACTTACATATTGCTAAAGTCAAGCAGTGAGCAATGCAGAACATACAACTCCCATCAAAGCCAACTCTTCTGCAGTAGAGCAGAGCTCATACGAAAAGACGACAGCCTTGGGTTGCTTTTAATTTGTATAATATACAGCTTGCCCTAGTTTATACACACTGCAGCATTAGACAATTAGACATGCTGAAATATCATTATTCGCCTGACTCGCAACTGAGCATCTTCCGTCTCCACTCTCCTCCTCTCCCCTGAGTGTGGGCCATTATCCTCATTTTTGCAACTCTCACAGAATAGCTACCCCACAACTATAATTAGACAACTGCTTCTTTGTTTAAATAGCTGTATTTTCTAAACCAAAAGTAGCATTCTTTTCTCAACAATCTTGATTATTTGCAAATTTTTGCCTAGGTTATTTATTTCAATTGTTTTTCCTCTATTTTCACACCTTTGTGGGGAAAGGAAAGGGCTTAATTGGAGTTAAGATTGCCAAGCAACTTCTGAGCTTAGGTATATTATAGAATGATGTTTTCATTTTCAAAAGTTACTAACCTTTTGCAGAAAGCATCAAAAAGCAGGAGAAAAAGAGGGAGTTGGGAAAAAAAGTACTTGCAGCTGTTGTTTTATAAAGCAACTCTATTACAAGGTTTACAACTTTTTCCCAAGGCATAGAAACAATGTTTCCCCCTGTGACCTTGAGTAAAATTAACATAATGGAAGGATCAGCATCAGTAACATATATGCAGCCAAATACTTGTAAAGTGTCTTAAGTGTTGATAAACTTTGCCAAAGAGACAGCACATGTAACATGCACAATATATAGCAAAGTGTTGTGAAAATGCAGTACATACAGAATGCTTGAGGACAGGCATTGGCAAACTTTTTTTTCCCCCCACATAATTTTAAGTGATATGCTACTTTAAGGTAAAGATAGAATATCCCATACTCATGCCAACAAATCAAGTCATGTGATCACATATCCCTATTTATTTACAATATCAGCTAATGTCGGAGAGACTTTTAAAATTGCTTGCTGTGACTACTGTTTGTCTACACCTACACTGCATTAGTTACCATTAATCCTGCTGCGCAGCTCCCAAATGGCAAGAAAAATAGCCACTTATTTTGAAAAATGCCTAAAAATGACACTACTTTAACATCCATCATCCTCCTCCTTTCTAGCCTTAAGGAGTTCTTGTGTAGTCCTTTGGGAGGCTTAGCATATCTATTACTAATAGTAGAAATACCCTATTTTTAGATCTACATGCTTGCGACATTGCTTCCTAAATCTAATTTCAGTTTGTCCCTAAATATTTTCTTTTTTGTACATCAAATACTACGGCATTTGTAGTATTTAAAGAGGCAGGTAGGAGAAAGAACGAAATACTTGGGCTACAATTTTTTAGCTGGTTAGCCAAGTTCTTTTCTGAAGATTTTCAAGTATGTTTTGGGGACTATAATACTATGGCAAAAGTGAAGCAAGTACAAAGAAATTATAAATGTAGTTCAATCACATGAAGTATACTATGCCAAACACTGGAGTCCACAGAGCATTAAAACTTAGCATACAAATTTAGTGTCTTTTTATTGACTAATATTAACTAGCAACTCCCTCGTGCTGGGGTGAACATAATCTTTGTATGTCTTTTCAGAAAAGACCTATGTATTAAGGCTCTATCACTTCTGAGGATCAGTATTCCTGAAACTGGACAGACATAAGTTTCCAAGTTGCCAAAAGTAGGAAGAGTGAAGAGTAGCTCAGCACATCCAGTCCCGACAACTTTAAGTTCTGCTCAGGATCCTTTCAAAGACTACAGGACTAGATTAAACTGTGGATTTATTTGGAGAGTTCAGAGCTTTCCTGTCTCAAGGGAGACTGAATAGCTCATACTCTCTGTATAGCTCAGGAAGTAGTATCTTCTCAGGCAAAAGCTGGCAAGTTTGCTGCAGCTGAGCTTAACAGCTCAGAGTCTCCTTATTTCTTTACTCCATCCACCCAGGCAAGACACAGGAGTACCAGCGTTGAAATCTGCAGGGATTTCTTCTCCAAACTAAACAATTATGTTGCTCTGAAGATCCATTCCATTTTTACTAACATTTGCTCAGTATAAGAGTCATATTTGACCAGAGATATGTTCACCAGTGGTATATTTTTCTCCAAATAAAGTCATTAAAAGTTTCAAACCATGGACTAAAATGACCAACCTCAGAAAACTGCAGCACTTAGTTAAAAAAAAAGCCCCCAAACAAACAAAAAACCCTAGTCAGTCAGGCGCACCACAATTGCAAGTACCCAAGAGGCATCAGTAGTTACATGGCAGCCTCTTGTGTCATCCCGTTTCTGGGAGCTCAGCACAGTGCTGCCACTTGCAGCTTCTCAAGGGTGGAGAGCCCAGCAGGCCCCTGCTGCATCTGTGCTCTTATTTCTCCTACATGGACTTCCTGCAGCAGAAGGGAACAGGATGTTCATTGTTAGTCACCCACCATCTGTAGCTAAAACATCAGATGGCAATGAAATAGGAAAGAGGAGTTGCTATTCTCTTCCAACCCAATTTTTTTCCCCAACAAGGCGGAGGTGACATTGAAGACATGAAATGAAAGGAAAGAAGATGACCATGGCAGAGTGGGATTTCAGTTTACAGAGTCAGGTGGCCAAATGCAGCCAAAGTTCATAGATGGACAGTCTCAAGGATGGTTACAGCCTATTCTTAAACACTCCTTGAGAACGAAAAAAATCAGAAAAAGCTGCATTTGTCTGCAACAGTGGTCATGGATTGAGGAAACATTTTTATAATAGTCATATCCCAGAATAAAAATATGCAGGCTAGAAAGGAATATTATGCAGAAGAGAAAGGAACTAATAGCCCATCAAACTGAAACACTATTTCAAAGTCCCACGACACTGAGGATCATGATTAAAAAACCCCCAAACCTACTTTGGCCCAACAACTGCAGATTTTTTTCCTTAAGGATCTCAGTAACCAGTTCATGAAACTGTTTAGTTGCCATAGGGGAATACTAACAAAGCACTTTTCAAGTCTCAGTCTCTACCTGTTGGATGATAGGCCAGCCTTTCTTTTTTCAGATTCACAGACCTCTAACGTTCACACACACTCACTTGCAACCAGTGGAGCAGAGCCCCAGTGATGGCCTGTCTACCTGACACAATAGCCTACTTCACAAAAAAGGACTGGCCCCAATTTGTACAAGGATAATAAAGTAAATTTGGAGGAATGGTGTCAAATCCAGGCTTACACTGAACTGGGCAACTAAGAGGAGTACATTAACATAGAGACAAGAGAGCACCTTCTGAGTACCTAATTCTTTCCTTTACACCTTTCCCATCTTTAAGTATTATTCTTAGACAAGTTTTAAATATCCCAGGCTATGTTTCCAGTGCTTCTGGAATGTAATTCAGCTTATTTAAAGCTATTTAGCATGTCTGCCCCACACTGCAGTGTAAGCAAACCTGGCGACAATGGGGCTTTATCATATTATTAGGAAGGCACAAGTGACTTAGGATGTTTTTTGGAATCCTTTTAGGAAAACCGTCCCACAAACACACAGATTAGACTACAGGAAGTCTTCAGTATTGCTCTCAGTTGTACCGTTCAGCTAATGTTCAATTTTTTTTCCCATATTCTTCAATGAATACTAGATATTTATCAAGCATAAAAGGAATAATCATTAGAATTCCAACATGTTAGAATTATATATATGCAAAAGTACATATTAATGAAATAGAGAAATTAACACTGAGCGGAGACCATACATAACACCTAAAAATATTTCACTGCTGAGTTGCAATGGAGATTAATACAGACAGAGCTTTATACAGTATTTAGCTATGGATAAATAATGCAATTAATCACATGCATGTGAATTTGAAGAAAGAATATTATCCCTCCCTGTTCTGCAACAATGGCAGCCTTAGGTTAAATATAATTTCAAAGTGTTTCTTGGCTGAATCTAGTATTCTACTCTTTTGAGGAAAGTTGTTGGATCTCACTTAAGAGACCAATAATCCTGCAAAGGGGAAGACCACATACCACAGGTGACTAGGAAACCCTCTGACTAGTTCAATTATTAGACAGCATTTACCAACAGGCCTGGCATGCCCTAGAATAAGTTAACATTATCTTATAGTACTAGCAGGATACATTGCTGTTTAAATCATACACTAAGCACAAGAGATCAGTTCCCAGGAAGAAAAGTCTCTCGGGTAGACACTCCAAAGCCCTTACTACAGTAAGACATTTTGTGATCTGTCCCTTACATGTTGACATTACACCTGGAGATGGACAATGGGAATAACTGATTTTTCACATTGGCAAGAGAACAGGGAGGACAGGGGAGGACCCTGACTGCAACCCTTCCGAAATTTTCATTTCTCACAACAGTGAAAGCAAGCCATTTCCCTGGGCACAGCACATGTTTTCAGTATGAAACATTTCATTCAATCCACCCCACTCCTACCAATTTGAGGCCACTGTCACCAATTGATGTCCAGAGCCTGGAGAAGGATCACAGGTCAGCAGGAGAGCACCTGGAGTACAGCACAAAGGAATTCCAGACACTCCAGCCAGTAAGTGAGCTTCATCAGAGGCCAAACTTAAATGACTCTGCGCAAACGCACATAACATGGGGAACAAACAAGAGATGTCAGAGACACACACACCCCTGCAGGGCTATGATCTTATTGGCATCAGAGAGACATGGTGGAATGGCTCCTATGACTGGAATGGAAGGATGCGGGCTTTTTAGGAAGGACAGGCAAGAGAGATGAGGAGGGGGTGTCACCCTCTATGTCAATGACTAGCTGAAGTGTATGGAGCTCTACCCGAGGATGGATGAGGAGCCAACAGAGAGGTTATGGGTAAGATTAAAGGGAGGGCAGGGACAGGTGACATTACAGTGGGCATCTGCTACAGGCCACCTGACCAGGAAGACCAAGCAGATGAGGCCTACTATAGACAGATGGAAGCAGCCTCACATTCCCAAACCCTGGTCCTCATGGGAGACTTCAACCACCCCAATATCTTTTGGAAGGAACACAGCAGGACAATAAGCAATCCAGGAGGTTCCTGGAATGCATCAATGGTAACTTCCTTCTCCAAGTGACAGAGGAGCCAGTGAGGAGAGGTGACATGCTGGACCTTGTTCTCACCAACAAGGACAGACTGGTGGGGAATGTGAAGCTCAAGGACAGCCTTGGTTGCAGTGACCATGAGATTGAGCTCAAGATCCTTGGGGCAGTGAGAAGGGAGCACAGCAAGCTCACTACCCTGGACTTCAGGAGAGCAGACTTTGGCCTCTTCAGGGATCTGCATGGTAGACTACCATGGGATAAAGCCCTGGAAGGAACAGGAGCCCAAGAAAACTCGCCAGTATTCAAGGATCATCTCCTCCAAGCTCAGGAGCAATGCATCCCAACAAAGAAATTAGGCAAAAACACCAGGAAGCCTGTGTGGATGAACAAGGAGCTCCTGGACAATCTCAAACAGAAGAAGGAAGCTTACAGAGGGTGGAAGCAAGAACAGGTAGCCTGGGAGGAATACAGAGAAGTTTTCCAGGCAGCCAAGGACCAGGTTAGGAAAGCTAAAGCCCTGACAGAATTAAATCTGGCAAGGGACATCAAGGGCAACAAGAAAAACTTCTACAGGTACTTCAGTGATAAAAGGAAGACCAGGGAAAATGTGGGCCCTCTCCAGAAGGAAACAAGTGACCTGCTTGCCCAAGATATGGAGAAGGCTGAGGCAAAAAAGTCATTGAGCACCTCAGTCTTCACCAGCAAGTGTTCCAGCCACACCACCCAAGTCACAGAAGGCAAAGGCAGGGACTGGGAGAATGAAGAACCACCCACTATAGGAGAAGGTCAGGTTCGAGACCATCTAAGGAATTTGAAGGTGCACAAGTCACTGGGACCTGATGAGATGTATCCATGGGTCCTGAGGGAACTGGCAGATGAAGTTGCTAAGCCACTATCCATCATATTTGGCAAGTCGTGGCAGTCCAGTGAAGTTTGCACTGGCTGTACAAGAGGAAACATAACTCCTGTTTTTAAAAAGGGAAAAAAAGAAAGACCTGCGGAACCACAGGCCAGTCAGTCTCACCTCTGTGCCCAGCAAGATCATGGAGCAGATCCTCCTGGAAACTACATTAAGGCACATGGAAAATAAGGAAGTGATCAGTGACAGCCAACATGGCTTCACTTAGGGCAAATCATTCCTGACAAATTTGGTGGCCTTCTATGGTGGGGTTACAACATTGGTGGACAAGGGAAAGAAAACTGACATCATCTACCTGGACTTGTGCAAAGCATTTGACACTATCCCACACAACATCCTGGTCTCTACATTGGAGAGACATGGATTCAACTGGTGGACCACTCAGTGGATAAGGAATTGGCTGAACGGTCGCACTCAAAGAGTTGCGGTCAACAGCTCAGTGTCCAAGCAGAGACCAGTGACAAGCGGTATTCCTCAGGGGTCAGTACCGAGACTGGTGCTGTTTAACACCTTTGTTGGCAACATGGACAGTTGGATTGAGTGCACCCTTAGCAAGTTTGCTGACAACACCAAGCTGTGTGGTGCCATAAACAGGCTGGAGGGAAGGGCTGTCATCCAGAAGGACCTGAACAGGATGAAGAGGTGGGCCCATGACAACCTCATGAAGTTCAACAAGGCCAAGTGCAAGGATCTGCCACATGGGCTGGGGCAATCCCATGCACAAATACAGGCTGGGTAGGGAATGGATTGAGAGCAGCCCTGAGAAGAAAGACTTGGGGGTGTTGGTGGATGAGAAGCTCAACATGAGCTGCTGATGTGTGCTTGCAGCCCAGAAAGCCAACAGCATCCTGGGCTGCACCCCTAGCAGCATGGCCAGCAGGTCAAGGCAGGAGATTGTTCCCCTCTACTCTGCTCTCATGAGACCTCACCTGGAGTATTGCATCCAGTTCTGGGGCCCCCTACATAAGGGCATGGACCTGTTGAAGTGAGTCCAGAGAAGGGCCACGGAGATGATCAGAGGGCTGGAGCACCTCTCCTCTGAGGACAGGCTGAAAGACTTGGGGCTGTTCAGCCTGGAGAAGAGAAGGCTTCAGGGAGACCTTATAACAGCCTTCCAGTACCTAAAAGGGGCCTACAGAAAAGATGGTGAGGGACTCTTTATCAGGGACTGTAGCCATAGGACAAGGGGTGGTGGTTTTAAACTGAAAGAGGGTAGATTTAGATTAGATATTAGGAAGAAATTCTTTACTGTGAGGGTGGCGAGACACTGGGACAGGTTGCCCATAGAAGTTGTGGATTCCCCATCCCTGGAAGTGTTCAAGGCCAGGCTGGATGGGGCTTTGAGTAACCTGGTCTAGCGGAAGGCATCCCTGCCCATGCCAATGGGGTGGAAAGTAGGTGATCTTTAAGGTCCCTTCCAATCCTATCCTTCTATGATTGTGGGCACTTGCAAAGGGCCAGACACAAAACTGCAGAAGGTTACTGCATGTCCCGCTCTTATTTAAGAGTGGATAGAGCACTTGCCTAGTCTCAAATCCCTTCTCCGCCTGAGAGGGCCTGAATCATTATCACATAAACAGGAGTATGCTGGCTAGAGGCCCTTAATGGTACCCTGGCAATAAAGGAGATGGGAACCCAGGAAGGTCACGATGGTGGGTACTGCAAGGTCTGATATAAAACAGAAACCAATTCACAGAAGCAGAGACCAGAACCTCTGCACTGTGTCCTAACAGTCTCACAGCTGTTGGGGTGACTGCCTCTGAAATGCTTGGCTTGCAGCTTTCCGCAAATTACAAGTCTCATATATAAAACACTTAGATATCAGTTGAGAAATCAGTGGGATCAAATATTTTTCCTCAGCCAGGGGTCAGGACAGTTCTCTCAGGGGCAGGACCTCTCAGCTCTATGCTTCACTACACCCTCTTAGTCACATCAGGAGGGAGGACTGAGGGGTGCCCTCGTTTGTCTTCTTGCCTCCTCCTGCCAGGATCTAGCAGGTTGCTGGAAGGCTGCAGCTGTGGATTCACATTTCCATCAGCAGGCACCCATTGGCTTCCACAAGTCTCCTGCACCAAACAAGATGACTGAAGACCAATGCTTTCTGAGGGCATCTGCCCCCTTACCACCTACCTCCACTGCCACCCCCACCACCACTCCCTCCACTTACCTTGTCTACCCAAAAACTCCATTATAAGCTGGATAACAAGCTTTACCCAAGATATCAAAAGCCTGTAACTTGGGGGAAATACTATCTTTCCTCTACATTTCCTCCAGCCTGCTTTGTTTGCTTCCTTCTGTGAAGAAGCAACTAATACAGAGACTGACTCAGGCCAGGAGACCTGAAGGTTTGCCCTCAGAGAAAGCTATGCCCATGCTTTCACAAGCAAACTGGCTGGAGACTTGCCCACTTCTGTGGTCATCCCAACATCCTGAGGTTTTTTGTTTCTGTTCTCACAGGAGAGGGGGGATCAGCCCCCATTCTCTACACTTGGGAGATTAAGTTTTAAAGATAGACTGTTGTGTTGTATTATTGAAAATATCATCTTCCCAACTGCGTCACTCATCACACTAACATGTTCCTGCTTTGGAGTTCCAGAAAGACTTCTGTGACCCTCCCTCGGCACGCTCTGCACCCCAGTGCTCTGCAGCCACCAGATAGCATTGATGTCCCCTAATGAAAACAAGCCCTTCCTTTTCCTGGCTGCGAGGCAGGCGCTGTGACTCAGCAGAAGCTACTGTATGAATAAACACAGTGGGCCAGATTCTCCTCTACGCAAGCAGCCCTTTGACACCCTTCTGGCGATGCCAGAGAGCCACTATATGATTGCACATGTGCCCACTTTAAGGTATTTTTGCAGTGCCAGGGTCATGCAAAGTAGCCTCAGCATAAGTCAAATCAAGCCCAGCAAGTACAGAAATGCTACAATGGCATTTCTGTGGGAACTTTCCCAAAAGTCATCTCCCACTGAAACTCTACTCTAGGCTGATGCTCGTTCTGCTGGTCACATGTGGCTCCCAGATCCTTTCAGCTCATCAGCCTCTGAACATATGTGATGGCGTCTCTGTGTGGTGGAAAAAAAAAAAAAAAGAGGGGAAAAAAGAAAAAAGGTGGCTCCGCTTCCAACTCCACAAAGGATATGAGCAAGCTGTGTATGCTCCTGCAGTCCATGTCAGTCAGTAAAATTAGATCCTTACAGCCCTCTCCCTTGAAGGCCTGTAACTAGCTACACATCAGGCTGTGCAGGGCTGTGTTAGAGGCACGAGTGCAGCAGGAGAACAGTAAGAAGAATGCTGGCTTGGTTCTGCCATTGCCCAGGTCTTTCAAATAGTTGGTCATCTCCAAGACAGCACAGCAGTGAACAGGCTGCAAGGGCTATGTGGAGATATAATGGGCACTTCTCCAATCATTACAGTATATATAGCATTTTCTAATGAGCACTTTTTTTTTTAAGTAAAACATAGGAATAAAATACCTGCACAGTTGTAATTATTTTAAATTATAGATTCATGGCTTTGTTTTTCTTCCTTGCTTTTGTTTGAGTTTTAAGATGAAAACAAACAGCCCAAGGTTATCCTGAAGAGAATCCAGGTATGCAAACCTCTTGTTAATTCTGCCTATAGGGAAAAATAGTCTGCTTCTCTTCAAACCTTTAAAATAATGCTTCCTACCATAATTGGTGCAATAGAATGAACTAATTGTTTGTTTGAGAAGGGCAGGAGGGGCTAATTTTCCAAAGAGGTGGCCATTACTGTATGCAGTGCAGTGTGGTACCTTCTAAATGCTGAAGATTATACTCACAAGCTTTTTACAGAACTGTTGCCATGCAAATTCCTTTGCTAACTGTATATTAGAAACATTCACAGTGATCTTTTTAACCTCTATCTATGTGTCCCCAATAAGAGGGAAGTTGATTGAAAAAGCAGAGACAAATGAGCACTTCTATGAAAATTTAAACCCTGAGGATGCCCCAAAGATGTATTTGTAATTTCAGACATTTGCTGGCTTTCTTTTTTCTTTTATTTTAAAGTCAAGATCTTTTTTTTAAAAAAAAAAAAAAGAAAAATAATTTAGGGAAAAGCCTCGCGAAAGGGTTAAGTTTTTTCCCTACAGCTTCTCTAAGCGGAACTGATATTCTTAGTCTGACTTAAGGATATGGAAGAGAAAGGCTGCCAACATCTGTTGTGGTCAGAGACAGATAAAAGAGACTAATTCAGAGCTGGAAGAACCCATGTACAGCATTCTGTGTTGCATTACCCTTTTCACAAAAGCACGCAATATAGTATTTGATAGTATGGAAGATAGATGCTCACCTAAACTTCTTCACTGTATACAGGTACCCTCATCATCACACTCAGAGCCAGAAAGAGACAGCACAAACATTTAACTTCTAACTGGGGTATTCCAGGCTGAGAATATTTCAGGAACACCAAGTATATAACCACACTGCTACATTGGGAAATGAAAGAGAAGAGAAAGGGGATTTGGGAGCTCACAGATATTGGGAACAATATTGATTTAGACTGTTGATCATGAAAAAAATAGCACAGAACAAATTAGAATGCTGATTAACTTGGATGTGGACTAACCCAAACTCCATGAAGGCACTCAGAGCAGGAGTAGCCACACAGACTTGAAGAGCTGATGTGATTTACATTCACACCTAATTCAGTTATTAGCATACTTCATGTAGACAAGCCTTCAAGTTATTGTAATCAGCAATTATTTCTGAGGAAGCCAATTGCATTATGACAGTATATAATCAGCATACAGTCAAAACCAGGTCAAGATCTACAGACCACAAAATAATTATGTCTGTCTATATTTACTTTTGCCAGGACTGATCTCACTAAGGGAAGGGAATTTCAATATCTGAAGTGAATTTTGAATCAGTTACTTTACTACAGGAAGGGAACATTTTATAGGCAGGCAGCTTCATTACATTACAAGCAAGACTGAAGTGACACCAAATGTTTAGTGTCTAAATGTTCTTCTGGTGCATGCTCTACTGTCTTTATTCCAAGGAAGTACCTGGTGCAGTCAGCAGAAACTGGGCCCAAGGAAGAGCAGCCAGCCTGCCTCTTCTCTTATAAAGCAAGAATTATACCTCACCTTTTGTTTGCATCAGTAGGTAAGATGCAGGCATGGAACTAAAACTCCCTGCAATGGGACCATGGCACACACTGCTGCCAGGGGTAGAGAACAGAAGTGGTCACAGGGACTGAGGCCAGCTGCCCGGCTCCTGGTGAGGGTAGAGCTAGAGAAGTCCTGACTTCATTTCTTCTCCTAGGAGGTGGCCCTGTTCTTACTCCATTGGATGACTGAGCTGAGCAGTATTTCTCTCTACCTCTTACACACCGACATGCCCCTAAAAAGCACATCCCATAGCTTTCTGCAGAGGTGCAAAGTGTTATTGGCATATATAGTAACCAGTCAAAGCCTCAACAGTTTAGAGAAATCTCCTTTGGCTATCTTCATCTGTTAAAAAAAAAGAAAAACCACTTTGCACTTCTTGGTCTTAATAGCCTGGAGAGCCTTGCCAAACATTTCTCACTTGATATAGAGTAGTCCATTGGAAGGTACCTACAAGGATCATCCAGTCCAACTGCCTGACCACTTCACAGCTGACCAAGTTAAAGCATGTTATTAAGGGCACTGTCCACGTGCCTTTTAAACATTGACAGGCTTGGGGCATTGACCACCTCTCTAGGAAGCCTGTTCCAGTGTCTGACCACCCGCTTGGTGAAGAAATGCTTCTTAATGTCAAGTCTGAACTTCCCCTGGCACAGCTTTATCAGATTACAAAGCCCTGGTTTGCACCTGCACTGGATCAATAATTTGGGATTCTTAATATATACACCGGTTTCTTCTCATACACTTATAATTGTGAATGTCTTTCACAAAATAGATGTAAACTTAGAAGCCAGCTTTGTGAACTCATCCCCCCATTGTCAAACTTTTAGTTAAATCTGATTTTTTCTACTCAATAGCATGCTTATGTATTAAATATACAAAGAATTATTAAATCATATTTATTGAGGTTTTACCACTGTTAGAGACATATTTTGCAACATTAAAAGCCTCCAAATATGTTGTACATTATTTATAAGTATTTATTTTGTCATACTGGGGGTTTTTTTTTGCAAATATAAATATGTTTTGAATAACTGATCTTTACTTTAGATGCATGGAAATCAATTATTTAAAACATATTTTGAGGTTTAAACAACTATACCATGTCTACCTTTCCTGTAATCTCAGGCTGCATATATCAGAATCAAGATGCATGCCGCCACTTACTTAAAGACAACTTGCTACAGCTAAATGAAGTATCTGATACAGCTCTTAGATCCCACTGTATGTCTCCCAGTTGCTAAATAATATGCCCAGGAAGCTAATAGCAGTCTCTGTGCAAAGCATGATCCGGTAGGATTTTGCCATCCAAAACCTGCCAGCCTCTAGATCTGTGTTTCTACGACTGTGATGGCAGCTCCCTGCAAAGAGACAGGGTTTGGGCAAGAAATAGGAGGCTTTAGTACACCACACAAGTTCTTCATGTTCCACAGTCCAAAATAGACTTATCTGGAGCCAATTTACCAAGTGTAATTTATACCAGACCCTTGCTGGAATGACTTGCACTCTTGCGGCTCTTCAGATGTATATCCAATAGGGAGCTGTCACTCTGCATGGGTTTTAATACAGAGCTCCGAGTACAAAATCCAGTACCCAGAGACACCATGTGGCTTTGTAGCTCTCCTTGAGATAAGCTGATCCAACAGCTCAGCAGCTGTGCTACACACATCCACTGAGTCCTCCTACTTGTGACAGGTATAATATGGGTTATTTTCTTCTTTTTAAGATTTGACAGTGGTTTTCAATAAATGAAGAGTTCAAATAGTTATGAGATTTTCAGGCAAATTAGTTTGGTTTCTTAGCTTAGCTATTATTTCAGAAGGACAGACCTAGTCCTTAGATGCTGAGCGTTGGCTACATTTATTGGAAGAAATGCATAAGAAATATGCAATTTCCTTACATATCTGTAACGCCCTGGTAGCCTTTCACAGTGTTTATGAGCATGAAATTCCAAAGACACTGTGTAATAGTCTCCTATATTTCATGCCTAGTCTATATATTACATACAGAGAACCTGAACCACAGTTCATGAAGCAGTAGTAGTCAGCAAGGAATATCTGCTGCATGTGGAGGAGCAGTGCTTTGGAAATCATCCACTGAAGGTACATCTCCACTGCATCCTGCAATGCAGTGCAGATACCCAGCTTTCAGCAGACCAGTTCCCACAGCAGAAGCAGCCCAGCCAGCATAAAGCTCAGCAGGTGACCTCTCTATGAACACTGGAAGAGGCCCACAATAAGCAGAATGTAGTTAATTTTGTTGCAATCGCAGTGTCCATAAGTCCTTAACTAAAAAAAAAAAAAAAAAGGCAAAGTAACATTTTTGTTACTTTTGCTTCATAGTGGTAGGAGCAGCTTTTGTGCAAGCCACTGCCAAGCTTTCTGGATGCTGATATGCAGAACCTCAGTTATATTCACCTGCAAGTACACCTTAGACCATAACATCACTGTACTATGAAAAGGCAGTTTTTAGCCATCTTACATCACTATGACCTCACTATGTCTGTTTTTCAACAGGGAGATGAGGTACAGGGAGGCTGAGCCTAATATCACACAGACAGTCAGTAAGGGAGCAGAGTAGCAAACATAAGCCTGCCGTGTCCTAGACCATCACCCTCATTTCTAGAGCATCCTTTTAGCTTGAACAGAAGAAAGGAGCTCCCTTGCACTGCACGGCCAGCAGTTCCTGAACCGCAAAGTTAGACACTGAACTTGCAGGGCAGCAGAAACTTCACCAAAATTAAAACAAGTAGATTTTCATTAGCCAAATATGCAAATGGCTCATGCCAGCAACATGAAAGGTTCTTAGTCATTCATTTTAATAGACCCACCCCCCTCTGAGAAAGGACTAGAGATCTTTCCTGCATATTTTTTGCTAAAGCAGCTGAAATTGTTACAGCATCAGGTATAGTATCAGTATTTAAGGCTCTCATATTGTAAACCCTCAGCCACACACAACAGTCTCACCAGCTTTGATATTTGTCAGTGATAAGAAGAGCTCTTTCAAATCCTCACAGCAGGCAAAACAGGGCAATGACCCCAACATCAGGGAAATGTAGCTACTGACCACACAGGTGATGTGGCCACCCAGCCCTGCCACCTGTGTCCCACAAGCAAAGAAGGGCAACAGCCATGCCAGCGCAGGGGACCCCAACCTCCTACACCACACAACACCTTGCTGGGCCTGGTGTGGTGGCCTGAGAACAACCCCCAGCTGAAGTGCAAGAAGCTGAGACAGGGAAGGGTGAGGAACCATGTTTATGTAGGTGCTCGTCTAATTCACTACTGAGGAAGAGAAAGACACAGGCAAGCTCCTTGGCTCATGGTGCACCTCTGCCTCCTCCTGTGCTAGCTGTCTGCCCCATGCAAGCCCAGGGTCACCAGCCACAACCTGCCAGAACTGCCTACTAGACTGCAGCAGCCATCCCATCTCTCCACCATGATGTAAACCATTAGACTTGCACTCAAGCACTTATTTACAAGTAAGCGGCACAAGAGCAGGGTTACCATCCCCTTACTTCAACATCTCACTAGCTGAGAGACAACACATGGTTGTCCATGCTGAGTCTTGCTGCTGGTGGAGGGGGACGCAGGCCACAGACAATGTGCCAGACTTTCAGCACATGTTGAAATGCTATTCTGAGCCCAGAGGGATTTAAGCTTGTGCTTAAGATTAAAATTTGCCAAGTGTTTTACTGAATCAGTCAAAAAAAAAGACACCAAAAAACTCACCAGAGAAAGGACAAGGCTGGATTCATTATTATTTTAATAGCAGCCCACTCTTTCAAATTAGTTGATACTTCCGAAGGCTGTTCAAGTGGTGGAACTGTTTCTAGGCTATTAAGTTGGTGTAAGTATTTACTCTGAATAATATTTTGTGATTCAGCTGCCAGATCTCTTTTATCTGTAGCCATTTCCAGTTAGTAGGTGTCATTTGCACATTGCTTTACATATATTTAAGATCTTATGGATTAGCTGTGTGCTTCCCAGCTTTGTAACAGCTTTCCAAATGTCTTGCAAGAGCTGATTCAGCAGTAGGACACCACAGGTTACAGTATTATCAAATACATCTTGGGCAACAGATACCTATTTTGGCTTTATCCCTCACACTATATTAGAGGTGCATAAACTATTAGGAATATCATCTTTAGGAAAATAGCAGATATTACTTCTCTCATAAGACCACACATTAAAATGCAAGGGAGTAATAGAGACCATATCTATAGCTTTGTGTGGACTATCAATATTTTAAACAACTAAAATAAAGGAAAGCCTTTTCATTCTTTAACCCTCATATCAAGTGAGTTTAAAGCACTTTTTACAGTCTGCCTCTAACACCACCTCTGCTTGGCACCAAGCAGTCACAAAAAAACAAGAACCCAGTATCAAAAGGCTTACAGTTAAAAACAAAAAAGAAATTTACCTCAAAAAAAAACCTTGTGAGGTCAATAAATATTACGCTCCCACTTCATAGATGGATAGACATCTCTGTCCTATATTTAAGGCCTGCAAAGTAAAACAGCAAAGGCTCTAGCAAGGCTGGGGATTAGCACAAGTCAGAAAACATCGAGAGCTTGCCTCAGTTCTTCAACCAAGCATTTCAGCAAAAAAATAATACCTCTAGTCATAACAGACTTATACCAGCTTAGATATCTCTTACCAGCTCCTCCTTTAAGGCCACAACTTTTGTCTGCTGTGCAACAAGGAGGGCAGCAACCACCCACAACAGAGAAGATGGGAGTCCACATCCCCTGCCTCTCAGCCCTTTATAGTTTGTTTTGCCACCTGGTGTGAGACACAGCTGGGATGAATCTTTCAGAACTGCTCCACCCAAAACACTTGGCTGTGTAATTCATACTGGCCTCAAGCAGTCAGAGTGGGACCAGGAGCTGACCCATTTCCAAGGGCAGCAGCAATTCTGTCCACTAACCAGAGCAACAGCAAGTCCTTCAGAAGGCCCAGAATGAAAGTGTAGTGAGCTCCTTGCAACATTCCTGCAGAAATCTTTCCAATCTTCTGCAAAAAATAAGAGCTACTCCCTTTCCTCCATTAGAAACACCTTCCCAAGGATGTGCTGCTCGCAGTCAAAATGATACCGGTACTTTGTTGACACAGACCTTTCATGAACAAACAAAGGCCACAAAAATAGTCGAGAGTTGTCAGATGATAGGGAAACGCCAACATTTCCCCATGGCAAGAGAAAAAGCTATCAACAGCAGCCTAAATAGAAAAGGGTTGATTTTTGTTTACGATACTTGAACGTGAGAGCAAACTGGGCCACCCATTTAGGGCTGGATCCGGCTCCCTGACTGCACAGCTATTTTTAACTTCTGTGTTTTTATAACAAGTCTGGCTACGAACTTTGCTATAGCTCCTCATACAAAGAGAATTCACAGACTTTCAGCAAGACTGCCGTATTTTAGATTAGATGGCAATTTTATTTGAAAAGTGACAAGGAAAAAAGTGGCTTCTCTTACTTGGCAGATCTGTGCCCTGTGTGTATTCAGTTATAATTTATTCATGCTGGTGATGAAATACATTCCCCTCATTTTCACTCGTTCAGCCCCGCAGAGCTGGTGAAGCTCAGAGAGGGAAGAGCATCCACATATCAGGGCTTTCCAGAGCACATCTGTGTGAAACTTGCAGTGTTTGTGTTTTTCTTTCTTTTTTTTTGAATTTGGCTGGAATTTCCATAGGTAGCAAGTGCAGGTGGATTTTCCCTACAGCTGCCCAACTGAGCTACTGTGTGTCCAGATGCTCGTGCCATGCAGGACCCACAAGATCTGTTCAGATAGCAGTCGGTAAAACATCATGAGATTCACCATGAAGTGAAATCTATGAGATTCTCACATAAATCCTTGCCTCCAACAGCTAAGGCTTTGAACAAAAGTTGTGAGATTGATGATATAAATCACCAGGGCCGTCAGCAAGGCATATAAACATGCCACTAAGGTTAAGCAAAAGTTTTACCAGAGCTGAATCTGCAAAGGTAAAGCAAGGGGGTATTTCAGCCATAGTACCACCTCTGTCCTTCAGGCCCATTGCCACAACCCCCAGCTTCACCTTCTCCTGACAGTAAAGCCCAGTGCAAGCAAACGTATCACAGAAGTCATCATGTTGACAAGCTACCGTGTTGTTTGTAAGGTAAGTCCAGCCTCAAATTTTAGAAGTGTTCCTGCAAAAAGGCACGTAGAGAGGAGAGAGGAGGAGTAGTCCTCCCTGCCCAGGGATGTGTGCAACAGCCTGGTTTTGAAGACAAGCAGCACTCACAGAATCACAGAATGGTCAGGGTTGGAAGGGACCTCTGGAGACCCTCTAGTCCAACCCCCCTGCCAGAGCAGGGTCACCTACAGCAGGTTGCACAGGATGGCGTTGAGGTGGGTTTTGAATGTCTCCAGAGTGGGAGACTCCATCACCTCTCTGGGCAGCCTGTGCCAGTGCTCTGCCACCCTCAAAGGAAAGAAGTTCCTCTTCATGTTTAGATGGAACTTCCTATGTTCAACTTTGTCTTTGTTGCTCCTACAACATTTGTTACACGCATTTGTTTGGTGGCATGTACAAGTGGTGTTCCTCAAAGGCAGCCACCAGGTAAACCATACAGATGACACACATACAGCTGAAAAATGTATCCCTTCCCGTTGGCTCCCTCCAGAGTCTAGCTTTTAGCTTCCTGAACTTTAGGGGAAAGTTTTATTTGGGGGAGGGGGGGGTGTGTGGTGATTTGGGTTTTTTTAATTTCTACATAATTTCAGTAGATTCCCTAAGATAGAACACTTTAGAAATCAAGCAGCCAAATATATAAATAAAAGGGGAGAAAAAAGAAAAAAAAAATGATGTCACCCTCAAGCAGTTCCATCAAGGGATGACATTTTAAATCACATCATGTCTCACACCCATTTCTTAGTGCAAAATAAATCACTTGAACAGAGTGCAAGCCAATTTTTACTTTAAAAAATGTTGTGTCCTAAGGCTCTCTTCTTGAACTTCAAAAGCATACTTCATAATTACTCTACCTATCAAAGGAAACTCAATATTTCACCTCCAACCTCCCTCCGCTTGTGTTATAATTTTTAATTGTTAATAAATTATATTAATTTTAAACTGGTTATTCTCTCTTGAAATTACATCTTTCAAATGAGTATGCAAACTTATTTTAAATTAACATATTTACCTTAAAATTATATTTCAGTAATTTGTTTATGACTTTTCTTCCCTGTTAATTCTTGTATTAGGATTTCAATCTTGGCTCACCCCGTTTAATTTTATTTGAATACTATTGTTTCAATTTAAGAATCAAAAACTGTTTCATAGAGCTTGAGATTTCTGGAAAGCAAATACTTTTCTTTTTTTAGTACATGTGTATATTTTTGTTTGGAGGCATCGTTATGCACTGCACGGGCTTTTGTCATTGCAAGCTTAAGACACAGAAGGAAAATTTGGAGGTCTTATTTACAATCTAAAATCTGCTTTTATAGGTGCATGCAGGCATTCTTAAAGAATATACTACATCACTATTTCAGGCAGGGCTGCATTATTTTCTTTAGCTAGCGGGTATTTTTGATAATGCTCAGTCCTTGCAAATACATTCAAGGCCAGACATGGCAGGCTGCAGGTATGGGATTTTCTGTAAAGGCGAGGGTGCTTCTGAACGAGGAAGCGAGGTTCCTGCATGTATGCAAGTCTGACAACGAAGGGATTCTTCGCAGAGTCCAGCAGTCAGCATTTAAGAGTTCTCACTGATCTTCCAAGGCTGGTCACATGCTTAGATGGATGAATAAGTATTGCAAAATGGTAGAAAAATGTCAGTATGCCAATGCCAGTGTGACATAAATCAGTGCTCTGAAAAACTCCACCATGCAGAAATTACCCTCATGGCAGGACCAACCAAAATAGGTTGCAAACTCTTGTGCCTGAGAGTGACCTGATCTGTGAAACAGGCAGAGAAGTTCACACCCAAGCAACGCCCAGTTGGCTTCTGAGGCTCTCAGAGTGGATCGAGGCATACTGGAGCACACTGCAAAGGAAAAACCACATCCAGTAGGTGAACTCAACTACATGGCTGAACAAACAATTCCCCAGTTGAAAGAAAAATCTTCCCAGGGATGCCTTTGGGATTCCTGGGCAGCACAAAGGAAAGAAAAACAAAGCGGAGATTGTCCCTGGAGAGTACGTTGCGAATGCTGCGTTAAGACCAGTGTCTACAGAACACTTTTCAGTGCCAGGTGGGTACTCTTTAGTCTGCAGGGTGGGGTGGGGGTTATAAAAAAAGGAAAACAGACCATCTCACCATACCAGGAAATTACACAACCACATATGAAATTATTTTTTTCCAAAGTGGCAGTGGACAACTGCAAATTTCCCATGCTAGAAGAAGTCTGGCTATCAAAGGTGTGAGACGAATAGCCTGTGTCTCAGAGACTGCTGTTCCCCAAACCTGCCACATTTTGCCGTCTTGCCCTCATTATTCTTTATGCACAACAGCTTTCCTGTAGAAAAGAAACCTGTGGTTTGCTCTTCCTTCAGCCAAGCTCTCTGCTCACAATCAAACCCACAGAGTCAACAACTTTTTGTGAGTCCTGACGACACCCATCACTGGTAGATCACAGGAAGACTAAATCACAGGAAGATGGAAGGAGTACAAGCACACCAAAGAAGAATAGTTTCAGACCAAATTCACAGTCTTGCATAAATCTTGAGACATGCTCCCAAGTCCCAGCTCACCCAGATGAAAATGTAGCTCATAATTCTTCCCATATGTTTCAAACAAAATGTTATGAATGAAAGATGGGATCTTCTTCCCAGTCGTTCCCTTCCAGCACAACCCACCCAACTCCGGATTAACGCACTTCGTTCTGGTTCAGTCTCCTCTGCACGGTCAGAAGCAAAGCAGGGAACTGCGCCAGCAGAGACACTGGACTTCTCCTCACCAAAGGAGCAGGCGCGTGAGGTAGAAGGCAGCATGTGCTGGAAAACTCAGATGTTGAAACACGTGTTTTTCTCCAGCAAAACGAGAGAGGGAGGGGTCATGTGGAGTGAGGCAGCAGTTCCTCTCTTTTATGTTGCAAGGGCTTCCAAAAGAGAAGTGTCTTTCAAACAAAAGTGAGGCATGGGTAGCTTTCCAAATGTTCTCATTTATTTCTGATAGTTGTCTTCATTTAAGGAGCAATGTGTTTTCTCTCGAGTCTGGCATAGCCACTGGCTGAAACAACAGATGTACCACACTGATGATCCTGAAGAAGGAAAACACATCTGTCTGCAGTAGCTTTTTTGGACTCTGAGGACCGAGTGTGTAAGCCTGTGGGAACTTCACAGACACTTGAAGTCCTGATTTATTCATTGTTGATTTATTTATATACCTTTATGAAAAAGCTTTGGTGATACACAGTAATGTATATAGAAAAGTTTCAGCATATAAATTACATTTGTTCCCCATTTTAATATACCAGGAAAAAAAACCAAAGAAGCAGCTTTAGGTGTTGGCGAAGTGGCATGTCATTAGATACTTGAGTATTGAGGTGGACATCGGACGTTTTATAGTATACACAATTGGCACACCTGGGAAAATGCATACACCGCCAGCTAAAATGCCTAATCTCGTCTTTAGCACATTTGTGGTTTAATTACAAAACCTAGTGAACAATTAAAATTCAGGTCAGCACACAGCAGCAATACCAGCCTTTGATGTGGGGTCAGTATTGGTCACAGTCCTGTACTCATTACATAGGTTAATCAACTTAGTGGAGTAAATATGACAGGACTGACCAAAAATCTATGTAATTACCATCGCTCCGAGAGCGCTGGCAAGCAGGGCTGTTTTATTTGTTTGATACATGGGCATTATTTCTTCTAAATAAAACACAGATCCGGAGCTGTTAGTGGAAAGCAGATTTTGTTTCTTCCACAAGCAGCCCCTCTCATTGCTGCTGTCTATCTGCACGCGCATGTGGATGTGGCAGGGTGTGCACCCCCACATACACACGTGCAAGGACACACACACACACACACGCACACAATAGTCTCGTCATTAGACTTGTACAAGTGACTACCTCTGCCCCTGCAGTATCCCATTGACCGCAGCAGATCAAGTCGTGTGCTGACTTGCAAAGCCACTGCGCAGACCTCATTGCAGTAATTTCATATGAAATAACGCACGCCATTACTTTTCATCCCAAAAAGAGAATGGCATCTGTGTGACAGTGACACTGAAACGGGCTGGGAATATATGGCAACAGATGTTTGTGACTGCCTCAGCCATCTTCATCCCCTACTCCAGCTCACAAGCTTTACTTTCTGTCAGCGTAAATTTTGGGTCACCTTTCAAACAGTAACTACTTAATAGAAACAGATCGCTACAGCCAGGTCAAATATTGCTTTCTCTTGCCCAGACGTAGATTCTCCTTGATCCCCAAATAAAGGAAACCCATCACAAGCCTCAGAGAGGTCATACTCCGTCCAGCTTGAGGGCTGTAGCAAAGGCCAAAATGTCAAACCCCTCTGCACAAGAACGGAGAGATTCCTGCTGGCTTTTGGGTAGGATGCACAGTGCTTGCTTCCCACCCTGAAAGCCAGGAGTTATCAGGCTGTTCAGCCTGGGATTTTCGCAATAGGCACCCAATTCCCCCTGAAAGGAGAGTGACAGCTAGGAGGTATGAGCTGGGATTTTTGCAACAGTCACCAAACTCCCAGGGAAATTCAGTGAGAGCTGCAGAGTTTTGATCCCTCACATGAAAGTTGATAGGAAATTAATATGCATTTCAATGGGGGTAGGAGTAGGTCCGGGTGCCACACTCCCATAAGCTCTTTTGAAAATCACAGCCTTAAATGGTAGTATTTTGATACTCCAAATATGTGGGGTTAGGTAATTTTTTCTAATTCCTAAAAATGTATTAGTCGTAATTTTCTCCTGCCTTTCAGTCCCTATGAGATAAAAGGAGTGTGGCTTCACTAGCAGCAACATTTACCAAAATAGCCCCAGAGAAGTTTTAAACCATTTTCTACGATACTTCCAAATTATTTCCGAGGGTTTTTTCCTGTAAGATGCATGCCATACAGGGCGTAGGACTGTGGGCAAGGTTCTGGCTGAGCATCTGTCTGGGCTGACGACGCGTGTGCGTTTGCGATGGGTGTCACTTGAATCCTATCGATTACCTTTGTGGCATCCTCCCTAGGAGCAGCCAGCCAGCCATAGGTGACAATTAACTGAGGGAGGAGGCTGCAGAAACACGCTGGAGGGTACGCACAGCCATAAAATACATGACAACAGAGCGCAGCATGGCATTGCAGTGGCATGCTGTGTTTTCATTAGGGTGTGTCGAAATATTAAAATAGGACAATAAAGAAGAAAATGTTTTTGTAATAAACCATGGGTCGTCCCTTTGTAAAACAAAAGCTTAATTGCTGTAGAGACAAGGTCTGCCTCTTCTTGTGCTTGTTTTCTGGTGTCTGTCTCAACGGCCTCTTTATATACTATTGGAATAACAATAAATAACAGGAGCCTTTAAGTGCTGCTCCAGTGTTATTGCTTACTACTAGTAATAGGTGTTGATGAACAGATCTTTACTGCTCATTTTCTGTTTGTCCTACTCCCTACAACACGCTGCTCTCTCATTCTCCCCACCCACTGCATTTAAACGAACAAACCACGTTTTCTTTATGTCATCTCCATCCATCCCAAGAGCTTTGATCACCAAGGGGAACATGTCAGAGCTGGCAGTGTTCTCATTCTGGGGGAAATGTTGATATTTCAGACTTATTTTTCCTGTGCACCTGAATGACAGCAAGTATTTTCAATTGTTTTAGTTTTCCAAGGAAAAAAACACTCTAGTCAGGATAGCTTATTTAGCTTACCTTTAACATATAATTTGTAGATTGACCTATTTTATTTTTTAAGAATTACTTTTTAACTGCTTCCCAAAAAATTAAAAAACAAACGTTCATGAAAAAATTGCTTGGAAACAGAACACTGAAGCTGCTTGTTGTGGCAGTAATTAAAAAGGATGTATTAATATCTTTCTTTTATATTTTCAAATAAAATTCACTGAAATGGTCACAAAACCATTAGACATTCACTTTTTTAAAATAAAAATGGCATTTGGGGTGGAAAAACATTCAAAATTATTTTTCATGGACTAGTTGAAGCTACCAGGGACAAGTATGTCTTGCTATTTTTCACCTCCCTATTACTAAGTTTTACTGCCAGTTGTTCTGTGGAGTTCAGCTGGGTCACCGTGGAAATGTGGGAACAGAAAGTGTCTTACAACCCTCTTGAACTGAGTTAGTGGAGTACCAATACTCCGTTTGGGACTATATAAATATGTATCTGTAGCCACTTGGGTAGTGTAACTCACCAGAGCCATCCCTATCACCGTTCACAGCAGTGGAGCTGATCCCATGCTGATCATTTTCCTTTATCTCAAGAAACCTCACTTGGTTTCCTTTTTCATTCCCAAGTCTGGAAAACACAAGCAGTCCAAGGGCAGTGCGGTACAGAGCCAGCAGGAGGTGCTCCTATAGCAAGAAAATCTGTCCAACAGAATAAATCATAGATATATGGCACCAAATTTCCCTTCTGTTATAATATAATAAACATTCGGCATACTCAAAAAAGGGGTTTCAGCATAGTGGGGAAACTGGTTTGAGCTCTCCTACTGCAGAAACCTTCACAGATGTAATATTTCTCTTGTTTTTAAGTTACTGTAATCAAGCATATTGCAAAAGAGGAAAAAAATAAACGAAAATATGTTATTAGGTCCCAGTAGACTTGCAATTTCTGAATTTCTTTTACAAATGCCCATAGAGTATTCCATCTTTATCCTCCCAAGTCACTGAGAATAACACATCAAAGAGCATGTTTGCATTTCTATAATAGATAACAGCATTGACATAAGCTTCAGGGTTCATACAAACTATAAACTGAATTACCAATCTCCTATCTCACATATTTATAAACTGTAAGTCGAGCCTGGAGAAAAAAAAATCCAACTCCAGGTGAAATAATTATTCCGGAGCTTTTAAAGAGTCAGTTCTGAGCTGCAATCTGAATACCAGTGGATGTGAATTATCAGTTTGGTTTGTACCAGCCTCTGCTTGCGTAGCAAGAGTCAAATGGTAACCTGGACTCAGCTGGTCACTGCAGCAGCAAGGCTGGCGTTGTCATTTGAACACGAGATTTTGTGAAAGCCACGGTCTCTCAGCCTCCCCTGGCTGAGGAAGGAAAAAATTTGGTGCTGCCATGCTCTTGCATGCCTCCAAAGCCTGCAGGATCCGGCTCTCCCACAATCCTTAGAGATGCCAGAGTTTCAACAGAACTAGCCATGATGGCCCGGAGCTTCTGCTTACAAAGCTGAAAGCATTATAAATGATGAGACTTTTCTCCTCATACCTCAAGGAGGAAGAATATAATTCTCCTTATTTCTATAAAACGGAAAGCTCACACAGAAAAGGCCCATTTTTGGACAAACTTGGCAATCCCCAAGCTTCTTTGACACGAAAGCATCAATAAAGCCAGGGGGCCCTGCCTAAGAGACAAAGGTCAGCATAACAGATAGAGTGCTTCCATCAGACCACAGGTAAACCAGCAGTAAGTATGCCCTGACATTGTGTCAAGGGCCAAACTGGGAAAAGTCAACGAAAGCTGCCTTTGCCCTATTGCCAGGTGCTGGGTTGCGTGTGACTCACCTAAACCACAGGGCTGAGACCATAGTTCTTGGATTAGGACGCACGTCGGTGAAACACAATGTCTAGAGACAGCGTGAGTCATTCACACAGAGCTCTCTATACAACCACATTGAGTTTTTGTGAACTATATTGTCAGAAAGAAAAACAAAGGGGAAAGGAAAACATTGCTAAAAAAGGCTATCATTCTGTCTCACGCAAACACTTTAAAAGAGAAACTGATAACCCTAAGCTGGTACCACTTCTGGAACTCCAACACCGGTCTGAGCCACCAGCTCCTTACCATAACTCCCCAAAGCATCTCTTCTCCTGCTCTGCTGTTTAGTATGCCCAAAAGGAGAAGGAACAATAGGTATCAGAGGAAATAATGGTGCAGGATTGGAGGCAGGATGTTCTTTGCCTGTGTAGTTTGACAAAGAATGACTGGAGAGGAAGGGGGACATGTTTGTTTCTAGACCTCACACAAAAAGAGTAGAACCAATATTTTACATGAACTTCTCAGTAGGACACCAGAGTATTTGACTCTGGAATATATGATAGCCCATAGGTATTTAAGACATGCAAAAATAGGGGACTTTAATTATTATGGTTTTGTTTTGAAAATTCAGACTTGTCTTCAGGTCTTAAAACTATCTGGTCAAAAATGGCTCTGATTTTTCATCTTAGAGAATTTATATTGCATCAGTCCTATGGTTCCTCATGACAATACAGATAGGAAAAGTCCATATCCTTGCACCATCCCCTATTGCATTACACAAACACCAAAAATCCATTAAATCCCATATTATTAACTACCTTGCAACTGAAATCATCAACTATTTTTATGTCAGCTATAGGACAAAAATATTTTCTCCAACGTGTTGCTAATTTACCGAGCATTTACTAATTTAAAAAACTTTCCTGACAGACAGGACTGATTCCAAACTACACCAGATATAACACACCCGAAGTTTTGTTGTGTGGTGGTGACAAAGCCAGCCCATAAAATGACTTTTTGGAGATTCTCTTAGCCTCGTCAGCGGGATTGATTCTTGTTCGCTTACTACCGCACCAGTAAGCGCAGAGTTGGCGTTAGGATTTGGGGTCGGATCAGCAAAAGGATTCTGGTGACAATAGCAGCATTCAGAAGCTCTGTCAACGCGGCATGGTTTATTTAATTCAGCAAACACTTAGCTTTGGCGGCAGAGAAAGGCAAAGCAATGTAGACAGAAATATTAAGGTAGAAGTGCAGAGAAAAAAATTTCTCCTGGCTAGACCATGTCTAGATTCAAAGGAAAATTGAGGGGGGAGCAAGCAAGTGAGATTTTTTTGTTTGTTTGTTTCTGGGTTGGTTTTTTTCTGAAACAGTCCTGTTCTTGTGCTGCAAGTGGCAGAAACATGAGGTGAGGATCATTAAGTGATGAAGGCACTGCGGCTGACAGATTACAGGACAGATTCAGCTCAGTCTCTTTAACTTTGCTTCTCTGCAAACTGAAACACTCTCTTATTTTTCTCATTGCAGACATTATCTAAAAGGATCGATACCTGGGAGAGAAGTGAGTTCAGCTTTCTGGAGAACAGAGACGCAGCACTGAAAAGGCACTAAAAAGTACTTGACTCTTGAATAGGTTAGTATTTAAGAAATTGGACTGTGTAAGTGAAAGATGAAAAACTGTTCCAGTAGAATATGCAACAACACTTTAAAATGGAAGTTTACAAACAAGAGCCCCTTTGTTTAGTGGCGCCGTTTCATTTGGGGTTTGGAGGCTTTTTTGTTCCTTTCTGGCTCCAAATTGCCTTAAGAGAAACTAAAAATAAATCTTGCTCCAAAATCTTGCTGAAAAAATATTTTCCAGTTAAAACGCACATGAAAGCACATGAACATGATGGGATGGTAGGTTTGACCAACTCCCGGGTCAAATAATTTCCGAATTTGCTAGCAAGAGTGGGGCAGATCCTCCTGTACCTCAGGGAAATGGCCAACACCACCCCAAAACTGAGGTTGCTCAATGACACAGAGGTGCAATTATCTAGCGCCCCTGATAACCCCACGTGATATCTTACTGTCAAGCGTCTTACTTTTTTTTTCTCCGAATGCCTTGCAGCTTTTCTGCTTGCGTTACTCCATAACCATCACAGCTGGCAGAGGGGCCTGAGCCAGATGCTACAAAGTTTGAAGGAAGAAGGGCTCCAGGGTACAGGATTTGCTGTGAGGTTCCTTCAGCTTTATGCAGAGCTCTACCCGCCTTTCCCAGGACAGCATCAGCAAAGGCAGAGAATATATATCTAGGCTGCAGTCAGCAGAGATGGGTTTCTGAGAGAGGAGCTGGGCTCACAGAGTTTTGTGTTCTTTCAATAGTTTCATTTGGTTCAAGCATCTAAAGCCTTACAAACTTTCTGTCCTTGCAGGGTTTTGTAAATGAAATAGATCAGTATTCCTGCAAAATTCCTGCCGATAAAGCCTTCCTGTTACACTGGTGTGGCTGAATGGGCAGACCTACTCATCATTACTAAACAGATGGGGGACTCTTTACAGAAACCCTCCCAGGTTAAGTAAGCATGGTTAATGGTGTAGCCCAGACACTCAGAGCAATAGGTTGTTTTCATATACAGTAACTTGCACAGAAAAAAACCTTTCATTGGAAAGGAAAAGTGTAGCCAACAAACTAGCCAGGCTAGGTGTACGTGCATTGCCCCACAGCTATGTGAACTAAACTCAGACAGGGCAAAGAGGTAACAATAAATAAAATGCCCTGGTTTGGCAGCCTCCCACCTTTTCAGGGAGAGGGCTAAAAACTTCCCCTTGGGAAAATCCCTCACAGCTTCCCAGCGTGGCCATCCAGTTGAAATAAAGACATTTTCAGTCCTGAAACCCAAAGTGACACCACACACTGTGTTGTGCTGTATGGCCGAAATGAGTGCTGTCGCTCTGAGAGGCCCCCACTGGGCTGCCACCACCCTCCGCATGAGCTAAGTAAAGAGCGTAAGCGGCACTTACAAATTAAAACACCACCTGTATTTAGTATTTGTGACTATCGTGGACCTGCAGTGTTACAATTTTCAAGAAAAAGATGTGCCAAGTACGCTTCCCCTGAGCAAAGAACGGGGCAGAGCAAGGTCTCTGCTGCAGCAAGGCAGGGAGCTGTGCTGCCGGCCCAGCGAAAGGAGGACTAGCCCGGACCCTTCTGGGTCTGCTTGCCTGGGCCACTGCCTTGGCTGCAGTGACGTTCATGCCAAGCTACTCAGCCTGGTTAAATATGCTATACGTATACAGACACCCATGCGCACATGCACATATAGGTGTATATTCAGGCTCTAATTGGGATCGGAGTCCCGTTGTGTTCCTCACAGTACAAACACGGAGGACACCGCGGGCCTGCTCCAAGAGGCAAAGTCTCTGAAACCACAAGCAAGGATTAATTTTAAGCAACTGCTGCCAAGACGGCTGAAAGTATGTGCCTGAAAACTCTTTCATTGTCCCTTGTGCTGCAGGCCAAGTGATTAGGAATGAGCAACCGGCCTCCTTCAAACGACTTCTTACATGATCCTAAGCCCAGCAGCACCACAACGGCTCTGGCAATCGGCTCCCCGACTTCCTCCATGAAGTTTGTGTTTTCTCCCCTTTACCAAGGAACAATTGGCATTAAATACTTCTAGGTCTTGGTCAATGCTGCTTTCTTTTTCTTTGTTGGCCTCATGCCTCAGTCTCATAAAACCAAGAGACAGTGAGTGACCTTGGGACAATTTTCAGGCCATCCATCTGTTGCACATAACTTCACAGGCAAAAGGGCCTGTGCCCCCAGTACATGCAGCACGGAGGGAAAGACTCCCTGGAGGGCAACTGCAAAAGCTATGTCACGCCTTGCGGTCAGACCTAGGGCTGCTGTAAGCCTCTAACAAGCTATGTTTTCAGAGCAGGACACCTAGCAAGCTCTTCCAGCCTTGGGATGGACATTTTCAAGGGTTTTCATCCTGTCTTTCCTCCACCTTCTTCCACACCATTTGGTTTAGCGACCAGTTGCTCCTGAGCATTTCCCAGGCTCCTCTCCTGTGCCTCTTCCAAGCACACCACCGTGCTGTGCAGCCTCTGTCCTCAACCAGCCTGGCCCATCTTCCCTCAAAACCGCTTCCAACAGTCCTACCGGGGCACGGGCATTTTCTTCCTGGGCCTGATGGTAGCCCACGTCTCTCTCCGGGATCCTCCAGCCACACAGCGATCTTCAAGGAAGCCAAGCACCGGGGTCAATCTCAAGCCGTGCTTTTTCCACATCACCCATGCGATGGCCAACATTTAGGCTCCTGGCAGAACAAAAAGTGCAGAGACGTTAAATGTTAACTATTGCATGCTTACTAAATGATGTTATATTACATTAATCTCTCCATTATCACAGGGATGTCTTTCAGAATCAGTTTGAAAATTGTTGCTGCTGCCATTTCCTCCTCTACCATATAGTAAATGGGTATTTGAGCTTTTGACGGGAGTAAGGCGCAGAGGATCCCTCACTTGCATGACAGACGACAGCCACTGCAGGCAGAGACCCTTCATCTGGGACCGAGGGTGCCCAGTGGGGGCTCTTGCACTGGCGCAGAGCCCCGCTGAACCGACATGCAGACGTTGGCCCAAGCACAACAGTTACAGGCATCGCTCCCCACCAAACGTCGTGGTTTATATTTAATGCAGGGGCCTAAATTACACAGCAGATGAGGAGAACTCCCTTTGAGAAGGCTTACGAGGTGCCACCTGTTTCCCAGGTCAGAGTCAGGACTTTTGAAAGCACATATGTTTTACAAGATCCAGATCAACTGAACAAAGTAACATTAATAGGACCCCGTGCTTGGGCGCTGGGCACAAGGCAGCTGCCCTGGTGCCTGGCTTGAAATCAGCAGCAGCTCCCTGGGGGTGTTGCAGCCTTCCCCAGTGGTGGGGAGAGTTCATAGGGAGGATATGCAGCAACAGCAAGGAAGACAAATGTGACTGAGGGGACAGGGAGCTTCTGAGGTGAGGAGCTGAAGGTTAATTCATTTCCCAGATGAGGACAATTCAAATAAGTTCAAAGATACGAGCTTCTTCCAAAGCAGGAGCTCCCCTGGGGCAGAGACCTGCTAATTCTGAGAGCATTCCGTCTGCAACAGAGGCTGTGCGGGCATCCCCATAAACCATGGTGGGGAGCAGGTGGGGAGACCTTCCTGCCCGAATCAGGCCTTCATTCCAACCCACAACATCAAATCCACCAGCACAGGTCAGGGTGTGGATGAAGTAAACCCAGCTCATTCCAACCCTGCACAAGAGCTTGCATAAGGCAACCAACCTGAACACCCTCAAAAGCTGCATCCCCTCCTCTGGATCCACATCTGGAGCTGTTTTTCAAAACACCATAGTAGTTCCTAAAGCACCACCATTTTAATACCTACATGCAAACCCTCCTGATGTGTTGGGTTTAGCAAGCCACAAGCTACCTTAAAAATGCAACATAAAATTAAAGAATTCACTGTTCATAGCTCCAAGTAGGGAACCGAGTAATTAATATATAGCTTAATCTACAGCTTCTGCTATCCTTGTACAACTCTAGTGCTTTGGCCTGCAGCCCCTTTGCTTTAATTGCTCTTGCTAAAGATAGCATTCTTCTAATGCAAAATAATCTGGTGAATCCTACGCCCATACCAAGGCTAAATGCAGGGTGCGCAAGCGGAAAAGAAGAGAGCTCAATAGAACAAGGTGTTTGCTTGCATTCAAGGGAAAAGACAAAGGTTTACCAAAAGTCAAAATAATATATCACAAATGAAATTAAATCCCTTTAAAAGCTAATTTTTCTAGTTATCTAATATTATTTTTGTTATAGTGAATGTTTCATGGATGATCTTTTGTCAACATATAATATCAAGCCACAGCCTGTCTGCATGCCGATGATACCTTCTTTAAGAAATATAAATACCATGCAACACTTCTGATCTTTCTTGTATAAAGATTTTGTTTTATGAAACACTATTTAGATGCTTCATGGCCAGCAAACATAAATAAACATTATAAAAAGTAGTTTTGGCTGGAAGAGAGGTCTGAAAGACTAAATTCCTCGAGGGACAGACAAATAAACCGGGGAAAGTTTTATTTTATTATCGACATAGTAGTGGCATACACACATCAGCTGGTATTAATCTTGGTTATAGCTTGAGGCCAGTGACTGACGGCATGCTGCAAATTCAGATTCTGAAGGAAGAAAAAAAAAAAAAAGGGTGATCCTCTTGATTGATACGTTAAATCTCATTTTAAGTTAGATCGGATTGCAGACATCTGACTTTTCCATCACAGCACGCGTTTGGGTCAGTTTCTGCAGTTTTCGGTTTCCCACTCCACATTCCTCTGCTGCGTTACCTTCTCTGTGCCCAGAAGGACTGCCTGCAATTGCAGGTTCGGGGACTTTTTAAGCTGGAGGTTCTATCCAACCGGTCATGTTTCATAGCTGAAATGAATTTGCCTAATCCTTTTCTGAATCCATTCATCATTTCGGCCTCCATAACATCTTACAGCAAGGAGCTCCATAATTTAATTACACATTGTGTAAAAAGGTACTGAAATTAGTAAAAGTTATTAAAGTCTTTTAGCCAAGGAGAGTATTACTAGCTAGGGTCTCTTGTTTTGTGGAAAAGCCTTGCTGGGTGGGCAAGGCTGCTGGAGGTCCACCCAGATACGCAAGCTTTGCAGCTACTCCTTACTTCTGGCCAGCACAAAGCAGGAGAGGTGGTAAGGTAAACACCGGAGAGAAAGCTTGGCTTTCTGTGGAGACATGCAAGCCAGAACATGGCTGACCAACCATGGCATAATGGCAGATGAGCACCAACAGCCACGATCTGGACCCTAGCTGGCTTCAACCCTCCACAAGTCACCTGGCCAGTCTCAACAGGTCCCTCTCTCTCATTACCCTCTCCAGAGGGGCAGAAACCATCCTCCTCCTTAGGCAGGGCTTATTCCCGGGGGTGGTGAGAGCCCACAGGTCTGGCTGAACACAGCAGGAATCACAAGTGGTCTGAGAGACTCAGGTCAGCACTGCACGGGGAATTTTGTGATGGTACGTGCAACCATTCAGTTACGATTTTCTCCTCTGCCCCACGCCATCCTTAATGTCATCCCCCTCTTTTTCAGCTCAGGGTCTCATCTGTATGTCCCTGCTCCAGCACAACTATGAGTCGAGGTCTGCAAAATTTGACCCAAACCTCCTCGTGTGTGGGGTTTGCTGTCCTTCGACAATCCAGACTCGCCTGCAGGACTTTTGCTCGCATCCCTTTAGCTCCCTCAGCCTTAGAGAACCTTTCTGAATTTCTGAATTGCAAGCGAAAATGGCCCATTTTCCCGGGACGTGGGCACAGTAGCCCACGAGACCCACACAAAGGGGAACAGAGCTAAAGGCGAAGCGGCCAGCTGCAACTCAGACTGATCTCGCTCTTTGTCGAAAGGTGAGCCCTAACTGCTATGCCCATCCACCATGCCTCCCTGCCTTCCAGTCACCGCGAAGACACGCATTTTTGGATCGTTACTAGACCTGAAACCGTGAAGCTGTGACACTGAGGTGACAAGGCTCCGAACAATACCCCAGGCTCCTGCAAACTACTTCTGGCACTTCCCTAGCAATCACCACCACCTTTGAGTGGCATTCAGCTGTTACAGTTTAATACCTCCATCGGGCAAATTAATGGCCGTTACTTCCCTGGGAAGCGAGAGATGGTACTTTAAAATAAACCCCACCTCCAAATAACTTCCTTGGCAAGAAGGAAAATTCGCCCCCTTGTTACTTGCTTCAAACATTTCCCCCCGAGGAGCGCCACGCGTTTCCCCGAGCCCAGCGAGCTCCCTGGTACAGCCTGGCTGCTGTTCCCCCTCCCTGTCCAGCTGCGTATGTGCGATGCACTTGGTCAGACAGAGGTCAGAGAATTAAAAAAAAAAAAAAAAGTAAATAGGAGTCATGGACTGGNGACTGGGAGCACACATTCACTGCATTGCTGAACTGTCTTACTAACCCAGGAGAAGCCTCCCACACTCCCATGCCGTTAGTGCACAGCTGCCGCTGGAAAGTTGCCCGCAGAGCCTCCCTCCCCTCCCACCTCTTTCAAAGGACCTTGTCTGGAGCTACCAGGCTTCTGCCGGCAATATTTGTCAGGGCACAGAGGACTACTGTCACTTAAAAACAAGTGAGGGATTACAAGACGCTTTGATTTCGTTGGGAGTGCAGAAAGTGAACGGTTGCCCTTTCAGAAGCTAGGAGGAAACACTGGTGCAGTCCGCTCTGCATCTTCATTATATATTTGGCAGAATATTAGTAATTGGTTTATGCTGAATTCCAAAACAGGCCTAGCTACAGCCACGCCAAGTGCTTTTGTAGAAGGATGACTTCTGCGCAAAGCACCTCACATACTTCTAGGGCTACAGATACTAATTTTGCACTGTACAAGCAAGTATCAATAGAAAAAGACATTTTCAGGGTGACGCTTCTGACAACACCTGCACAAAACCACTCGCAAAAGCCCCTCGGTGCCTTTCCCTATGGCATCCAAGGAGTCGCAGTGTGAGACACGCACCGGCACTTCGGAGTGCAAAGCTAGAGGAGCAGAAGCAGGACTCGAGTGGAGGGGCCTTTGAAAGCCTGCCCACGGACACTGCCCCCGGGTGCGGCATCCTGGCTCTTGGGGATGGAGAAAATCTCATCCGTTCTAGGCCACGTATAACATTTATTTATTCAGGAGCAGAACTTCCCCCTCTAACAGAGTAGGAAATGTTGACATAAACGGGCAAAACTGCTGTTCTGCAACTAAAACACGCTTCTTCAGCCAGAATCTCTCATAAATGCAGTGTCCAACAAAACTACTAAAGTTTGGATTTTCAAAGGCACCCTCGGGGATGTAGCACTCTACTCCCTTTGAACATCTGTTCTGTCCTTTCAAAAATCCCAGCCTAAAAATCCCTGCTGGGGGGCAGCGCGTTGCTGTGCTCTTCTCAGGTCTTACCTTTAATACAACATTAACCTCACATTTTGCATTCTCCTGTGCGTGGCTTTCTGGGTTTGGTTCCTGCCTCCCCTTTTATTCACACGCTGCAGATTATCTGATCTGATGAGTCATCAGAAATAATCCTGCAATGGCACTGCTCGATGTACGGGTTAGGTCGCAAGCTACTTCGTGTCACCATTTATTTGGATAAACCACGCCACTTCCCTGTGTTTTACCTTGCCCTTAAAGAACGAAGAAGAAAGCAGCCCCTGAACTGCTATTTTAATCTCAAAATAAGATAACTTAACATATTCGTGATTTCTGAGCCACCAATGCCTTCGTCTAAACAAAAGCTTTTACAGAAAAATGCGCTGGTGAGATTTGCCCACCCAAATCTCATAAAGCCCATGTTGTCACAAGGGCTAAGAAAACCTAGCCCTTTAAACAGAGTAATTCTGGGCTAAGAACATTAATAGCATCCTAGAACTGGAAAGAGGGATGTGTAAATTAAAAAGCAAAAAGCACATATACACTCTTAATATCCTAATACCTATTACATGTGATCTCTTTCAAAGTAGCTTTAAATGAGGAGTGCAGTTGCTCTTTGATATAGCTGCTGGAAACATAGCCAGGATGTCCTTTGTTATAATTTTAAGAAATGAGTCTGCATTTCATAAAGACTCATAACAACTGAGTTTTTGAAACCAGCACACATTATTTCCTTTTTGTTTTTTCCTCCATTCAAAGCATGAATCTGCAGCAAATACGGAGCTATTCCCTTCACCCGGCAGCATCCTCTTGACTTTGCCCAACCACGGACCATCAGAAAGAAGCTCTTTTAGCATCCAAGAGGCAGACGATGATGCACGTGGTGAGAAATCCTCCCCACACCACCCGTGCCGAGGCTGGAGGGAGTCCCCCGAGGCTGCTGGGGACCAGCATCACCGATTCATTGTCCGGGACCCCACAGCCCCAGCAGCATCTGGAGACCACAGCAGGCGCCCCACGCCAGTGAGCAGTGGGATGTGGGTCATGGCGCTGTAGGCCACAGCATCTGCAACCCAAAACTGGACCCAAATCCAAAGCCACACTACCTATCTGGACCCTGTGTTAGTGAAAGCACTGAAAAGGGACTGCACTGCCCAAGGGTCCATCTGCCTACAACACAAGAGTGAGGGTGCTTTGGCTTTTGCCCAAAACCCATCCGGATCTGTTATTTACAGCTTTTCTTACGGCGTTCGTCAGAGGAGCCGTGAGCCTCTTACACACAACATCGCATTTATTCTCAGGGTGAACAAGAGGCTTAGAAGTATTATCCTTGTTTTAGAGATGAGGAACAGGTCCGTATTTCTAAACGCATTCACGCCTCCTGAGGCAGCCCTGGGGCTGGCTCCCCAGCGGTGCCGCACAGCAGCCGAGCGTGCGGGAGACCGCAGCGATAACGCTGCAGAGCCCAGGGCTAAGCGTCGAATCCCTGCTCGGGCCCTCCTCACCCCACGTCCTGACGGAGGAGGATTTATTTGCTTCAGAAGGAATTTGGGAATTCAGCCTACATATTCAACTTGCACATAAATCGCGCATGTTCTCTAAATAGGGTGGCAAGGGCAGACCCAGGGAACGGGCATAATTTGGTCACATCGTCTCGAAAAGGCACTGTGGAAGCTTGATCGGAGAGATTTTGCAATCCGACATCCTTTTTTTGTGCTTTGCAGTCCTGGGGGAGCAGCGGGAGCCCAGAGGTGGGTGGCCGTCCCCGCGGGCCCGGGACAGGCAGGGTGCGCAGGGCGGTGGTGGGGCCCCCGGGGCTCCCCTCCCGCACCCCAACTCTGCCACCCCTGCACCTCACAGCTCATTAAAAAGCCGTGCTACGCCTCAGCGGCGGGGTGCACGCCCGGCCCGCCGGGGAGCCGCAGGGCACAGCCCGGGCTGCACCCACCCTCGACATTTCCCCCGCGGGGAGAAAAACCCGCGGCGGGTTCGCCTAGAAAGAGTCTCTCCAAACCGGCCCTGGCGTCTCGG
>VZSZ01009126.1:0-32696 GCA_013398815.1 Ibidorhyncha struthersii
CACTGAAGCCAAGGCTGCCCTTGAGCTTCACATTCCCCACTGGCCTTTCCCTGTCAGTGAGAACAAGGTCTAGCATGACACCTCTTCTCATTGGCTCCTCTGCCACTTGGAGAAGCAATTTATGCTCCCATACCCTCCCAGGCAGGCTAATCAAGGAAAAAAAGCCCATTTCCAGAGTATGCTTCCTCTGCAGTCCATCTTTACTTTCAGCTTGCCACAAGAACCCAGCTGTAAAAAACCTAGCCTTCATACCAGGACAAGCGAGAAGCATGTTTCTAAACTAACCTCCGAGGTGCGAACCAGTCAAATCATCTACATAGCTAACGTGTGCTTCTCCAAATGGTACTTTTCATATCTTACCTTCAGGGTAATCCCCAAAAGGATAGACATCCGGCACAACCGTAACACCATTACGGCCTGGCCTCGACTGACAGAGCACAGTGCAGGCAGCCACACATCAGGCATCGCTTCAACTACCTAGTTTTACATTGCCAAATGTAGTAGTAACGCTGGGACCTCGAAGGCATCAGGCCAGACTATGGTCATACCAGGTGTATGCTGATGCGTCCACACTGACTTCAGGTGGAATTACCCTGCCCTTTATGTTGTATTGTCATGGAGGAAACAGGAATCGATGCCACTGATGCCACCATTTTACAGAGTTATATTTATTAAGGTTGACAGTAAATAGGGGGTTCTGCCCTCTTGACTTCAGGAACTGATGTTCCTGGGTCTAGCCAGCTCTAGCTGTAGGAAAACCATCATTCTCCCTTTTGTCTCTTTTTAGGTAAATGGTCAAACTTTACTATGGTCACCCTTAAACATTCAGCATGAAGGATTTCCATGGAGCTTGTTGTAGTCCTTGTGGCAGGCATGGGAACCACATCCCCCTCCAAAACTCAGCAGCTTCTGTCAGGAGCGTCTAGGGATCATCCATCTGTCATTAAAGTGTTAATTTGATTCATTAACATAGAAAATATTCACCATTTTCCACTTTGGAGGAGATGGGCTGTGCCGTCCTTTTAATAGAACTCTGCTGGAAATCAAACACAATTTTTATTCAGGGGAATGATTACTGTGTCTTGTTTAATTCTTGCCTAACAAATGTCAGCACTAATGTATTACAGATTATTCAGTCAATTTGATGGTTCCAGGTGAAAGAAAGGAACACAAATCTCTTCTTTTAGTGTAAAAAGGGTCAGCTGGATGACTTCCACTGCAGGAGCCGAGATGAGGCTTGACATGAATCAATCAAGCAGGCTCAATTTTACAGTTATAGTGCCTAATGCCTAAACATGAGCGTATGGGTGGAAATTAGCACCCGATTATGAGCATACATGATCTTCCCTTGGAAGACAATAATATTGGCATTAAGCTTCTCAAGAGGGAAGATGCTGCTGGTTTTTAATATGTCTTAAATTATGTCAGGAAAAACACTGGAACATCACACAAAAGCCACAGTCAGTGTATATTGCTATCTCATAGAGCTGGAGATCTTTACAACAATATTGACACAGGAGCAGGCAAGCAAATGTCAGCCAATATAACATATGAAATACTTAACGTAACCAATTTTCAGCTGTCAATCAGCAGGGAATAATGACTGATGCAAGGAATCAATACACCACAATTGAATTCCAGCTCACAAACTTGTTTCGTTCTGCGCTATAAAAGACTGTCAAATGTCACACCCCAAGAGATGCAACAGGATTCCAAAGATTTATTTATTTCAAGCTCTGAAGTCTATTAGCAATGGTGCTTCTTGTGCTATTGGAAAAAGAGCTTTGATGACATTAAATTTTCAGAAATGACAACTCATTGCATTGGAAGCCAATTAATTATACCATTTTAAATCATATTTCAGCAATCGTCCATAATTTTACTAATAATTAGTTACACATAATTATATTTAAACGCGTTATTGTGACTTTAAAGCTTCAAATATTTGATTGCATTACAGTGTGTTAACTGAATATTTTTAAACAAGTTGTTTTGTACTTTTGATAAAAATAATACGAAAAAAAAGAAAGCTCCCTCTATTTGCTCCATTTCATTCAGATAGCTTAAATGTTTAAATTAGAAGATACTTCTCTCTCAGTTGAATGAAAAAGATTTACTGTAGAAGCGTAGAGAGCTGTGTATTACCCTGTATATTATCCTGCACTGCTTTTTTCTTCTTTATTTAATAAAGACAATGGAAAAAATATTCATTTTCATACTCCACAGTACTATAGTCTGATGAAAGGCAACAGAGATATCAAAAGGAAAGAATGAGAGGATGCAAAGCTGAGGCCTGCAAGAGTCATAATATCCAAAGGGTGTATATTGTCTATATAAAAACACGTGGAATATACCCATCATTTAAAAAGAAAAATGAAGTCTATAGGAGGCTGATTGTAGAGTATCTAAAACATAAAAATATACTTGTTCCATAGCATAATGTGGTTTTGGTAATAGAAGACCGATTCACTGCTTCATTCCTGACTTCTACTTATTGTAACTTTCCATTTTTTCCTTCCTTCAATCCTTCCTTATAAAAGGAAAATGGGGTGGCGGTAGCCCCTTCCTCTGTGGTTGGCTCCATTGAAGCTGGTGAGGCTCTGTGCAAGACTGGGTACCTGCCTGCATTTGGACGGTGGAATCTGGCCCACAGTAATTATAAGACTATCAAAATCAGCATATTTTCTTTACCTGAGGCTGAGAGTTAATTAAAATCTGACAGTATAATGTATACAGAAGATAAACACTACTGTATTTTCTTTCCAATACATGGATATATAGTAATTCATTTAAGACAGAGAAGCTCATGCTGTTGAATGTGCTTATTAAAAACAGCAAGGAAGGTCAGGGGCAGTGCTTGCTGTATCCTTCATTTGTTCTTCACCGAAAATGATATAACTGAACTGCAAAAGTTGAGATTGAAAAGCCGCTAGCGTGTTGTCTAATTTCAGCCACAGAAGCTGCTGTGCACTCCATGACTTTATGAGGGAATAAGATTACAGGTCACAAGAGCTTCTTTATTTCCCACCTGTAGCTTCTAACAACATTTTATTAAGGATTTTCCCATCTTCTCTCTCTGACCTACAGGGGACAAAATTCTAACAGCTGTTACAGGACCTGTACCGAAGCGGCATTAACACAGATTAGCAGTTCTGGAAAGTAGTATCATTTTATCAGGACTATATTTATGACTGCTAACTAATATTTTTACAGTGCTTGTAAGATAAATATAGCATATCATCATGTAAACAGGGAAAAAGGCATTTAATACAGTTAAACACTTAATGCATCATGCTTGTTTTGTCTAAAAACACACTAAGCTGCTCTTTGAATGTTTAGTACTCATTTACAAAACAAACGCTTGGGTAGCCCATGCACTCGTATATATATATATTACTGTTGTCTGTGTTGCATATGGAGGTTATGGATTTCTTATTAATCAAGTAGAGTCTGTGTGCACTACTACACCCAAGTACGGGTGGAAATTCTGCCAAATGTTAGGTCACATTAATACATGCCCAGTGCGCAGCCTTTCCTTTACCACTTCAGCGCAGTTTTGCTTCCATAAGGACTGCAAGGTTAGGACCTTGCTAGTTTATTGCAGAAACAGTAATCTTTGTTATCGAGGTTGCTTGTTATGCAAGATTTTTTTATTCACACAGATGCAACAGAGAGAGGAAGAGAGAAAGAGGAAGAAAGAGGGCAAAGGAAGAGGACAGGAGGAGAAGGAAGGAAGAACAAAAAAGACTAGCTGTACTATGATGTTATAAATTTCTAAAATGAGTCTCCACAAATTATCCAAAAGGAGCCTATTTTTCTATCTCCCCGTCTTCCAGGAAGCACAAAGTAGCTGTCAAGTATATCTGCAATGAAGCTTTTCAGCAACTTATCTATGTGCATTCATGGTGGAAAACACAAACAGCTTTCTAAAAGTTTATATTAGTCATCCTGAAGGCTGGGATAGATTCTTTTTTGACATCAACCTTCTAAGTGCAGCTGCTAGGCTAATCAAGTTGTATTATTATTGCACTAGAGAGTTAGGAAACTCAAAAGAAGGACATAAAGAGTAATATCAGAAGCAAGACCAAGATGTTACATATGCCTTGCAACATTCAACTGGCCTGTTTTACCCTCCCCAGAGACCCATTTTAGCTGATAGGAAAATAAAATGCTGTTAGTTTTCACATTATTGAGACTGATAAAGGACTGGGAGGGAAAGTAGATGTGTGCAAGCAGGGTTGCAAGGCTGCTGCACAGTGTGATGAGGGGTTTTAGGATGCCACAATAACCACAGCTGAGTTCAGATTTTCAGGTCTTATTTGGGTACCTGAGCAGGACAGACAGGGTTCAAAAGATTTGACACCTACCATAATGAAACATTTAGAAAATCCACCCATAAATAAATACCATATGATAAGCGTTGCTCAGTACTTCTGAAAACTGGCTGTGTATCTGTGCTGAGTCTTTCAGTAGTCTGAGGGATATGACCAATAACAAAACCACAATACAATAATACAATTACACATTACTTTAAAATGTGTGATAAAAAGTGATGTGTCCTTAGACACCAGTTCAGCTAATTGCTTTCCGAACTGCCCCAGAGCAGAGATACCAAACTTTTGAAAGATATTTCTCAACAAGAGCATCTGCGTGCTGGCAGGCGCTGCAGCCAGTTGTGCTCGCTCCCTTGGACAGGCTTCCCCACATCTGTCAGTCATCAGACGACTACTGATAGACTGTCTGGGCTGGACGCGCCTTTTACTTACAGTTGTTCAGCCCGTCACCTGTATTTTTGATCTCTAATACCCTTGAAAATAAATTCAGGACCAAATTTGTGATTACAGGACATTGGCAGATGCAGAGAGTGCTGGATTTTGTTAATACTCATCTTGGCTTTTCTCCCAAATTCACATCATTATTTTGAATCTTTTTTCTGTTTAAATAAAGGCCCCTGATATCTGCTGTGGAGTGGAAAAGGATTCCTTTGACATGACTGCTGGGAACCTTTCCTACATCTCCCTCTAGATCTTTCTGGGAGCACCGGAGAAATGACTACAGCGTTTTTCTGTCTGTCAGCAACAGGGGTCGGTTGGCATCAGCAGAAAACGGCAGAAACGTCCTTCCCCTGGCATGAGGCGGGAAAAGGGCAATAGCATAGGTGTCATCAGGGAGGAGGAGTGCCTCATCCTGCTTCAAGGAGAACCAGCAAATGGTGAACCAGCATGGTTTGTCCCCGAATCCCGTCTTATGAAACCCCAGGTCAGGCTATGACTGCTGTAGGAAGGTCAGACTGGCTCAGGTCAAGCTCCCAAAGTTCAAGGTAGGTATCAAAGCCCGGCTTCAGCCTCTGAGCCACCGGGCAAACGCCAGCATGGGTCTCCCACACTGCCCGAGGTTTGTCTTCAGCACTTGCTTTCTGGGGTTTTATTGTTGCTGTTGCTACTTGTGCTATTCTAATATTTTGGTGGGATGCAAAAAATTTGCTGCTAAAGCTGGTCCTGTTGCTGTAGGTGTGATTTATAGTAACTACAGAAATATAGAGTAACACACTACTGTTCTGAAAACTCAAATCTAATGTACCTTCTGATATTTTTGACTAGACGGAATTGTACCCAGTCTACCAGAAATCCTTGCCACCAGACTCCTTGCTCTGAAGTCATTAAACCAAATACGTTGAAGTAGAAAAATCTCTTGCCAAACATAGGCAAATTGCTCTTGCTGCTGTATAATGATCTTCTGTAATGTCTGATTTTGTGTTTAGAAGCTGTTTTGACTAAGCAACATAACGTAGTACAAGCCAAGGTGTATGTCCATGATTTTAGGCTTTAATAAACTTCATTAATTTTGTGGGCTAAGTCAAACGCTTATTGCTATTTATTTCATAATTCATTCAGTATTGCCAGCTGTATGTGCACAGTGGAGAGGACAGGAGAAGTGCAAGAAATAAGAACAGGACTTCAGCTTCTTAACCACATTTAGTTAAGACAAGATTTGGTTTATATATCTCTAATAAAAGAATACGTATCTAAGGCTAGAAATTGACTGCTGTATTATGTTCTCATACTAAAAAATCCCTGACACAGGAACAGCAGCAAGGTGTGTGAGGTCAGCATATTGGCACAGATACTTATTTTGTAAACAAGTAATTATTTCTGTGGATTTCAGTCAAGGTTTGAAGATTACCTCGGGCCTAATTTAAAGTCTTGTACACAGATACCTTTCAATGAAGTCATTGTATAAACAGCATGGGATTAAGCCAATACACTATCCTGTAACTGGTTAGCAATTATTCTATGTGTTTTTTCAGTACAGATATATCTTTTAAAGTATACGCTTGAGAAAAACAGGGATTCACAGGCTGGTGTGTGCAAATAAAGAACATTTTTTTCTGAGAACTGCTGAAGGGCTTGCTTCTGTGGGTTTTCACTTTTTTCTTTTTGCTTGGTGTCAGAGGTTTCTATAGCATTATCCTTTAGTTGAAAGAAAACTGTAACAGTAGTTAAAAACAAAAATTCCCTGCCAGAAGGTGTATATTTGTAGCTTTGGGTAATGAAAGCCATATGGTGGTAGTTCCAGAGGAACTATCAAAGAATTGCACCATCAATGACAAATAAAGATCACGCAGTGGCAAAATATAATCATATTAAAAAAATCAATTAGTGCAGCCAATCCTTTCACCAGTTTCAGACGTTATATTCATCAAAAATTTGTAAGCCCAGTCATTCATTTTAAGCATTCAGAAGATAATCCCAATGGTCTTCCTGGCGTATTTTTTGTTTTAGCACTTTTGGTATAGGGTTTTACATCCTTAAAGGATCATCAGCTTGTTAAAAGGCCCAGATACTTTATAATGTGTAATACCCAATAAAACCATCTTAATCTACAACACTGTGTGGAAACCATTTCGTTCTTCTGGATGACTGTAGCGCCTAATATAGGTGGATAGCAAACACTCATCTCTTCCACAGGAACTGGATTAACCAGAGGGAACTTCTCTAAGGTTCAGTCCCTTTTGTGGAATGTTTTTGTGCATGATGTGAAAATACACACGGTACTTCTAAACATGCTTATCCTTTAATTATAAAAATAGAAAACGATTACTTTAACTCCTATAGAGTGAAAGGTATCCAAATAATTATAAAACATACTATTCTATGTCCAAACCCAACACATGATACACCAGTATGTTTACACCCATGACACTTACCTTGGTTTAACAACTTACAGACTTCTGTTGTAAATTAATCCCTGGCTTCATTCACGATTTTGGGCTACCTGTGAAAATTGGTCAAAGAGGTCAAAGAGTTCAAGCAGAATGTTAGCATTTTCCAATGGGCTTGGAAGACACACAAGCAGCTTTAAAAATCATATTTTATGCTCTTTCCACTTAACTTGTCTTAGCGTGTATACTGATAACCCTCTTTTGTAACAGTGGTGGCTACAATGGTATATCCAGATTTATCCTATGGGATCCAATCACTAAAGCTGAGGAAAGAACAATGATTGATCATCTACTCAGTGCTGGGGGACGGGATCTCTGGACTAAAGGAACCAAAATGAGAGAAAATTTTCCTTGCCAGACCTGTCAACTGTCCCTCCCAGCCCTCTTTCAGCCAGCCGAGGCCAATGAAGACCATTTGTCTTTCATTGCCCCGTTTAGTGACTGAGAAAACAAAGCCAAGACAAAGGTGGCAGTAGCTTATTGCTGGCTTACTCCATCTTATGGTGGGAATAACTCATCTGTTGGCTGAGCAGGTTTCTGCAAACTATAAATCTCCACGTACATGAAACCTGACCTGTGGGCATAAACCACTTAGAGTTCCCCAAGTCATCCTCCAGTGATAAAGAGTAAGTAAATAAGGCATTTTTTGTTCTCTCCAGCAGCATAATTTTTTACAACAGCACATGCCCTCTTTCGTGAAGCCAAAACCAGATGCATGTACTCAGTTTTATGGACCAAATAAACAGCAAAGCAGATTCCTTTAAACAGTAGCAAGAGCTAAAGATCACTTTCCTTTTTATCACTGTCAAATACTGAACTTACCTAAGCAGACAATCTCTAACTCTGTGGAGATTCAAGACTTAATTGACACAATGAAGTAAGTACGTTTGCACTCTGCTTGGTTTCAGATATGACACGATGTCCAGGACACTGTCAGGATCATGGCAGAGAGCCTTTTCACAGCAGAACAGACATCTCTCTTGCCTGCGAAAGAAAACCTAAGTGAAAATAACAAATAATATTGAATCCTGAGTTTGTTTCACGAGGAATAATTACTACTGTCCTGATCCTCCCTAAGTCTTGTCTTATTATTGATAGGGGAAAAAAACACATGAGAATGATGAAGCTCCGTTTTTGTTTTGTTTTGGCAGTAGGCAGGAAAAAACTCCCTGAAAGCTTAAGAAATTACACTGTATGTGATTCAGATGAAGAAAGAGGGTGTTTTCAATGTCTGGTTAAACCAGCACCCTGAAAAACTGGTTCTGATGATCCCATTGCTGAGATTGGACATCTAGTAAAAAAGCAGACTTGCTGCTGCTCTCCGGCTATCATCATCCTCTTCTCCCTCTTTTCCCATACTAGCTTCACTTTCACTGGCAGAGGTACACCATTAGCTGAAAGAGAGCATCAGAGAAGGTTGACCAATTCTCATACATATAAAAAATTTCTTTTCTTCAGTCTGGTTCTCACCTATCAAATGGTCATTTTTATGTGCTGGCCCTGGCACTGAGTCATGGACCTCCCGGCTGTGTAACCAGGCCGTGAAGTCTATGGTATTAGGCTTTTTAATTAAACATGTAATTCCAGCTTTTATCGTTCTTAAAATAAATACATGAAATTGCAGAGGGAAAAATAAATACCTTTTTGTCTTCTCTCTTTGCTTTCATAGATGTACATGACATGCAACCTGGGACTTGCAGGTAAGCTTTCAAGCCACGGCCTAAAGTATTCAGATGTGACTCACTTATAGGTGTATTCTGTTCATCGTACCTTTTTTTATTGTTCTGATTGCTTTAAATATGCTCATACTAAATAGAAACTGCTCTTTAATACTTGTTAAAACCAGTCTGCATCTACTAAAAAAGAAACCACAATTTTCATGGCATTCCATAACACACATTAGTTATGCAGAGATAATCAAATATCCAAACAATTTTCTGATAATTGGCATTGATCAGATATTTATTTATCCAATTTAAGAACAGAATAGGTTTTCATTCCTTAATTTAAAAATTATTCACCTCAAAGCTATGAAAAATACTTTTCTTGGATCAGATATTGTATTTGCTTTCAGATTATTATTTAGAGTCTAAGCCTCAAAACCATGTCAGATTTCTCTCATCTAATAAAGGTTTCTTACATTTTTGTTCATACGCTATGCATTGACTCATAACCACTAAGTAAGCTTTTTTATTCTTCCCTTTTTGGCTCAAGATTTTCTGGGCAATATTGCCTTTCCATTTTTATTGCGTTTCCATGGCATGTTTTAACATTCAACAGTAGGGTTTTTGCTCTAATCTTTTTTTTAAAGGCTGTCTACTTGGCTTTTTAAAAACAGGTACGGACCTGACACCTGGTCTGGCACATTAACTCTCTGATAACCTATTTCCAGGTTATCACAACCCCTACAGCAGAAGCTGTGGCTGCATCTCCCAGTCACTCACATATTGTATGTACGTATATTGTATGTATGTAAGAATACCTACTTTTCCCTACACCCCATTTAAAGCCGAGAAACCTTTTTAACAGCAGCAAAACTCTTTGCAAATCACTGCTTAAAAGGCTTTTTCAGGTGTAAAAGAAACACGCTTCACCAGCAATTCATGTTCTTTGAGCATCTCTCTTCTGTGTCACGGTGGGACTGTGCCTGCTGGTCCCCAGCAGCGAGCGCTCCTGGGAGGCAGGGAGGACCACCGAAAGCCACATGGTTATTACTGGCAGGAAGAAAAAAATACCAGGACCTGTTTTGGCAAAGCTTCTTGAGACGCATGATGATTTGATTTTAAAGCACTTTACTGAGATTTAAACTTTGATAGCATTCAGAGTTGCGTACAACATACCAGTATTTTATAGGTATGTTAACATTTTTATATGTCCAAACATTTATACTGAGAGATGGAGAAAAGCACAGGATAACCGTAATAATGTAAGAGAAAACAGACACTAGCATGTGTGGTAGCCTGGCTTTGCACCTATAGGTTTTGCAGTTTATTCACATAAAAGGAAATTGAGGTCTCCTAGATAATTTCTTACTATCGCACAAAAAAAAAAAAAAAAAGGAAAGAGAAAGGACCACAAATGTCCAGGGGCAAAGCATGCCAGATGAGAAAAATAAATCTTCATATTCTTTATAGTAAATGTATCAAACATTTACCTTAGCTATCCAGTGCAAAAACATGGCAATTTGCAATAAATAAATGTAACGAGGGCTCATAACAAAGAGTACACAAAAATACCTAAAGGGCAAATCTTCTGTCTTCCTCAAAATAATTAGTGGCTTTCCCCTAAGTGTATGTTTGTAGCTGTCTAGGATTAAAAGAAAATACATGGGTAACAAAGGGCAAAAGAACAGTATGTTCCCTGTGGAAAAAGATGAGTAATACAGTGTAAAACTAATGGCAGTCGCTGATATCTGAAACAGTCACTTCACAGGTTTGTTTCTTCATCTCTGTTGGAATGATATGGCATTTACCTACACCAGGAGCACCCCTGCCCCACTGTTTCTAGAAGCAGCTGTCTCAATAAGACATTTCTGGTTTAACCCATTTTCCTTTTCCAGCTGTTTCCCTAAGGCTGAGGAGATAATATCATCAGCCAATATGTCATGACCGGTTTTTAATTTGCACAGAGGTACAGGCAGGTAATGGGCAGCCTGCCAGTAGGGCTGTACATCCGATCCTGTTGGAAGAGAAAGTGTGAAAAAATTTGTATTTAAACGGGGAAGGGCAAACCAGTGTGTAGGCAGAGGACGCCCAAAATTTCAAGGGCCCACGGGGCAGCTCAGAGCCGTAAGAGTGACTGCTGGGCTGTACGCAAGGCAGAGCGGTGTGGGGCCAGTTGTGCTGGCAGATGTGCTAGTGGCTATGCTTGGATGCAAATGCACTTACATGTTTAGCACCCTGGCTGAATTTCAGGTATTTTAATTCAAGAGTTGCAGCACATGGAGGATCTACTCTGCACTGGTGAGGCCACAACTGGAATACTGTGTCCAGTTCTGGGCTCCCCAGTTCAAGAGAGACAGGGAACTACTGGAGAGAGTCCAGCGTAGGGCAACAAAGACGACTGAGGGATTGGAGCATCTCCCTTATGAGGAAAGGCTGAGAAAGCTGGGACTCTCTAGCCTGGAAAAGAGAAGGCTGAGGGGAGACCTTATTATTCCTTATGAGTATCTAAAGGGTGGGTTGAAGGAAGATGGAGCCAGACTCTTTTCAGTGGTTCCCAGTGACAGGACAAGGGGCAACGGGCACAAGTTGGAACATAGGAAGTTCCATTCAAACACAAGAAAAAACTTCTTTACAGTTAGGGTGACAGAGCACTGGAACAGACTGCCCAGGGAGGTCGTGGAGTCCCCTTCTCTGGAGATTTTAAAGACCCATCTGGATGCAGTCCTGAGTAATGTGCTCTAGGCAATCCTGCTTTAGCAGGGCAGTTGGACTAGATGATCTCCAGAGGTCCCTTCCAACTCTGAAAATTCTTTGATTCCGTGATTGTTCAGACACGGTGAGCCATGCTTACATCCCGCTTACACCACGGAGGAGGTATCTACAGATGGAATTTTAAATTTGGTTTAAAGTAGATAATTTTGCTATGCCAAAACAATATGTTTGCATAGCAAATCACATTCAGATACTATTAGAAGGTATACATTTCATTATACTTATTTATAAAATATTTTGTATGGCTTTTAATTTTAAGCCTCAATTCTGGAAGCTTTCTACCTTTAAAAGTGCTTTCTCTCATTCTTCTCTGTAATGCCCTTTATTAGTGTATTCCCATTAAAAAAGTGAATGCTTCAGGAATACCTTGCTTATAATTTCTGATTGTAAGGTTAAATTAATACTTTGAAACTTCATGTTCTATGCATTTGTCATTCCCAAATGCCAAAACTTGAGTAACAGTTGCAGATTAAATATGAAGAAATGATTAGCTGATCACAGAAGATGAAATAAAATCCATTAGCTAACTCGAAAAGCTGTTTTATAATGCTCATCCCCTTCACTTCACCAGGCATCTTTTTATTTTGGAAGTTCATTTTGAAGGAGAAAATAGATACTCTACTGCCTTCAGAGTAAATAATTCCCACAATAGCTGCAAATCATTAACTAAAACTGTTTTAATTTTACTTTGTCTGAAATAAGCTTTTACAGGAATATACTACAAGGCTTTATGCCAATACTAAACCCCAGCAACCGACACCTGATTTAGTGCTTAGAAGTACAGAGGACAGGAAGGACCAAGATCTAGGTAACTCAAGCTACCCCTTGGAGGACTTGTAGAGGAACATACTTTTTCTTCTTTGGGATGTAGAAAAATATGCATTTTGCGTGGAATGCACTTGTTTCACAGAAAGCCTGATTAATTAGCCTTTATACAGATGCAGCTCACGGAGGAAACCACCCCCCAGCCTGTGCCAGCCAGTGCAGTGCCCTTCCCACCATTTGTATTTCCATGGACTCTCTGCTGGGCACCCCTTGGCTTCTTCCCATCCTCATCACCCTGGGAGCAGGAACGGATGCCTGCTCCTGCACCTTTACATTCAGTGATGAATAAAACCCCTAAAATTAACTTAGGCAATTATTTCCCATCAAAGAGAATATGGATCAAGCAAATTAGTTGTTATGTGCCAAAAATTCCCAAACAGGAGAAAAAGAAAAGAAAAAAAGTGGTTGAGCCTTCAAAATAGTACTTGGTATCACACAGAAGTTAAGTGTCTCTTCAGGCTGGTTTTAGGGACTTGGCGTCAAGCATCTGGTCTCTAGCACAGATTCTATGGGGAATATTGCCAACAGGAAGCTGAGAAGGGTTAAAAATTACAGTTCATGAAAAGAATGTAATTAAATAACTTTTGCCTTCACAGTATTTTTTGGTTTTCCTCTTTTAAATCATTTCATGGCAGCATTTCATGGGACCCAGAGAACTTTTTTTTCTTCTCTGCCTCAGTTTTTGGAAAGCTTTCCTCTTCCTTTTGCCTTCATAATGTGTTATTTCTGACCCCTTGCTCATCTTTTATTACTCTCAGGTTCCTAGCTCTATTATTCAAGCTGATATTGCAGCTGTGATTTCTATTTTTTTCTTTGCCCTTTTTGGCTTTGCCCGGCATTTCATTAGCAGACTCATGGGGAGCATTTATACTGTCTCTCTGCCATGACAGAGTTCAGTGGGATTTACTAAAACTGATTCCTTGGCTATATCTTCTTCCAGTTACGATTAGAAACCTCTTTCCACTGAAGCGCATCGAGGAGATCAAATTCAGATCTGGTGAAAGCACGCACAAGTGCAGCGAGGCACAGAAGCCGTCAGTGAGGGGCAGCTTCTGATACCACATCTCGACTTGGACCATGGCATATCAGTAAAAATCTGCCCCAAATACTGCTTTTTAGGTCTAAACAGCGTTCCTGAAAGCCATCCTGCAGGAGCAAGCTCATGTCCCCTGTAGAATAACCTGTAATATCAGAGCTCAGATATTGCGGTCGAGCAGCGGAGGGCCACAATCAGCTGAAATAACTCACGTAGGGGTTTTTATTTAGAGCTTTTCAGGTCATTATATTTATTTTTCCAAAGGGAAGCTAAACACAGAGACTTTTCATTGCTGCAGAAAGGCCTGGTAGCTAAGATATTGGTGCATTGAAAGGCATGGTAGCTAAGATACTAGTGCGTTCATCCCTTTTTTTGTCTTGTGCCACATAGGTTCCAGGTTCAGTTCTCCCCTCCTGCAGCTCCCCTGCTCCCACGTACCTTCATAACTTTCCTTCTGCCCTTTTCTTTTTCCCTTCTCCCCCACCTCTTTTGTTGCCTTTTAAGCTTACTGAAAATAATGAACTCCTGTGGCCTTCAACCTTTCTAATGTCTCTGCTTATTTCTGTAAGTTAGTTTTGGCTGTTAGGTTATGTTATAATGTTCCAGCACAGATATTCTTTTTGTGATGACAGTAAATAAGATACACACAGACTTTTCTGTTTATTTTTTCAGCTGTTCATTTATAGTAAATTTTAATAAAAACTGTGAAACAATTTTGTTCCGTGGGGGAGGCTTGACACAAAAGTAGAACAATAATGTGCCAAAAATGCGTTGTTATGATCTTTCAGATGGGTACTGTCACTAGGAGGGGTCTGCACTTCAGTCAGTATGAACATGATAAAGTATGAACAGTACAGCTGCGAACTCCCTTTGGATAATGCTGCAAAACATATGGAAAACGTTTCCTGACTTATGAAAAATAATATTGGGGCAGAATATAGTAAAAGGACCAGGTCAAAAGGGTGCATAAAGCGTTAGTGCAAACCTTAAGTGCAATCTTGTAGTCATAAATTCCCTGCTAATGAAATGTATATGTAATTCTTACAGCTCCTCCATGTTTGAAAAATCTATAGTGTTAATAAAGTGACATAGTTAGAAATCTATACAGGACCTTATTTATTCATTATTTATTTTAAGAGATGGCCCTAAATCTAAACATTCCCTTTGGGAAAGTTTGGATTGTGATTTAGGTTCAAATCTGTAATTTTCTGGCCGGGACCCATTCCTAATTCTGCTTGATTTGCACACCCGTGCACCGCCTCATTTAATCCATCTTGCCGAAAGCCGGATGTTGAGCTGGCAGCCCTGCAAGTCCCCCTTGAAACCACCAGCCGGGACTCTTCTCCCTGTGAAGCAGGGGCCGGAGCCATGGCATCCCTGGCTGGAGGTGCCGACTTGCCCAGGAGAGGTCCCAGCCTTCCCCACCCACCTTTGGAAAGGTTTTGCTCCTGCAGGGTAGTGCTGGAAAGGGTTAAGGGGGTCCCCTCATGTGTGTGGTACCCAGTACCCTCTCTCCCTCTGCCAGGAGAAGATCTGACAGGGGAAAATCCCCCCCTCCACCCCAGGTTTGGACAGGATTTGGCAGGGGGTCACAGAATCACAGAATGGTCAGGGTTGGAAGGGACCTCTGGAGATCGTCTAGTCCACCCCCCCTGCCAGAGCAGGGTCACCTAGAGTGGGCTGCACAGGATGGCATCCAGGCAGGTTTTGAATGTCTCCAGAGTGGGAGACACCACCACCCCTCTGGACAGCCAGTTCCAGTGCTCTGCCACCCTCAAAGGAAAGAAGTTCCTCCTCATGTTTAGATGGAACTTCCTATGCTCAAGTTTGTGCCTGTTACCTCTTGTTCTATCACTGGGCACCACTGAAAAAAGACTGTTCCCGTCTACCTGGCACCCTCCCTTTAAGTATTTATAAGTATTGATGAGATCCCCCCTCAGTCTTCTTTTCTCTAGACTAAAAAGACCCAAGTCCCTCAGCCTTTCCTCGTAAGAAAGATGCTCCAATCCCCTAATCATCTTTGTAGCCCTTTCCTGGACACCCCCCCTCCCCCAGACTCTGCTGGCTCTATCTGTCAGAGTGGTCTGGGCTTTTGATCCTCTCCAAAAGGGTCAAGTGGAACCAAAAGAAAAAGTGGATAAAGCCACCCTGCTGATACGGAGGAGCACGCAAGCACCTGGGCTAAAGGAGAGGACTCCAAGATAAAAAATGAAAACAAATGTCTCTAGCAGGAGTTAAGCAGCAGGAGCCCGAGCCCATGCTTGGTAAAAAGAGGTTTAACAAATCTCCTGGGTGGTTGCAGCAGTCCCCACCCATGCTACTGCCAGCAGGATCCGACCCCACGACACTTGCCAGCAAAAGGGTCAGCAAACACGTCAGCGTGAGGCATGGCGAGAAATACCTCTGAAGTAAAAAAAACCCCTCATTTTAGACCTCGGAAGGACTAACCCTTTTTAATGATTATATTTGAGTATCTCTTACCTGTGGTAAGCGCCACAAGGCGTGGGATGTAAGTGCTTCTCCGTACTCTAAATTGACTCTGTCACCTTTCTCTGGTTTTTACTTGTTTTATAATTGCTTACTTGATCCTACCAAAAATAAACTAGCGCGATCAATGAAATAGGCAGACCGTGGGAGCAATGAATATCCACATGATTAAGGGTTTTCAGGCTTAGGTCCTAAATAACCATAATTGCCACTCTATTGTCTACAGAGGTAGAGAACAGAGAAAGGTGAAGAAAGAAGTTGTTACTGGGAATTTATGATAAAAAAACCTGTCCTCACACAGGAACAACTATTCTTGTTCTTTCAGATGGCAATCATTAAATTCCAATAACTGAATTAAAGCAATAAAATGTTGTAGGGTAAATACTAGAAACAAAGAATACTCTTCATACTAAATTTCCACAGCATGAAGATTCATCAAAAAGGTCAATTTTTGCCCAGAGAACCCAGTCTCTGGTACAAATGCTGGAGCAGGACGGGCCCCTCCAGACAGCTGAAACATCCACCATTAGACTTCTGCTCTGTCAACAGCAGAGAGACACCAGGAAGAATATGTTATCAAGGCTAAATTTTTGTCTTACACTAGTGGCTGGATGCAGTTAGGGTCCTGATCTGCAGTTGCGCAGGTAAGGATGTGGGATACTGCATATAAGCTATATAGCTGATATGCTGTCGAAAAATAGTCAGTACTGGAGTGGCAACTTTAAGTTGCTTACACCTTCCTGCTGTTACTGAGGGGCATGTTTTTCCTAGTCTTATTCCCATTTCTCAAATTTATCATGACTGCCCTGTGGGAGTGGGGAAAAGAGGTATGGCAAAGGAAGAAAGGAAGACGGGATATTACCCTCTCAGTCACTTTTCTCAGGGTGGTGAGTGGTAAAGGAAAACAAAATACATTTTCCCTTAAAGGAAAAAGAATGTTTTGCATTTTTCATAATTCGGTGTGAGAAACATTCCTTCTTTACAGCTTTATTACCATACATATGGGCCTTAATGAAGAATATTTTTTGCCGAAACTGAAAAAATGAAGCAAGGGTGGGGCTCAAGATAAATTATCAGCAAAACTAACTAAAGCTCTAGGAAGGGTCATAGCAAGAGGATGATGAACTGAAGTGAGATAAATGGCCTGAAGTAGGGCAAGAAACACAAAACACCATTCACTGCTTATTTAGGTGCCTATTAAGCTGATTGGCTGCCTCGCCTTTTATATTAGGTGAGCTTCACACAAATTTCTGATTTCACATGCTCCGATCCAGTAACCTGAAGCACCTACCCAGCTGTGCCAGCTGCAGGGAGAGCTCAGCCGGCACAGCTCTGGGACAGAAACGATCACCCTGCCTAAGGCACAGGGTGCCAGGCCCCCTCACCTTCCTCCAGAGTGTTCACTACTCAATAGCAATTGAGCGACCAGTTAGTCAAATGGTTCACAAACCCTTGACAGGGAAAGGAAGAAAGAAAAAGAAAATGCTTGGTGATAGAGATGCTAAACTAAAATTTTGTGAATGAATTCAGTCAACATGCCAAGGACAGGCTCAGAATAACTCCTTACTGCTAACAGACATGGAGGCAAAAAAAAGTAAATTAATATTTTTCATTAGTATTTGCATGATCCTTGCAGAGAAAAATGCAGCAGAGGAACGCATCAGAAAATCACGTAGTTTTTGCAGGTGGCTACGGCCATATAAACACACCCTGTGGCACATTAAGGGCTATTGACCATCATGAGAGGGAAGGGTCCATCGAGTGCCAGCTGGTGAAGAAATGAAGCAGCATGTGTGCATGGAATATGGTCACTGTTATCCACCTAGCAGCTGTTTGCCTGTTTTCAACACTGATGGTGCATGTGCTGGATGTAATGACAGCCTGCTCGGTGATACCTGTGCTCCAGAATATTTGGAGACAGACCAGCTGCTCTCTACAACACCCAAGTCCTTTGGAGTCAGCTCAGTTCTGTTACAAATCTGACTCTCTCTGGAAGTTATTTGATCTGATTAGCACACAGGTGCAAGGAGGCCACCACAGCAATTGTTTACTAGGAAACTGTAAGAATCTTAGAAAATCTTCCAGAAGAAACCAGGTATGTTAAGATGCTAGTAAGAAGAAGAAAGTGCCTCTGTTTCAGCAGAGGAACAAGTGGAGAAGATAATCTCTTCACTTAAGGGTGGGTTTATGAACATCTTATGTTCATAAACTAGGATGCTGAAATCCTGTGCCATATTGCTATGAGAAATAAGCATGACATCATGTCTCAATTTCAAATCTAAGAGCTCCATATCACATAGAAGGCCCAGACCATAGACCTGTCAAAATATGAGATACGGAAGTCAAGAGACTGTGCATGGATATTCGCTTTGCCATCCCTGTTGGACCACACTAAAATCTGAACACAACTAAAATGCCAATGTAAGAGCAGCATCTCTTCACTAGTCCCTTTCTACATACTACTGCCCAGACTTGTGAAAAGAAGCAGTAGCCATGCCACTGTGTTGACCTGCTCTCTGCAAAACCTGTCGAGCCTTTGCTGGGGGAAAGGCAAAGCCAATAGTCGGGAAGATGATTTACTGAACACCCCAGGACCTGAGCGCTGATAAACCTAAGAAGGAAATTTCAGCAACAGAGCTGCAGGCAAAGCATTGCTCACACAATGTCTCCTGAGAAGCCGAGGTACTCCATGCAGTCTAGGGTACATATGAGACTCTGCGGCCTGTAACACGTTGCCTCACTTTTTTTCCCTGGAGTTATTCCCATTAATTTATTTCCCTAGATGGTGATTTCACGATTAACATGGAATATATTAATTAGCTTCCTGCAGTCTGTAGTTCAGTTGAGGAAATACAGAAAACCAGAGGCAGCAGCTGCTAGAAGTCAAGTTCCTTTTTCTTAATGTGAAAAGAGCAGCCTGGCTCTTACCGGGGCAGTAGTGCTGTCTCCTACAGTTACAGCACACTTGGGGAGCACCAGAGTTCAAAAGCATTCTGCAAGGTCCTGGTGTCAGGGCAAGGATATTTGAGTCCTTAACTCCAGTCCTTATCCTTTTACAGGACCAAGGATTTCAAATGTAAGCTTCAAATAGCAATTAAAAATAGCAACTAAAAGCATTCTTTAGGTATTTCATGTTGTCCTTGTTCTTTGTTATACACCTGCCATGGAAAATGTTGGATATGAAAAGTGCAGCAAGTTTTGACAAATGATTTCTTGTTTAATTAGAGGTATGTATGGTTGACATACAATACAAGATGGAAGCCAACAGTTTGCTCATGGGACATCCTCAGAGGGCCTATAATGGGGCCAAGCTTGTAGCTCTTTCTTTTACATGTACAGGTCTGATAGCTCTCAGACTAAAGATCTCAGAAAAATAGTTCAATTTCAAATATAGCTGCATGTTCCTCTTCCACAAAGACACATCCGTCCTTACTGTGCTGAATCAGGAGGTAATTCTTTTTGACTTCAAAAAGCCAACATCTTAGGACAAAATTCAGTTTTAAAGCTGTATAGTAGAGGCTGGATCACAGCAAGATGTTATTATCATTGATACATAACTTACACCTGCATTTGCAGAGCAGAGTCCAGCCCCACTCTTTTTGTATGTATACAGATTATACATCTATACACATATTATATATATATTTTTATATCTATAAAATGATGATTTTCTGGTCCATACACTCTCCAAAAAGCAATATGGGGAGTGACGCTGGTCTCTTAGCACTTCTGCATTATGATCTACTGACCCTGAAAATAGGGTCAGAAGGAGGTCTCACTGCTAACTGGAAAACTAATCAATATAATTCTACCAAAGGGCTGGTACACACCAAGTAATATAGTCCCCTCCCCCTCAGCAAAAGTCTGTGCCTCATTGTAGAGAATATAAACATCACAGTTTGATACTCAGGGAAAAGAAAAAATATCAACCGAACACAAAGGTTTATGCTTTGTGATGCTGGGGATGTCACCAAACCCTACCACGGTTCTTAAATTTTAATTCTGAGCAGTTTGATAGGTTATGTTTTACAGTTGTGCTTCATTCTTTAGTAAGAAATGTAGAATTGTGTCTTTTTTTTTTCCTTCTACAGTTAAAAATAACAACCAATGATGAAAAAATTATTTTCTTCCTCTGTCCCTTCCCTCTCCCCTCCTGCCCCCCCAATATTACAGTTACACAATGAGAAAAATAAGCTGGTCTTACCCTATGCTGACTCGTACTCACAGTAGCCCTGCACAGCCTGGAGGGATGCCATCATACGCCAGGGCTGCATTTGATTCTGATCAGGTACTTTTACTGAGAAAGAGAGCAAGACAAAGGGTAAAAGGTCACTGGTGACTAATTTTCTGAAAACCAGCAGCTTGTGTAAGTAATAGAACATTTATTGTATTTCTCTGTCGTCCCAGCAATGAGCTAGAAAATCCATAAGAATTCCCAGCACTAGCCTTTATTAAAGTACAGCCCTGGATTAGTTTAATGTCCAATTTAAAGTCACTGCCTGCACCTACTTTACTTACTTTTCTTAAAGAGAGCTATTTTCCCTCAGTTACTTCCCAATTTAAGTTGTCAAGAATATATTTTCCATTAATAAAAAGTAAGGTTTCATTTATTTTATACATATCTATATGTGTGTGTGTGCGTGTGTATGTTGAGGAAAGAGCACGTGAGTGCTGCATTCCTACATTAGAGTTATTTTCTCCAAACTGAAATATTAAAGCATAATCGAAGCAGGGCAAATACTGCAAAATCCAAGCGCAGCTTTCCAAAAAACAACAGCACAGGAGTCACAAACTCCGTCTACAATGTTTCCATCCCTTCCTTTTGCTCTGTGTAAACGTTCACATGGTTTCAAAATATTATTTCTCTGAAAGGATGTTCATAGAGTTTGACTCTGTTGTGGTTGAGACAGAAACTGTGGAGCAAAGGAGCTCCTCAGGTCCATACCCAAGCCACATGTCTAAGGCTAATCAGCTTGAAAAGAAGGGAAAAATGCCCCTTCTCCAACAGGAAGCTGCCAAGCGCTTGTGATCATTGTGCTCCTTGTCTGTAATGATTTGACTGGAGACCCTGAGTGGCTTGGTAGTGCTGGAGATGGCAATCAGCATTTTCAGTCAATATACTTGACAGCTATAAACACTGTTATTGGACCTTCAGTGAGATCCCTGACACATGTTAACCCCACAAAATGTAATTACTCTCTAGACTAGACTAGAACAACAAAATATAAACACTGTTTTGTGTCAAGTGAGCGCTTACCTCTTCCAGAGGGTTTTATTAGGCAAATTGTCTTTTGCTGGCTCGGATTTCACTGCATCTATGCCTAGAGGAGCTTCTTGGTGGATCAACTGAGTCATACATACCCTCCAGAGTGTGCTGTCCCAGTGTGTCTCCACGTGAATTACACATGAGCAGATGCTGTATTATCTGCACCAGCCACCAAAGTCCTTCAGAAAGAAGCCCACAGCCCTCTCGTGCCTGTAACAATGACGGCTCCGTGATCAATCCTGAGCTGCTTGGTAAAAGCCACTGCGCTGGGGAAAGTATCCACCATCTGAAACCCACCGTGACTCTGGAAATGTCTCTCCTCCAGCTAACATGCCTGTGAGGCCATCCCTGCGAGCAGTCTTTCCGCGCAGTGCCAAGAGTGCTGGTCTCCTCCTTGCATGTCACCTTGCCCTCTTCTCTACCGACGTCCAGCGTACCTTTTCATTGTGAGAACAGGGCAGATGGGAAGAGCTCTCAGGAGAGAGAGGCTGTGCCCCTGTAGGCGGTCTTTCACATCGAGCTTTTCCAGCCTCTCCCCTCTTCCCCTTCAGTGTTTTTCATCCTGACAGGCATCATCAGAGCAGTCAGTACTGGAGAAGACACATTGCTGTTCACTACACCTGTTGTTGGTTTTGATTTGCTCATGTGCTCAGGAACCTTGGAGAGAAGAGGAAGGCAAGAGCCTACCTGAGTACCAGTGGCTCTGCAGGCTGCCCTCCTATCTGAGGTGTCAGCAGCTTTCTTCATTCAGGGGCAAGCACTGATTTTTGATCTTTTCTGCTACAGAGTGGCCAGGCTACAGCAGATTTCCTGTACCTGGTTACACTTCCTACTTCTGCCCGAGTTCCCAGAGAACACCAGGCATATTCTACTGGGGAATAAAAAACCCCAACAAATAGAACAAAATTTTCTTCAGAAAATTTAAATTCCTGATCTAAATTCCCTGCCATGTCCAGCTCATAATTCATGTTCATGACATCACAGCCAGGAATCACAGCTGGAAAAGGCAAGTGTTTAATATGAAAGTTTTCCTCTACAGCCAAAGTTAATTAGACAAGATTCATGTTTTACATTTCTTACATATAACTAATGTACACTTTCAAACACATCTGAAACAGTATATTGTAAATTCACAAATTCTGTATTTAATGAATGATGGGGTTTTTTTAGGCAGCAAGCCTATGAAATACTATTTAATGAAACTGTTTGTGCTCCCATACAAGTCAGTTACCTGGTGGATGTATGATTACACATGCTTTAAAGCAACATGGATGATAACTATTAAAATCAAATTCACAGCTCTTTAACTCATTCCTCCTGCCATTTAGGTATTTACAGGAGAAAAAAAAAATGGTTGAAGCTTGTAGTTAAAGCTTAAAAAAGCACAAGAAGTATAATACACAGATAGGCTGATGGCTGTTTCAGTATAATCAACATGACAGTGACAATACTCCTGTGCCCTAGAGTGGTTTTCAGGTGAACAAAAGATGCAGAAACAGCAGGAATTTTTAAAGTAAGGTAAGTTGTCCATTTTCACAAGTGTCACTTCATGAAAACCTTTTTGATTTTCACCAGAGGAAATCCCATCAGAGGACACACAAGAAAAGAGACACCCTGTTCACCCAAGGCCAACAGAAGCCAACTGTTTGTTTGGGGCAAAACTCAAGAAAACTGAACCTGCCAACATGGTGATTTCAGAATGGAGGAAACACCTAACAAGAAAAATTCATTCTGTTCTGTGTCTGATATGGTATGCAGATCACACAATACAATTGCTTTGTGTTTAATTTTGATCATGAAAACTTCCAGTTCAAGAGACAGCAAAGTGCAGTAGTTACTCTCCTTTCCTGTGCTTTTCAAATCTCTGCTCTTCAGAGAGTGGGCAAGGCGGAGAATGTGGCCAGGTGCTAAATGGAAGTAAAATTTACTGAGGCAGGAACCCCAGGAGACATTACCAGCTGGTTACAATTACCAAGGTTCAAAACCTGAGTTAGAGGAAGTAAGATGGTAGATGGAACTGAGCAGGAGGCAACAATAAACTAATATGGTTTTGAAAGGAGCCAGAAAACTAAGTAGAAATGGGAGTATTCAAGTACTGGATATAATCTGGGGTATATTAAGTGGAAGAAATAAATCAAGCAATAGCTTTGAGCACATGGTATAGAGATGTGTTTTCCTTTATAATTTGTGAAATGATAGCAATTTTTGACAGAGTTTTTAAGAATCAGCTGGACACATATTGGAGATGAAGAGGTAAATCTGCAAACCCACACCACTGAAAATCTGGAAAGCCTGACAGGAGTACTCTTACAACAGAGTAAGCCTGAGCTTCAGGCCAATGCAGTGCATCCAGAGATTACTAAAGCATTAGGTATGACAGTTCCAGTTAAATGTTAACTAGAAGCAAACAATACTTTTTCATGGGAAGTGCATCAGTGAAAAATGACAAATAATGTTAAAAATAATTTAAAAAGAGAGAGGAAAATACTGTATGCAAAAAGATCATGTTTTAAACATCAGAGTTTGAATAGCATATGGAGTAGTGGTTAACTATATAAGAAATCGAAGGAGAGAAAGAAAAATGCAATTAATGCTAACAGGAGAACACACACACCCTCTAAATACAACATAGCACTGTGATGGACTAGGGCTCTAGTCATGGAGCCCGTTCTTCATGTTTATGCCTCCCTCCATGCAATGTGACTGGCAAGAATGAGATCTTAAAAAATAAAACTGAAATCTTGAGCCTACTAAATGTAAGCAGCAAAATATGCAGTGAAGTCTTGGGATGGGGGGAGACTGGAAAAATGGTGCATTTTTCAATGGAACGTTTTTGTGTTATAAAGTGTCAAAACCTTTTTTAGTCGTGTAGGGACAATCCTTGATTAAATTTTTGGTCAAAGCATGTAGAAAGAACATAACAGCTGGGGCATACGTATGAATTGTATTAACCTCAATTTCTCTCTACTGTAGATGAACTTTGGATAAATAGTTATTTGACTAGAAAAAAGATAGACTGATCACATAATCTAGTGACTTGTGCACTTATCTGGAATGGGACAAGGGCAGGAACTTGATCACATATCCCATACAACCCATAGATCTCCAACAAGCACTCTAGCCACTAAATTATTGATCTTACTGAATTAACCTGAACATATTGAATTAACCTTACACATATATTCATTTGGTGTCTTAAGCCCCTTCTATCATACTCACAAACAGGATATTTTTTTAAAGTTTCCAGTTTTGTTCTGAGAAAAAATAATCTAGCCCATTTGCTTCACACCACCATAAAAAGTTGCAAATAAAAGTACCAACATCACCAGAATAGCCAGGAGTTATTATGCATGGATTTTTTTCTCAAGGATTTTAGAAGCAAGAGGTCACCAAGAAGATCATGAGGCCCCTTATGGCTGATGACAAGACTAATTTGTTGACAGAAGATTTAGCATTACTTAAGAATTATATGAATTCTTTTTATCAAAGGGAAGAATGGCTGATAGATACCAGAAACAGATTTATTTCCCTAAGGAGGAAGAAGAAATACTAAAGGAAATCAATATCAGATCAGAACAGGTGATTGAGAAATTTGAATGTTCTATTTGCAGGAAAAAAAGAGATGTTTCATATGTTTGTTTTTTTTTTTTTTTCTCAAAAATGCCACGATTATGGTCTTAGCATTCTTATAATTTGAAAAATGGAGAATCAAGACTAAAGAAATGCATAAAGATTCAAACTAATTAGTTTACACCAGAAGCATCTCCAGATAAATGATATTTCAAAACCATTTGTTAAGACAAACTGGATGGGAGATTACATTTTTCACCTTTTTATCCACTTCATCTGCTTTTAAAGAAAACAAACCAGGATGTGAAGGTGGGTGAGTTTTACAGCAAAGGAGCACTTGGGCTGGGCTTGTGCTCTATCAAGAACCAGACATTGTCAGTTCAGGAAGAAGCAGGCACAGTCGTTGCAGCAGAGCAAGATGGAAGCAGCGGCAGTCTTGTCCTCATAGCTGATTTGTGTTTTTTGCTGTTCATTTGGAAATCAAGCTCCTACTCTCATAAGTATTTTCCTTCCTGAGTTCCTTCTCCTTCTCTCCAACAATTTCCCTCAAAGCAATCACAGGCTTTGCGTACACAGAGCAGAGAAGAAGCAGATATTATTGCAGAAAACACAGGAGAAAAATAAGCTCCTTCTAAAATAAACAATTTCCGAGCAACAACTAAGATTAATGGTACAAGTCCTACAAAGAGTGGAGCATGACTGATAGTGTCTGGTTGTAGCATGATGGTTCTACCCAAAACAGAACCAAGATTTCCAAAACCACCACTATTTAACATGCTGCTTCTTATGAGTATTCAATATAAAATAACTTGATCACAAGTTTGGGGCACTCCCATCACATAATGAGTTCTCAGAGCTCAGTACTGCTGAAACCTGAGAGATGGCCATCAGGAACTGAGGACTTCAAAGACAAATACTACGTTTTGACGTGTTTTTTAACATGTGAGCTGTCCTCACAGCATAGTCCAGGAAATATCCAGATTTCAGTAAAGAGGCACCTTGGCACTTGGGCTGTGTCTGGGCTGCAGACAACCGTCTCGTGATGGTGTTGCTCCAATTGCCTGATCAGCTGGAGCACGACATGGCTCTCTTCCTCTCAGCCTATTCACCCATGTTCCCTTCCCATGGAAATAGGGGAGGGAAAGGTATCTGAGCCTTGTCCAAACAGGGAGATGGAGGTTGGTCAGGGGGCACATCTGGAATGGGACGGCCCTCAGAGGTCCCAGGGTACGGCCAGACTGTGTCAAAGAGGAAACGTCAGAGCACATCGATCAGACAAAGTGCAGTTTTGTTTCCCACCACATGCTGCTTCGTAGATTTATAACTTCACAAACAATCCTAATAAAAATAGGAATTCTTTCCACACTAAGCTGCTCCTCAGCATGAATAAGAAAACGGGAATCAAGCTAAGTTACCTAATACCAGCTGGTGTTTCTTCAAGCATTGGAGGAAAACTGAAGAAGAAATATGTAAGCTTCAAGTACAGCTATACTAATCTGTGGTCGCATTATAACGAACTGTCGCAGAAAAATGGAGAGTATCCAGGTGAATTTCAAGTGTTTCAAACAAATTTGGCTGTATTGAGCATGCAGCCCTACCTTAAGATCAAAAAATGAACTAAGGAGTAATAATTGTAGAATATTATAGAAATAGTAATTCACTGAGAGATTAACATATAGTCTATAAAGGTACAATTTACCATTTGAAATATTCCCAGGGAGACCGCAGAAGACACGATGGAGGCTTCAGTAAAGCTACAATGAGTTTACAAAATACTATTGACTTTTCCAGCTTGAGCTCAGGAGAGTTTAAACGCAGAGACCAGCACCAAGCCTACTGAATCAGAGATACTTCAGAGCCAAAGGCAAAAGCCCAGCTGTCTAAAGGCAGCTGTGCTTCCCAGGCTGCAGGGGAGATGGTTTCAGGGCAGCCACTCTTCCACCACAATAAAAATGGTCTTTCCAAGCTGGGAAAATTATTCAAGGCAGCAGACGAGGCCTCACAACCCTGTCACCGGGCCTACGTACCACATATATACATCATGTATGTACTACTACTTAAAAAAAACCTTCGTCGGACTCCAGCTGTTCCTACTGATTTGAGATTGCACGTTTCTCTGTATTTTTCATGCAGTAACTAAATAACAGTCACACATGCAAATCCTGGAAAAAAGCTGCCTTTCATTTCACACTTACTAGTTAAAAATCACTGCTGTGAGATACTCCTTACCTCATGATTCACCTCTTCTCGGTGGCAAGCTGATGTCCTACTGAATCAGAAGTTATTCTAGACCACATGAATAATTTTAGTCTTCAGCTGTTTTGACTGTAGAGGTTTTTGAAGGTCACAGAAAATGACAGGCATTCGTCCATTCTTACTTAGTTCAAACATTATTCAAATTCAGTAATGGTTAATATGCAACTATCCAAGCTTTCCTTAAAGATAATAATAATAATTAAAAAANTTCTGTGAAAATCCTGCCTGTGAAGTAAAATGTCAAATATTTAAGAATACCTGAAGATTTGAGTGTAGCATAAATAAGAGTGTCAGAATACAGCAAATACTGTAGTCACTACTGAGTCTGCTGTAATTCCCTATTAGATGTTAAGTCACCACTGGACAAGAGGACACCTTAACCGAGGAGAGCTTTCTGCTATGCACAAAGGAAGTCTGCAAGCCCATGCAATGAAAAGGAAACCCACTCCTTCTCATCTTTTGGAAGACTAGTACTTTGACAAGATCCTTCCCATAAGGACTCACGTGCTGGCTGAAAGTACCTAATCCTTGCAGAAGGATCCAAGGAGGAGAGGAAAAGGAGGCTTCTCCTCTTTTAATCCATGGAAAACTGAGAATTAACCTGGCTCTCAGATGTCATGATGAACATAGATGGACTTCCTGATTTGTATTGGGAGGACTCCTTATCCCCTATGCTAATAAACACCAAGATGAGGCAAGACTGCCAAGACAGGAAAATGACTTAAAATATATTGTGTCTTCCTTCATTTGTTTTAAAAGCAATGCAGCTTGTAGCTTACAATGATGTTAGTCCATCATAACCCCATCTTGTACTTCACTGCTCTCCAACTTATATTCACGAACAACACTAATGGCTAAGAGCCACCTCTGACAAGCATGTCTTTGCTACAGTTTTGATGCTAATCCAAAAGGTCATATTGGCTAAAGCTGGCAATGGAAGTTCTTAAATCAATTGCAGTGTCACATTTTCTAACCAGAAAGCAATTAATAGCACTGTAATCCATATTTCTGCTTGTTGTCAACACTGCATTCGCCTTGTGTCCTTTTGGAGCTCACCTTTACATTTCAAATTTGCAAAAGATCATCCCTAAAGTGTTACTAGGAATCTGGGCCATGGTATTCCGTACCAGCGGATCATTCTTCATTTTCAGTTCTTGATATGCCAAACATTTCAATGTTGTAGACTTTCCTATCACAAAATGACCTTAGTGTAATAACCCCAAATCTCATCTCATGCAACACGTCCATATTCGGCTTTCACTGGCGGCAGCAGTAGCACACCAAAAGATAACTAGCAACCAGCACTCATACCCCAGAGGCAAGAAACTGGACGTGGGGAGGGAGCTCTGAAAGAGCTGCCAACAGCAGGAGGGGACTAGTGTCCCTCCCTCCCTCCTTAGCTGTGTGCCTGCGGCTGCATTTACCAGTGGGTATTATGGTGGGTTCTGGGTCCCACTTCTAAAAACCAGGATACATCTCTGTTAAAAATTAAAAAAAAGAAAAATAAAAAAAAAAGCATGAGGACAGTTATCTATTTAATAAGCTTACCAGGACTATAACTTATATCTGGTTTTGCTTCTGGAGTTTTATTTTGAATCTGACCTTTAGTCTGGCTGAATAAAATACTTAGTTTTCTTTTACAGCTGAGCTGAGTTGGCCTCGTACCTCTGGGGGAGTCAAGGAATCACAAGCAAGGAGTGCAGACTCTCCTGACAGCCCTTTCCAGCAGGACATCTTTAGAAGGTCCAGGCATTGGAGAGTGTTTCCCAAAGACCTGTGAAGGGCCTGTTTGGGGTTCAGAGTACTGCAAGCTGTTGAGCCTTGGGGAATAGTCCCTTCTGCAGGAATGGGTTTTCCCCTCGGGAAGAGACAGCTAAAATACACTTTCATACAAAACACAGCCATTCCTTGTAAGCAGCTCAAATCCAATAATGTCATCTTTCATCTTCGATACGCAGGCCAGTCATTCATCCGAAGTGATGAGTGGGGCTGTGGACAAAATACACCCAGTTCTCTCCACTTTCTGGTGCCACCAGAAAAGACACAGGATTGCTTTTGTTGGCTAACTCCTTTTGGTGACACTCACTTCTTCAAAGCGCCCCTCAGCTGTTAACATTGTGTACAGCTATGTTTTGTGGTAGGAGAGCTTTCTAGTTTTCAATGTCCCATACATACCTTTGGGAAATAACTTCTTTAGTTATTTACCAGGTATGGGTCTCATAACAGCTTTCAGAAAACGTAGCACTGAATTCACGCCTTACTACACATTGCCATGCTCAGACTAAGGAGCCAAAGAGGCTCCTTATAACAGAAAGGCTGGCAGGCTTTTAGGGCAACCATTTTCCTTCCTCTGCCTCTCACTCCCTTTTTGCAAGAAGAGGATCACGCTGCTATCTTGCTTTGTAAGATTTTTTTGAGAGAAAACAGTCATGCGGGCAGTGGGGGAGGAAGTACATTTACACTTTAAGTAACCTGCTATGAAATCAGTGCAGTGCTAGACCACGCCGGGGAAGGAGCTGGGTTTGTTATCCCTCCTTCCACTCCTTGCTGCTGCCAACCAAAACAAAAACAAGAGAAGAGGGAAGGTTAATGCTAAGAAAGAGTTTGCACACACTTGGTTTTGGAAAGCATCCACTCCTTTCCTCCCCGGTGTCAAGCCCCCTGGATCAAGCCTCCCAGCTAGGTATAAAGAAGGCGCCCTGTGGGAACCCAGAGGTGCGGGCCTGGTGCGGGGTACGCTGCCACCCCATGCAGTCACAGGCTTTGCACGAAGGCTGGCTCCTGTGACATGAAAGCAAACACCTGCTGCTCATGTGCCCAACATCAAACATTGATTCCTCAGCCCCTCTGCTACCCAAGAAACAGACAAATCCAAAAAACCCTCTCTTTCTTACGTGGAAGTAAAACAGTATTGTAAAACATGGTACAAAAAATAATCATGTAAAGACTGAAGACCTGCCTTGCCCCTATCACATTTTTGGGGAGACAGAGCACAGTTTGCCTGTTCACCTCCTGCCTTACTGGCTGTATTTTTTCGCAGCGCAGAAAACTGAAACACTCTGAAGGGCTGTTTTATATAATCTTTCTTCATCTTAATGCTCTGTTTGCTTTTTGGTGCTGGTGGGTTTTTTGTTTTATGTGGTCAGGCCAGAAGAGCATCACTGCTGAACGCGTAATTTCCCCTACGCAGTGAGAGAGATTAGTAGCAGCACTCTTGCTACCAGTCCCCAGGTCTTGGCAAGAAGATTTTATTAACAGGGGAACCTTATCCTATGCACCACGGGGGCACTGGAGAAACTGCGAGTCCCAAATCCTGTCAGCCCACCTCCATGGGAGGGGAAGATTCGTGGGGTTCTCATTTGAAAGCAAATGTTTATCCCTGACTGCAATGCATAAATTACTTCATGGGTCCAAAACCCTCAAGGGTGCATCTCAGAGTTGTATAATGTTTCTATGGGCTTCTCAGATTTACAAAATCTGATAGATGTGTAAAATCCCAAGTAGCCAGAAACTCCCTCGTGAATCCAAATGTGCAGATGCCACAAAGCAAAAATTATCTCTTCTAATGTTACCATTAACTTATACTCAGAATTTTCCCCTGTAGGTTTATCTTTTTTTTCCTTCCTGGCTCCCACATGTTTGTGGAGATTACACCTACTTTTAATTAATTCAGGCCAGTTTTGATAACTTTTCTCACACGAATGTGGAGGATGTGAAGTGCCACACTTTCTGAAAAAATGAAGCATATCAGTGGGTTCTTAATCCAAAGGCCCTGGAAGAGAAAAATAAAACCAAAATTGAAGTGGTCTGTGAGGCAGATACAAAGGGATCACCTGGTCTAAATTTTGTTATTTCATTCAACAAAAATATTTGTAATCTAAATGAATATTTATGCAGAATCACACTTTGAATAAACTACTCCGAAATAATGAAAATGGTATTCCACTACTTCAGTCAGCAAAGCATAAGCAGCAAAACCGAACTTCTTCCATTACAACAGAGACACCCATTTCTTGTTGGTCACATTCCAGTTGATCAGGTTCCGAGAGATAAACATGTGCTAATGTGTTGGCAGCTACAAACACAGACCTATGAAACTCTTTCTCTGATTATTAAGAAAAAGAGGAACGTGCCCAGATCTTGCAAGAACAACATTACAGCCCAACCATTTTGAAATACACCCTTTTGGTGGACCAGTCCCTGGGTAACGAGGGGAGTTTCAAAATGATGTTTTAACCACGGTTCTCAGACAGCTGCTTCTCGAGCCCGTCAGCTGTGTCACCAAGTGTTCCCCCTTCCATGTCCGCCCAGCCCTGCTTGCCAGGGCAGCGCTGTGAACTCCTGGCCATGGGAGCCAAGTCCCTCACTGGGGGACTCTCCTGAAGGTCTGTTTTCACAGCATGGAACCCATTTCACACCACCCCTCTCCTTCAGGTTTGCCTTCCCCTGGGCCTGAGTAACACTACTGTGGCACTGGCTTCAATAAGTAACTTCTTATTGTGTCTAATCATGTGCAAATGTGTTAAAATTGGTAGTTTTTAGCAAACAGTTATGGAACATATTACCGTAAGGCATTTGTTCATGGCGTGACAATGATTGGCCCCATGCCACTTAAATGTTTTATTTAATAATGTGGGAATTTCAGTGTGTTTTCCTTTCATTATTTTTAACTTGAAAACAGAAACAGAAAGCCCCTTCTTTAAAGTTAAAACTTTACCGCCTAGAGTCTGTCAAAAGCAATATAAGCATCTGGATTTTAAAAAGGGAGCTTTTGCAGGATGTTAATTTAATATACTGGCATATTTCATGCATACTTTTTATATTTTGTATGCTTGAAGCTATCTCCACAGTGACCACCCAGGAACAACAGACTTTTCAAAATTCAAAACTTACGAGCAAAAGATGATGTTCATGTAACGTTGTGCATTTCAGGTAATATCTGCCAATCTTGGAAACCAAATGCTATGCGTAACACTTCAGCTGTTAGCTGCAATGCATTTATATAAGCCATAGAGTAAAATAAAAGGGTTTACATTACAAACAATCTAACCTTTTGCTCCCAGAGGGTTACACTTTCAAAACATTCCACTTTTATTAAGGTATGCTATGAATAGGAACATTTTCAGTCTTACATTAGTAAGAACTTTGCAAGGTAACATCTCAAGCACACATGTTTTTGGCCAAGATGTCACATTGCATTGTATGTCATGTGAGAGGAATTACTAACCAAGTACGGGTTGCTATTCTAAATTGGGAACTCAGTAGAATAAGGAAAAACATGCATATGTCTTCCCCTTGTTTCCTGAAAAACTTCTGCTGAGATCTTTTGCAGCAGCCCCTCAACTGGACGACAGAGCTCTCCATCGCTTAATACAAATGCTGTGAGTACTGATTGCTGGCTGGCTTATGCGTTTCAGGAAGAAACGCATTTCTTTAGAAGCATAGTCTAAAAATGCAATGTGTTCAACATGAAGCAGTTCTGTTTAAGCAAGCCCATACATTTCCATAAATCAAGTTTGGAAGCAAAAAGGAAAAAAAACAATGTATTTTATTTTCAGCTGAACTCTTCCATTTCAGAACTTGATCCTTTTCCTATTT
>VZSZ01009126.1:32724-209822 GCA_013398815.1 Ibidorhyncha struthersii
GTTTTGTTTTGTTTTGTTTTGTTTTTTTTTTTTAACAATTTGCCTGTCTACAACTATTCTGTGGTCTTTCTTTGGGTAACTACGTTACAGCTCCCATGTCATACAATCAGTATGGCAAACCTATCTCACCGTTCGCCTATTGACTGCCCCATAAGCAACAGTTGGAGACAGAAGTGAGAATTGACAAATAAATGCTTCTAAGAATGCCCTGCCCTAACTTTTAAGGTGAATTTGAGTAAAAATGCACAAGACAGCCCCAACGCCCAAATTAGAAGAATAGAAGAGAAGGAAAACAAAACAGAAGAAAAACAAAAGGTATCTAGCAGATACAGACAGACCTAGAGTGAAATATGCAGGGTTACATTTCATGCTTCATCACTGACATAGACAGAATCTTTTGTTAGTTAATCTTCTACTGGACCCTACTCTACTGGTCTTACTGTAGTTATCCAAGCATTCAGTGCCTCTTGTTTACTACATCACATTTTATTTTCTTTTTTCCTACCATCATCCTAACCCTTCTCCTCATAAAAGGACAAACTGTAATGCAAACACCCTACTCTCAGAAGAGCAGAGGGAAAGGCAGCATTAGGAAGAAAGACCTGGGGCTGCTGCCTATCCTACAAGTTTACCTCCCTTTTACCTGACATCTAGAAGGTATGTCAGCTCCACCACAACAGTTTCTGGGGTGAAATAAAGTCATTTTCAAGGTTCTTTCAGTTTCAACCACGGAGGCATTAGCTGGAGAGCTGGAGAAACTGGGAGTATTTTGGAAGCTGGAGAATCAGGAAGTGGAAGGGTTACTTGATTTTTACATTTTTGTTTTATGTTTTAAACCCAATTTGAACTCAGGCACTAAGATTCATCCCACTTGAAATAACACACTAGAAATAATTGCGCTTACTTGGAGCCGCTGTGGGCGCTGATGGCCACAATTTAAACTACTGAATGACTGTAGCGGGCAGATTACCAGGGAGAGGGCCACTCACTGCTTGTGCCAGACTGACCCTTTGACCTTTTGTGGAGCACCTGAACAGCCTTGGATATTTCCTGCTCAATCAACCAGTGACAGAGGACAAATAGAATAATTTTAAATTAATTACAGTCACCGTCAGTACCTTTATGTATCTGAACAAATTAAAGAAAAAAATTCCCTGCGCTTATTTCAATTTTTTTAAGAGTTGATTGTGGTACCCTAAATAAAATAATTTAACATATATATTGTTTTAAAAAACCAATTATGTTATAAAATAAATATTGGCAGCAAAACGCCAAAGCGGAGGTATCCAGACTCTCTCTAAGCAAAGGCTGCATTAACAAGCTGCCAGGAGCCTGACAGCTGCATCTAATTTTCATAAGAGGGAGCAGATTGCTTCAGCTGCCCCCCGTAGGAAGGTGAGGCCCAGGCTGTATCCTAGCAGGCAGGACTGCTGCTGTCCCAGCCATCCTGCGCACGAGGAGGAACAACCTTGCACCGTGTCCCACCACCTACCGAGAGCCTCTCGCATGGAGTGGTATATTAGCATTTTCCTCCTCCCATCCCACTAGCTTGGCAGTGAGGCTGTGACAGAAATAAGGGCACTCCTAATCCACTCCGTAGTCCAGTAGGATAGGGTGGAAAGTAATTATTGACTAATACAAGCCTGGTTTTATGCACTCAGAGAAGAATGGCTTCCCTAGATGTTAATAGGTCTGCTAGATATCAGTTTCAAAAGTCCACATAACCCAGCCTGTGCTAGACGGCAAAAGTTTAGGCAAGTGGAACTGCAGCGCACATCTTTCAGAGGATTTATTTTTCACCCAAGTCTACAAAATATTATTTATGATTCCACAACCGCTACCAGTTGCTGATGATGTCACACTTGGCTTTTTACATCTTTTCTGCCACCTGAATTTCAACTCCAAGAAATCCTACACTGCCGCGAAAGGCAGGAAGATGTCAAAAAGCATGTGCTATGACTTATCACGGCCCAAACATGCTGAGAACACAGACACTATGTAATGCCTGATAGAGTGCTTTCGCATCGGGACATCAACAGCTTTTCCTTTGTCAGTAGTGCTAAATGAATTGGAAGATTGCTGTGCTACAGCTTCTCAGTCAGAAGAGCTGTCAGCAGCTTTGCAATGGCCATCTGGGGAAAACAAACGCTTGGCCCAAAGCAAGATGACGTAACAGGCGAGGAGCACTGGCAGGGACATGGTGGATTATATTAAAAACCTATCTTATTTGTTAGCTAGCTGTGGATGACAGCATTGGAGTGCACAATAAAATGCTTTTATGATGCTCTGTAAATCCCTTGGGTTCACCACACTTGTGTACATCTTGAGCTCATCTATTGGCCAGGAATGAAACAGAAGTCAGTTATGTTTCATTCAAGATTAAAATTGTTATTTATGTGTAACTCAAATAATAGCTGCTGCATAGTGCAGAAGCCTGTCAGCTATATTTTGCATTTTTTTGGCAAGCACCTTTTCAACTCGTTTTCCTCAGACATTTGTTTGGTAAGAGATCATAAATGCTTTCCTTGCTGTGCTGTGGAAAACCAATGCTGTAAGTTAATGCACAACATACATTATTTTTGTTCTATGCAGAAGAAGAGAAAAACCATCACAGCAATGACAAAGGCCAAAAGTCAAGTGTCTGCTACCGCAGTTTTATGAAGAACAGAACGTTCTTTGTGCTTAGCAAGATTTAATCACATTAATAACAAATTAATCTTATTGATTAACAAATAATATAATAATTCCTACAAAATGATGATCAGTTCATCATTATTTCACAAGCACACAAAGGTTATTCAGTTGCATGTATTCTGCTAACACTGTTAGGTCTTGGCTGACCCATAATGGCAGAATGGATGAGATTTGGATGCCACTTGGTAGCTAAAGCAGAATGACTGTAGTTCAGTGGAGTTTCTCCTGATTTACATCAGGTTAATGGAGATCAGAAGCTGGCAAACCCCCCTGGGTTTCTTTCTCACCAAACCTACAGCACAATAGCAAAACAATATTGAAGAGGGTGCAGTGAATCTGCAGACCAGACTGACTGTATCCCTCTTTTAACCCAACACTGAGAAGTTTGCATGGTTGTGGTCCAACCAGACCCCCTCTGAACTCAAAAAACGACCTGCGGAGATGCAATAGGCAAAGGAGGCAAACCCACGATCCTACTTGTGTCTTCACTGTTTAAAGAACACTCAGAAATGGACAAGCGATACAGAGAGTATTTACTACATTCGATGTCAGCCCACTCTTTTGGATGCAATAGTCTGCACTGAAGAACCTCAGCTAATAGACTTTCATCCTAGCAGTTTCCAATACATGTGCCACTTTAGTAATAAAATCATGTAAGTTGAAATGTAGCCAGAGAGGAGAGGTACAGAAATCCAATGAGGGATTTATTTAGAAAAAGGTGTTTGCCATTGAAGTCTGCATTAGCAATCAAGCTTACATTCACTCAGAAGAAGGAGAAAAGTACCTTGAATGGATTTCAGAGGATCACCTCTGTCAACCAGGACTTCAGCAGAGACCCAGATTTAATTGACAGTTTTCTCAATGGAAAGGTGAACAGTATGGCATGTTCTGGAAATTAAATTTTGATCATTAAAGACACATGAGCTTGGTCTTGGGCAATTACTGAACCTAATTTTGTTGCTTTGTATATTTCAGTATGATTCTCTGAAAAGGCTTCTGAAAAAAACACCTTTGCATAACTCTATTTGATTAGTCTGTTTCTTTGCAGTCACCATAGTTTTCAAACATATTCCTTTAAGGAATGGCAAAATCCAGGTAATAATTAGGAGACATAAACTCACCAAAAATTGCAGATGCATGCATTTTCTAAAAATAAAATAAAACCCAAAGCAAGTTGCAAAAGAAGCAGGTCTGGACCCTGGCTTCCAGCAGAAACCTGATTCTGAGAGATTACGTATCAGGACCAGATCATGCACTTCTGGGCAAATTCCCGAAATCAAAAGTTTTGGGGCTTTTGTTCGCAACGGAAAGAGAAAATAAACGTTAGTTGCAATACCACAGGACACAGATATTGTATGTAGCTGAAACAGCCAAGGTCTCAGAGACAAATAACATCTCCACTGCTTGCAGAGCAGGCAAATATCAGCAGGAAGAATTATATCTCTCTCCCGACCTCAAATTAGCTTCGATAAAAAAAAAAGAAGAAAGAACCAAACAAAACCAAACACAAACACCACATGCTGCTTCTCAAACACTATTAAAAAGACTGAAAACATTTCATGGCAAAAATTGTGCCATTCTTTAGATACTCGGTTGAATTATTGAAAGGAACATCTGAAGGTATGCATAGATATAATCTCAGCCGTGTTCTCTATCCAGAAATTAATCAGAAAAATACAGAACCCTGGCCTTTTAACATGAAAACTTCAAATAGTACTTGACTTACATGTTCCCATTTGAATGTTCAAATGGTAAGTGATAGCTGTAAAACGTGTGGAAGGATCTATTTGTATGTAAGTTGCTACATAGCGATAAATGGAAGAAGAGGGAGACGCAAAATTTTGCTCTCTTGGCATAGTATTTCACAACTTTCACATAGCTGCATAAAGGAGACACTTAAAAGAAACAATGCAAAACTCAGATAAAAAGGCAGAAAGCTTTTTAAAAGTATATATCTTGTGATTGCTCACGTGTTACTTAGAACATTCCCATAGCTCTCAGTAGTAAATAATTCCTTTCTGCCTGCAAAGCAGGCATTTTTCCTGTGATTTCAGAGAAGGCAGGAGAGTTTCATGCTCTGGTCTGGGACCCAGGTTAGCAGGGTTCTGCTACTGGTTCGGAGCTGTGACCTTAAACCAGTCATTTCTTCCTCTCCCTTTATGGGCCCATTCGTTTCCCTTTGCTTGTAACTTCTTGACCATTTATGGTGCTTTGTTCATCCACTGAACAGCTGTCAGTTTGCCTGCATTCCTTCTCTCCCGTCATCGGGATGGTTGGAGGTTTTCTTCCTAATCACACCTAATTGGCTGTTTAAAATGCATAATCCTCTTTAGAAGATTACTGTAGCAGAGGCTTTCAGGAAATGCATGCTCTTGCGTTATCGAAGGTCTTTGGCGTAAACAGCTTGTGGCTTTCTACCCAATCCCCCTCCCGCCACATCGTTAGAGACGTTTGGAAGAACGCACAAGCAGCTTCCAAAAGTCTTCTACAGCATTGCGTTTCCTCCGGGAAACAATTGTTGAAGGGGGAGGTTTGGGATAATACTTTGGAGTACATGATGTAACTTCAGAATAAACTGGATTAATTAACAGTCATTTTAACTTAATGAACTGCATTCTAAGAAGGTCACAACATGCATAGTTTAATTTTTTTTTTCAAAAATAGAAACGAAATCAATATTTATAATAAACTAATCACCTACGATCAGTGTTTTTTCCTACCCAAATCCTGAAAGATATGATACTACAATCTACTGAAGTCCTTAATCAATCAAGAGGAAGAGAAAAGGTGAGGAGAAAAGAGAGAAGGAGAATTACAGAAGAATTAAGATTCCTAACCTGCTAAAGATCCAAGAGCCACTGTTGGAAAAGGGATATCTTCTATAATAACCACATTTATTATGCATTGCTAGTAAAATCCTGACAGGTTTATCAAGTCATTATACAGAAACCCTACCACCAGTGCATGGTCACATACCAAAAGCCTACAATCTAAAATTACATGTTTGGGCATTCATTGGATAAGCATATTTCAGGGGGTAAGATGGGCGAAAAAAAAAAGAAGAGATAAAAAGAAAGAATCTCCTAATAACATGAGAGGAGTCAGGCATATCTGCAATTCTTGACAACTACATTATTTCCACCATCATTATCTCAGTTTTACCCTGTAAGTCCCCTGGAAATACCTTGGAAGAACTATACCTCAGAATCCACTGCTCCTATGAAACTACGAGTTTTAATTGCCTAAACCAATGTCCTCCTCCACAATTTCTCTCTTTACAAAAGTTCCTAACAGACTTCAAGTGCCCAGGACAGAAAAAGGATGGTAGTATGGCACACAGCAGCTTTAAACAGAAATAGGTTAAAAAATACACCAAAATACTGCAAGTTTTCAAACCGACTTCCAAGGAGCTGGATGTTCCGATAGACCAGAAACAATATGAGTGGAAAGTGAGATTCTGTTTTTGGAGGAAAGGTTATGATGACACTTAAGAGTGAAATCTGGTTTACCCAAGAATAAGTGCCAATAAATACCTTAAGATGAAGAATTGACCACAGGCCTCTGCAATCACACTGGAGACGTGTGAAATTTATTGTAGGCCTCCCTGTTATTTACCTCACTAGAAGAAGCACAGAGCTAAAAAGCGAAAACAAACAAACAAACAAACAAACCCACCAGTTAGTGAGGCTGTCAAACAAACTGAAGCAGGAGATGAAGGCGATGAGACCCCATTCAGCGTCACAACACAGTGAGCGCGGTAGACACAGCAGTCCCGGTTCACAGCTCACGTATTCAACTTTATGTGACTGAGTCAGTGGAGGCCTGGGAACAGTAGCTCCCACCTTGAGAGGCTTATTTATGTGATTTACACCAGAACAGCAAATTAGGGCTCATGCACAGTTTGTTAATCAAATATGGATGGATGACATTTCCAGGTCACATAATTTAACCTAGCTAGGTCCATAACTAATTTCTTTGATAAATTTGCCCAAAGTCTTCCTTAATGTTGTTCTCACCAGCAGCAACCTCCACTGCAGCTACAAATTAGAAATTGCACAGGTATGTTATAAGAATGAAGTTCTAATGGAGAATTTGAATAAATTGACCTGAAACAGAGTCATTCGTGCCTCTCTCAGGGAGTTTCTAAGCAATGTCCAAAGCAGTGATTTTTCTTTTTCATGATGGCTCTGTTACAGGTAAGAAAAAGACATAGTACAGTCAAAAAAAGTGGACAAGGTATCATCCTTAATCTTTGCAATACAAAAGATTAGAAATATTAAAAAAAAACAAATGGCCAGGTTTGCTTAGAGACCTGAGAAGTGAAGCACAGGATACCAGAAACTTGAAAATTTACACAGAGGGATTTGAGCAATGAAAGCACCAGAGGCAGGCATGATCAAAGCAGATTGAAGACATAAGGGGACTGAACCCACACCGCAGTCTCAGGGCACTGGGTAAGGTCTTTCTATCAGGTGGCAGGCTTTAACAAAAAAGCAGCAGCTGCAAATTGAATATCAGACTTGCCACTCAAAAACTTCCAACTTTTCCATGTTTCAAAAAAAAGTTTAAATTTCCACAGAAGCATGTCTGTTTTTTCTAGAGTTAGAACTAATCAATAGTTTAATAAGATGCTGTTTGCTCATTTCATCTACCTCATCTGAATGAGGAAAGCCAGAGAGGTCTTGAAAAAGTCTACCTTTAAAGCATTTTCCTAAAGAAATTTAAAGGCTCCTAAGTTTTTTAAAAAACGAAGCACTTGCTGAATGCGAGGACAGAGATTTTTGACTGGATTGACCAGGGAAAAATGATCCACAAAGAGGGTTTAGACATTGAGCCTTGATAGATGGTCACAATAACTCTAATAAAACAGCTGTTGTTGGCACTACCAAAGTTTACATATCAACTTAGGACACTGTGATGTTTTGGTATAGTATTGCTTAATAGCAATTACTTTTATTTGGACTGATTAGGTGTTCAGTTACTTACAGAGGCCCGTGGTGTTAGGAAACATTCAGAGTTTGCTTGCAAATTTCTGCTTTGAAAAGTCTTTAAGTATTACAGATATTTCTTGCAACACAAAATCCAGAAGAAAAAAGAGATGGAAGCAATGGTTGCAACAAAAAATAATGTCAGACAATCTAGAATATATGAGATAAGGCCAAGTTATCTAAACCCAAATTATCTAAATATCAGTGCAGCTACCTACTTACCGGAGAGGAATTGGTTTCAGCTAAAGCTGCAGCACCGGTGCAGCTCCACCCAAAGCGTGTTTCTGGGGCATCTGCAGAGAGCAGACAGACAAACATAAGCAGTAGACAAACATAAGGTCACCTCTCTTTTCCTATGCACAGACTTCCTACATCCTGACATCCCGGTCTGTTGGGAGAAAAGTCACACGCCCTTCCAGATGAGGCTGTCTTTGTGCAGACAGGTAAAAGTTCTGTGCTTGCAGGGACTGTGCGGATACAAAGGGGTCTGCGCTAGCACAGTGGATCCTGACCATCACACCAGGTCCGATTCTAGCCAAAAACCCTTTGACACAACAGCAACAGCATTACAGTAATGTTACCTGTTGCACAAGAGGGATGCACATTTTCCTGTGGAGAACTCTGAATCTGGTTCTCCAAGACAGGGGGGCTGTTTTAGTTGTCCCATTAATAAAACCTTAAATATCAATTGCTCAGATGCAAATGATGTTAAAAGAAATATAAACATGAACTGTCAAAGTTTTAATATCCCAGTGACTATAAGATACTCTGCTGGATATACACACGCATTTTGATGGAACTGCACCCACTTCTGGAGCAGAGGCCCTTCCCTTAGTTAAACAAAGTATGAATTAATAAGATTAACATGGTGCTACTCTAGTAATATTTGCCCTTGTATACCACTCGTGGATAGTATACAGCATGTGATATACTCCAGTCCTCCGCATGTTAATTCCAGGTCACAGTTTAATTAGCCCGTGCATAATATATTTGAGGGATCTCTATTTGTGATGTGATTGCTTTTGTGTTTCTCATAGCTCTACTCCGGGCAGGGGAAGACCATGCCGGTGCTAGGAAAGGCACAGCAGCCTTTGCCAGCGATGGGGTGAGATGAGAACGAGCAGTACCACAGTCTTCCACATTAAACTCCCATCTCCCCAAGGCACTCACTTAAGAGTCTCAGCCAGTCTGCATTGCGTGCTTACGCATAGATACTGATCCCTAGTGATTTTAGCTACTTCTTTTCCAGCATGTAAACCCAAAATTGTTTCCAACACAAGTGTCCATCTTTGGACCATAGCTGAAGAGTGGCTGATTGCTTTCCTATGAAAGTCAGACCTTGTGTGTTACACAGAAAATTGTAAGCACTGACGCTGAAGCTTTAAAATGTTTCACAGAGAATATTTTCAAGAAGCAATCCTGTGAGGTCATCTGAAGGAGCTACAAAAAGCACACAAATGTAAAGATAGTATTTTACTAGTCTACGTTCTTTTATTTGTATCTTTTGCCTTGTACAGAGATATGGTTTCCCGACTCTGTAGTAATTAGGATTATGATTTTAAATTATTCAAATTACTAATATTTCCTTTTAAAAATCAAAAGTTGCTTATAGTCACAAAATATGAATTAATTACTCATAAACTTATATGTAATACTGAAGTTTGTGTCAATGTTTCTAATAATTAAGGAATTACTGACTAAATTAAAGTTGTCTAAACAGTATACAGTAAGTATAGTCAAAGATAAAAAGTATCACAAAAACAAAAATCTAAAAAGTTTGAAGGCATGATATCAAAAAAAGTATACCTATATAATTATTCAACACCTTAATTCAATGATAAAAGCACTAAGGGTTTTAATAATTTGGCTAGCATACAGAAATTGCTTTGTTACAATAATCACATGCTAACTGCGGACCTGATTCTAAAATAAACCTTGCATCTTAAAACATTAAGAGGGTTAAGACACTGATGCTGAGAGTGACAAGACACAATTATGTGCTCATTGTGTTTTAGATAGGGTTGTTTCAAATGTCCACGCTAGCCTGGTCTACAGCAAACCAAGAGTCAGACAGAGCATGTTCATTGGACATGCAGAGACACTCTTCTTTTCTGATAATGCTACAATTTGCATACACAACATACTGACAGGATAGCAGGGGAAGAAAGAAACAGAACAGTTAACTGATGTCATTCATATGTACCTTAGGCTCATTTCATTTCTTTAGTATCTATTTAGGTTAGTGTCCACTACTTTTCTGGGGTCACTAGTGTCATTTATTTCTCAGACAATATTGTCCTTCACACACCCTGTGCCTTGAAAAGGTCTGCAGAAAAAAACAAGCAATCTAGATTTCTGAAGATGTCTTGTAGCTCCTTACTATAACAAGTTACATCTGAGCATACACTTTAAATTGCATATCTCCGATTATAAACCATACATTAGGAAAGAATTTTTCACAGAAAGGGTGGTTGGGCATTGGAATAGACTGCCCAGGGAGGTGGTTGAGTCACCATCCCTGGATGTGTTTAAGAGACGTTTAGATGTGGTGTTGGAGGATATGGTGTAGGGGAGAACTTTGTAGAGTAGGGTAGATGGTTGGACTCGATGATCCCAAGGGTCTCTTCCAACCTAGACAATTCTATGATTCTATGATTCTATGATTCTATACCTTTGCTTCACTGTTTTCGGTTTCTTCTGTACCATCTTTGCTCCAAACAAATGCCACCTGTTTCCAATACCAAAATACCTTATTAGTCAATTGTTATCAATTAACCTTCAGCAACCACACACTGCATTACAAAAGGATTATGAATGTAGATCGGATCACAGTCCATCACAGGGAGGGAATTAGGTGTATACATAATCAAAGTCCATTACACCATATACAGCGTGTAAATTACCACAGCAGGGCAGCATCAGTGTTTTCACTATATCTGAAAAACCCTTTGTGCATACTAATACTTGTTGGAGCTTCTCATGTAATGAAGGGACCTAGCAGTAGTTAGCAGTCTGACTAAGACCTGTGGTATTTGAATTTAACTGAATTTTATTCTCCTGTCTTTCATCTGCATCTCACATCCGGACACATTATGCATTTCCTGTGCCCAGAGAGAAATATTCTTCCCCACAAACAAACAAACCAGCCCACAATCTATTAATGCAAATTATTTACATTAACATAAAGAATTATGAACCTGAGATCACAGAAGGAATTACTTCACTACAGAAATTAATCCTACAGATTTACGTACTATATATGAATTCCTAGGTTTCTCCTTAATTCCCATGTTTTCTTGGTATTCAGATGTCACATTTTCTTTCTGTTCTTGGGTCTGTCAGACCAACGAATACGACTGAACTTGCAATTCATCCTAATTCCAGTGCCGTGATGAACCTCCAGCAGCAGTGGTGTCATAGCTGACAATTAAAACATAACAACTTACTGTTGAGAACTGGCAAGTGATGCACTCAGCAATCTGACACTCCTTCATTTCTAAAGTGCTGCCTCAGCTCTTAAGCTTCGTGATCCCTGTTAACACCAATACAGATTGGGAAGCTGAACTCCGATGTAATGACTGCAAGCTCTTAGAGATCATAGTCCTGTTACTAGACACCAAGCTGAATGGACTGCAGAAAAAAGCAACAGCAAAAATATTATTAACTGTTCCCAGTAGTCGCTGCTTTGAGATATAGATTCACCCCAATATTCTCTCTCTATCTGGTGCTTTGTGATAAAACATTGTGCATGAGAAAAAACATCCTTTCTCTTCAGCTGTAGATTTGTGGGTCTACCATTGACTTTTCTCGCTCTGTTTCACTCCTGACATTCCGGTGTTTTTCCAACTATTTGTAGTATCAGCTGGTCTGAAGAAAACTGGAAATCAAAGCTGATCCCCCAAGGAGTAATTTTAAAGTAACAGAGACTTCCTGTATTAATGAACTTGCTGTTTAAAGGCTAACCCAGACACACGGAAGCCAGGGACGAAGGCCACTGAAACCAATCGGGTCTCGATCCGTCCTACATTCAAGAAACCTTACTGTGTTTTGAGGCACTACCAGATGCTTAGATGAGAATTGCTCTTTCACAGAGCCATGACCTGGGGACTTGTCTTAGAGGAACCTCTCTCCAGGATTCCCCGTTATGATTTGGGCACCTTAGGGTAGAAATGTGCCTATGTTCTCACATGTACTTTCATCTCTTCATCTTCAAAAGCAAAACCAAACTGCATCATTGGACCTGATCCTGGCAGACTCAAGGCTAATATGTTTTTCCATCCCACCACACACTTGTGGCTTCCGCAGCTGTAACCTATGTGTAAGCACGCAAATGCATAGAGACAAATGAACCACATTATCACACCAACCACAATGACCTAACCCCAGATGAACGCGAGCCAGCAAGGGGAAAAAGCCAGCAAGACAAAAAGACGACTGTATTTCTTAGGAAAATACTGTTTCTTAAAGATCAATTTCATTTTATCAAGGTATTTTTGTTTCTGAAGGAAGAGGCAAAAATGCAATTAGAGGAAAAAGCTTGACACATGAATGTCATTTGTATGTTTAAGTGGAGATAATACAGTGTCCCATATTTAATCCTACTCCTCCCTGTCTTTCTGGTAGAGCACAAATGAGAAATTGAAACTTTGGCAAAACATCCACAAGCTTAATTAAGTTGTAGCACCTTTTAATTAATAGTAGAGTTCTAAGCTGCATCACTCTCTGCTCACTCTTCCTACAAGGTTTGTAATGTGTCTTCCTAATAGGAGCTGAAGAAATAAGGTTAAAGAAATGCAATGACAACTCAGACTGTGAATTTTGGCTTGTACTTTCAAACCGCTCAGTATAGGGAGGAAAAAAAAGGTATTTTCCACACTTTCTATTGGTTTGCAGCTTTGTTCTTTCCCCAGTGCAAATACATACAAAACCCAGTTCTCAAATCCTCTGCCTCCAGTTCTTGATCCCATTCTTTACCTTGTGCAGTTCATGTTCTCTCTGCTTCCTCCGCAGCACAGCCAATCCAACCTCTCACTGCCTCTTTCCTCCCAAAACCATTGCACCCTGGGGCCGTCCCTCCCTGTCCTGGTCCTTCCCATGAGTGGCTGAATGGAGGCTGGCACTTCAAAGCATCCCGACATGTTACGTCCCAGTTGCACAGTGGTTTCTCACGACAGTGCTGAACATGCCTGTGGCAGCAAACGTGTTGCACAGGTGCATAACTGGAAGCAGAGCTGTGGGTTTGGGGAACTCAAGGTAAGTGATGGAGGCTACTGTTTAACAGAGGGGCTTCCCATGCCCCAACCAATATCCCTGTGATCTATCGCAATGCCCACCAAGAACCAGTAAAGCGATGTCCTTGCTGCTGCTGAAATAAAAGGCAAAATTACCACACGTTTTGGGGGTGCCAGTTCAAGGCTGGGAATCCAGTGTCTATTTAATTAGACCCTCATTTGCCAATGGCCTAAACTGGTTTTCCAGACCTGCGTTGCTGATTTACACCACTGTAAATGAAGGAAGAGCTACATACTCCCTTAGCCACTTGGTTGAAAGCTATCCATAGTGGACCTACAAAAATAGATGACTAATACTGAAGAATCTGATGTATGTAAAACCAATTCAAATGTCAGGAAGTGTCATGTACGCAATGTACACACAACTAGGCTTCAGCCTGCAAAGACACTGGGCAGAAAATAACATTTGTCCCAAAGTCCCAGCATGTGATGCACTTCCCATTTTCTTCACACGCAACTACTTCGGTGTTTACATGCCAAAGGCATGGATGACAACTGAACATATACAGGAGCCTGTACAATGATCCTGCAAAAAGCTCTGAAGAGAAATCTCACAGATCATGCTATGCTCTAGCTTATTGTTCAGTCATAGAGAAATACATTATAACTTTATTCCAGCATTAAAGCCACTAACTAACTTTGGACATAACCCTGTCTATAACCTGTCCCCATGAAATTATTTCCCTACTACCTTGCTCAGAGCATTCATCTCTCTATTACCCATAATTATTTCAATGTGTTCCCTTTTGGCCTTTTATTTCCACTCAGACAGCTATAATTACAAAGCTGTTTCTTGTCCTAGACATCCTTGCATCACTAAGAGCAGTAGACCTCCATCAGGCTATGTTGTTAATCTTACCCATAATGACAGAACTTGTAATATTCTGGAATCAAATCCTTTTTACAGCTTATTTTCCAGCTCCAGGGTTAGTTGTAACAGTGACAGCTCCTGTGAGTTGAGATTAATACATCTTTTACAAAACATGTAAAACATTTATTCTGATAAGGTTTTCTGGTAGTTTTAATGTCCTCCATGCGTTGATTCTTTTTGGTGTTTTTTTGTTTTTTTTTTTTTTTAATAGAACTACAGTATTCCACACAGTTATGCAAAAAGTCTTAGTTTTCATACTGATGACCAAAAAAAAAATTCTCCCCTGCACTCTTTTTTCTTTTTCTTGCACCCTTTTTTTTTTTAATTACTCAGAGACTAAAAGAGTAATTATGAAGGTTTCTGTTTTAATTCTTCTTAAATCTGGTCTACAAGAAGAGATACCTCTTATAGATTTCCTGACATCTTAATGACCTGGACTTTTAAAAATGTTTTTTCTTTATTAGCTATGCTGGAAAGGAAACCAACATCAGCCCTGGTTCCAAGGGAGAAACAAAAAAATACCCCATTCCACTAAAATGGGGATTGGACATAAGGAATTTTGTAAGTCTGAATTTAATATGCTTGTTTTCAGTGGCAGGCTGCTTTAGGAACAAATTATACATAACATAAGTACATTGAAATTGCCACCATGACTTACATTTATGGGGTGTGATATGAATAAAAGAGCAGCCTGGATTCTGAGCAGACGGGTTCTAGGCAGCAGATCCGAATCTCTTTGAACTTCGGGGAATTGGATGTGGGCTGACATTTGTGGCTTTGGTTCATCTCCACAAGGTTTCACAAAACCAGAATATCAAACCCAATTTCCTCAGAAATTGGAGTTGCTTGGATCTACCTCTGAACTTCATGGAGGCAGTAAGTGAGTGGCACTCATGGAGGCACCATGAGTGAGGTTCTACAAGTCGTTTACTGAAGTTCACTGAAGGATTTGAAAATTAGAAAACAACATCCCAAGCATAAAAAAATGTGTATGGTTACACAAGCAAGAAAGTCTGTGGTTTATGCAGGGCAGAGTGCATGCAAGCATTACAAACAGGTGTGAGAAAGCTCATTTTAAATATCATGTACTTTCTTTTACCCAAATCCTTCTGTGAGATTTTTTTGTGTATCAGAATCCAAATAAACAAGATCCAGACACTATTATCTTTACTGGAACTTTTCATAGCTCTTGTATTTGAAAAATGTCAGTGTTAGCGTACTGATGCAAGCAACCCTTTTGACTCTGTTTCCTAGGACTATTCCCTTAATCAGCATAATAATATCCTCGGACTGGTTATTATTCATCCCGAGAAAATCCTATTGATTTCACTGGGGTAGTATTAGACTTTGAACATTTACAGATGCTGGATTATACTCCTGGCAGCTTCTTATGGATCTCTCCCATCCTCCTCTGGTTTCGACCCTCCATGGAGCTTTCCTCAGTAGACCCATGTCCTCTATAAGGGTTTCAACCAAAAGCCTTCACCCTACCCGTTAGAGCCCAGGTGTTCTTCGGGATGTGAGTCAGGCCAAAAGGCAATCAAAGGTTGTTCTAACATCTATTGCTTCAAATAGTGCCTTGTTATGTTGAAGAGTCAATTAGCTGTCAGATATGCAATTAAATCAACCTATGTTGTGTCTCATTAAATCAGATATGAAGGAAAGAATGATTTTTTTTTATATATTTAAAAGACAAACATTATCCTGGTCTCAAAAACACCTGAGCAGCTTCCATGCATAAAATTTATCCTGGAGCTATTTGGGATAAGATTGCCAAAATGCCACATGTCCTCTGACTCATTGACTTTAATGAGAAGTGAGCAGCTGAATTTTTACATACTGCTTAGAAATTTGGGATCATGGAAAACATGTCTCAATTCTATGAAAGCAGAGTATTGCATGTATTTTAATTGCTCTGTTAGCACTTATTCATCAAGACAATGCCAAAACACAGGAGTAAAAAAGGTAATCCCTCAGAGGAGTGATGGACAATTCCTTGTATGGCTGCAGCAAAAGCAGTTCACAGAAACAGTCAAAGCTGTTCGACTTGGATTCAAGTTAAGCCGGGGGAGGTTTAGGTTGGATATTAGGAAAAATTTTTTCACTGGAAAGGTCACCCAATATTGGAATAGGCTGCCCAGGGAGGTGGTGGATTCGCCATCCCTGGAGGTGTTTAAAAAAAGGGTAGACGTGGTACTTGGGGATATGGTTTAGAAGTGGTTTTGTCAGGTTAGGTTAATGGTTGGACTTGATGATCTTAAAGGTCCCTTCCAACCTGAACAATTCTATGATTTTATGATTCTATGACTGTCAGCACATTTGACCAATGGCTGCCAGGATGGAAACTGATACAGGAATGAAACATTTATGAAATTCAGAATTTCCACATATTTCACAGGATCCAATTCAGAGTATCCTCAAGATCTCACTTTAACAAAATATCTGAAGTCTCAATGAAGACCATGCCATACTTCCTGAATGCTGTTTGAAACAGATTGTATTTCCAGTGACTTCAGGCTCCAGCAGATGTAAGACCTAGTCAAGAAGCAGGTATCAAGAAACTGGGAATACCTTCAGAGAAATGTGGAAGGCAGGCAATACTATAAATTATAATTTAATATAAAAAAAGAAAAGTAAAATAGTATTTAAAAGGCAGATCTGCACTATTCTTCCCTTTGTATTTTATTTATTAAAAAAATGAGGGGGAGGGGGGAAGACACCTAGAAGTCTCTCTTGCCTGCCAGTTACTTTCAGTAGTTTCTGGGTATAGGCTTAACAAGCCCCAGCTGATCGATAAGGACTGAAAATAGCACACCTACAACAAGTAAATAAGAATGGCCACTTGTTTGTTGTAGATGTCTGTCTATAAACTTTTTCACTACTTTGGTTGTAAAAACACATATTTGGGAGCCACGAATTCTGCCAGGGTGACTGACACGGTCCAACTAGTCAAAGAGGTCTCCATGTGCCTGTACATTTTTCAAGACTTATTTTAACTCATATCTATTTCAGTACTGAGTTATCTGCAATTGGCTGCTAATGAAAACCTGCTATAAAAGGCAACTTCTCAGGAAGCAAACATAAACCAAAGACAGGGATCTGGGAGTGAGCTACAGGTCAAGGAGTATGGCAACAGGAGTTATGAGCACCAGATCCCTCCGGTGGGAGGGAACCAGCCTCCCCAAACCCCTGTTTCCCTCCCACGTTGCTTCAGGAGCAGTGCAAAAATGCCCTGACCCTTACCCTCAGAAGGTTGTAAGGTTGTCATCTAGCCCTCAAGGATTAATTCAGACTAATGTAGCTCCCGCTGTGCTCAGAGGGGCTCATGGCTGTTCCTGGTGTGCCGTCTTAATGCCATGAAATAGTATTTACCTCACCTGTACATTGCAGCTCCTTGGTGGTTCCAGGGGAGCCGCAGCAGTGAGATGCAAGTCCCTGTTGCTGTGCTGGATTGCCAGCTTCCCACCAGAGGGTATCCAACAGGCACTCGGGATTGACTCATCCAACGGAAGAGGCAGAAATGCCACTTTTGGAGGCTTTTTGCTTCTTATACAGGAATCCTCAACCTGACAATCATGTTAAGAGAGCTGTAAATATATGATTTAATATGGCATTTCTGTGGGTAACTCAAGGCTTGCTGGTATTGCAATAGACTTTATTATCTGCTGGTGGTTGCTGCAAGTGCCCTGTAAAACAGTGCTCAGGCAGGTCATTCAGATCATCACGTTTTTCCATTTTGGGCTTTAGCTACCCTATCTAGCAAAATATTTTGTGACAGGCTCCTCGGCAAGTGAATTTTACCAGTTCATGGTAAATCTGTGGAGAGCTCCTTCTAGGATAAAGACAGCACTTTGGGGAGCTTTTAACAGGGAGGGCTGAGACAAATACACGGGTCACCTGCAGGAGGGTACCAGCACCAAAGCTTTCTGTCTGAAGCCCACAGCTTTCTAGCGTGCCCAGTGCACGTGGTCACAGGAGTTTCCTGGGATCCCTGTTTCGAGGAGCAAGGCAGGAGTTTTGTAGGTCTTGGAGTGAACGCAGCAGAGTAAGAAAAATGGATGGTATTATTTCAAACCATTGGTGCCCCGGTTTGGTAGGTACTGCACCAATGACCTCATACAACTGAAATGGTGCCTCTCCAGGCAGAGGCATGGAATATGAAGCTGTTCAAGGGTAAGGTATTGGCTAAGAGATTGGGAAAATATGGTGATATACAAGTACTCCCAAATCCCAGATGCAACTCAGATTGTTGTGGCCTTATGTTTTTGTTTGTTTGTTGTTTTTTGTTTGTTTTTTTTTTTTTAATAATAAACATGGTTAACCTAAAATTGGAGGACTCTGGTTCCCAGTGTTCTTGGAGGTGGACATTGGAATTGGAATTTTATGAAAGATGATTACAGAAATTACAGGACAAAACTCTCCCTCCCAAACTGAATTGGATTGGTAGGAGAAAAAAAAAAAAATAATCTTGCATTTCCTCTCTTGCTTGTGAACAGTGGGAGCTGCTTTTGCCCCTCCAGCCCAAATGCGCAGCTGCCCATTTACACTGGCGTTGGCTGAGGCTCAGGGGAGGGTCAAATCTGTGTGAAATCCCCCAGCATCCTCCCCCTCAACTCCCTTCCAAAACATGTTTCACTTCTGTATGTTTCTAGTCATACTAAAATCAAACAGCTCTTTAGCTCCGTTAGAAAGAAATTCAGTGAGAAACCCAGCTTACTTTTAAGACTGGGGATTTAAATAGATTCATATCAGACATTCAGATAAGCTTAATTCAACTTAAAATGCATGTAATTTGGCCATCACATTTCTTCCTCTTTTTATCTCATGCTCATATGACGTCAGAAAATTTTACAAGACACATAGGCAGGCTCTAATGATGTGTTCCTCAGTCTGTGGTCTCTGCTAGTATGAAATCTCTCACAAGCTATTACTCTGTTTAGCATGCACAAGAGTTTCTTGTGTACCACTGGTAAGTCACTACATTATTTCCAACCTTGTACAACTGGCGTTTCTAATCGCAAATGTCTTAGTAAACTTTGCAGTTGTCTCAATCTGTCCTCAGAGTAATCTTCAGATTAAGAGTGAAATGAAAATTCAAGAAACAAACTGTCCCTCATTTCCTAAAAAGCAAGCCTTTCACTGCTAAGATTGTAACTTTTAATTAGGTGAGAAATAAATATGAGAGTTGGGCAGACTATAAAACTCTAATTACCTTTTAAAATTACTGCTAACAAGCAAATTAGCCACAGCACGGAATAGCAGCAGATCAATAGTAACGGTAAAACTAAAAAGATTTTGCTGATCTCATATTGTCTGTGGATGCAAACTGTAAAAGAGGTCCCCGCAGGCCTCACAACAATAACCTACAAAAGAATGAGACACAAAGGGTATCGAGCTCAAAGACGCTTCAATTTCCCTAGGTGGTGAGCGCTCGTCCCATCAAACCATCTATTAGTCACAAACTCATACAACCAAGAACTCTCAGGCCTCTTGAGGTCTCCTGTCATCTTGAAAGAGGTAATACCAATGAGAGGCACTAGTTCCTCTTGAAGCATGTTTAGTTTATTGTTTTTCAATGGCTCAAGCAATTTACGATGGTGATGCTGCCAACACATATAAATAAGTTTGCACATCCACTCTTCAGCAAAGGTCTGGATGCTCAGTGCAAATTAGTCAACTCAGAGAATTAAAACAGCAAGTGGGAAGAATCACAAGATTTTACCATTGAACAAAAAAAAAATAATCTTTTCTTCATCTGCTTTAAAAGTTATCGGCTGACATTGTAGCAATGGCACATTTACAGATGTTTTGTATTATAACTTTGCTGCATCTGACTTTGCTACAGCACACTTTTAGTTCTTTCTGAAAAGGCTGAACGATACAGCTGTGTTTTGTAAAAATGTCCAGTTTTCAGTACTGAATACTGATTTGTATTTGAAAAGTGAAAAATAGATAGATACCTAACAGTAGTATTTCCTTTTTGTCTTTTACTCGCTGTATGTTGTACCCCAAATAATGCAAAGAACTAATCTCACTGAAAATACCTGTTTAGGTATCCAATGCAGCTGATACATTTTCAAGAGCATGTTTGTGTGTTTGCATATGTATACATTTTAGGCTTTATACAAACCATAATAACAGGTTTATTTTAAAATAAGTTAAGAACATATGACAGAAAATACCCTCTGTCGATACGTTTGCTTAACAGCAAAGCAATAAACAGGCTTAGGAAATCTTTCAGATAAGATATTAATTGTAATTAACAGTGTATTAGTTATATGGTTTGGCATCATTTTAGGGGTAAAGATACATCATATGGCAATGTGCTACAGTCTACCTATGACGTAGCCATTGTGTACGTGAAGGCTGAAAGGCAGGAATAAGGTTGATATCCATGATGATAAATAATGTCTGCTCTGCTACTCTGATTATTCAGTTACAGCCATCCTGCTTATTATTATGCTATTCATTAGTCAGAGTACATTTTAAGTGGCTGTTCTATTCATTGTCTTTTCTTGTACAATTTACAGCAACAGCAATCAATGTATCTTCAATACGAAACCCAATCAGCATACAAAAAACTCCTTCTAATTACCTTAATTGAGTTGTGTCGCGTTCCAGAACACCAGAATACTAAATGCTTTCAGCTGCACCAGATACGTTCAAACAAAGATGATTCACTGTAAATAGCTTTTAGAAAATTTATCACTCTAGTATTTGAACCCATCCACTAAACGGAAATCCTGTAGAAAAAGAAAGTAGTGCATGGTCATATATTTAAAGATTGTGGTCATATATTTAAAGATATTATTTTTCTGGTGACACACAAGGAAACCTTAATTCTGCTATTTCTACATTTTGAGCACTTGACTTTGCAAACAAAACAGAGCATACATGAATTTGCATGTTTTCTATGTTTTAGAACCACTGAGGAAAAGCAGTACGGTGCAGTGGATGCAGTCAGAAAAGAGACTGTAATTTTCAGAAGACACATGCCCTGTAGAAAACTGTCCACACAGACACAGCAAGAAATGGCTTCAGTCCACTGATCCTCTCTTTTACTCAGGATAAGGCTCGTACCCTGCGCAGAGCTGACGTGGACAAGATGGGGCTGTTCCTGATGGGTCTAATTCTGCCCCCCCATTTTTCCCCCCATGCTGCCAGTCAGGGTGATGGTGGAGCAGCATCCCCAGCAACAGATGCTGCAGGACCAGCTTAATGCAGCAGCCAGGCTGTGAAGTCAAACTTGGGACATGGCACTGGGGAAGATCCCCCAAGTGTCCACAACCCTGTGGGCTGGAGGAGAGCCCTTAAAGCCTGGTCAGGCACCTCAGAGCCTGTTAAAATTCATGGTGAGGGGAGAGGTGGATGAACTAGAAGAGCACAAATGTCCTGTGGATATGAAAAATGTTCACTAGATCTCAGTCAGCGGGGCAAATAATAATTGTGAGTCAGAGGCTGGTATTGCCTCCACCGCATTATTCAAGGTATGCTTCATTTCATTTTTAATATAAATATCTGTGTTACGCTGTGTGCCTGTGGTTTCATATTCCCAAGAGTGAGACTGGGGAAGAAATACCTGTAAAGGTGACTACAGGGCTTAAATTTTAAGTCCCTAAAGCCTGGGAGCTTTAGGTATGGGCTTGAGCCATATGTTTTATTTATTTTAGGAAGGGTCCCCTAGACATATTATTGAACCAGCCTTGGTTACTGTTATTGATATCTGACATAAGGTTATACTTAATCACTAACATTTAGTACCACCGCTATGAGGAATCTGAAAAATCCAGTCTGACCAGCCAATCTACCATTATGGGAAATCCTTTCCAGACCCCAACAGGCAACTGCATAAATAAAGCACACAGCAAAATATCAAACCAATGAATAAGCTGTCATATAAACAAGCCAAACAAGCTAGTAAAAACCACACCAGCATGTAAAGCAGGAGAACAGAGATCTATGCCATCAGAATGAGACGTACGAACCAGGACAGCAAATGCACTTTCTTGCGAGGGATGAGGCGATGGAGGGACAGGCAGAACAGCTGAATTAGAGCTCTGACTCCCACTCCGTAGCCACACGCTGGAAGTAACTAGCAGTACCTTTTTAAAAACAACAGATGAACAAATACATGCTTATAGTACAGGACTTGGAAATGCGTGGGAGAACAGACAACCCCCCTTTTGTGGCTATAAAAGCTTGGTGGAGGGAGTTTTTCACTGTTTCTGTGCTGGACCTGTGCACGACCCATTCAGCAAGCAGGGATTCGTCTCCATAAAACTAATCTGAGTGCAGATTTCAAAAGCTGACAAATGTTTCCATCGTTTGTAACTACTGAACCTATACCTTCCAGTGCAATAAGGGAGATTTTAGGGAAACCCCTCACCCTTCATAGCCAGCTGAGTATTACATTTTATCTTTTCATCCCTTCAGGAGAGACAACCACACTCTTTATAAAGAGGAACCGAACTGAAGAGGTAAGTGGCCAGTTCAGTAAGTACTACAACTCTACACCACTTGCGACAATTCAACTCTGTTTAGGTTATACTGGATTCACATTTTCAAATTTTAAAAAGCCAAGGAATTTTACATTGCTGGAGAACAACTGATTATCATCTTAGGTCAGAACTTCAAAGAGAATAATCTGACATAATTAAGTCACTAAGAGTCAGAATTGTGAGGTCAAGTCCACACACATTTACACCAGCAATGTGTTTAGCCCAGTAAGCTTAGCCCAGCCCTGTATCTACTCACTCCCACCACGCAGGTTCCAAATTAGCTCTTTTCCAATATCTGTATTAAACACCATTTATTTCTCTTCCAGCTTCAATGTTGCTGAATCTGCATTCCAGCTGAGACTCAAAAGACATTACACCCATTCTGGCCTTTCTGAGAATATGAGAGAAGTAGAAATCATGCACATCATGTACACCACAGTTACACTAAAAAAAAATTAACAGACTAGTAACAGATGCTTTAATCACAGTGTTGCATATAGTAACCATCCCCTTTTCCCACAAGCTAAGTCTGTAATTACTATGTATTTGCATGGGGGACTCATATCTTAGACATGTGGCTGTAATGACAGGTTTTTGTCTTATTTTTCCCCATTAGTGTTGCTAAGTTTTTATTTTTAAAGTAGAAACAAGAATCCACACAACGTCTAAAAAAAACACACACTGAAGTATTTTCTAAGAAATTAGTGGGCAAATCTGTCAATGGAAAGTTATTGTGTGCCACTGAGTGTGGTTTTGAAAAATAAAACCATCTACGAGATTTGTGATATTGCTCATGTGTACTCTACTCTTCCTCCAAAAGGAAGCTAGCTAACTTTTTAAGAATAAGTTTCACAAGAGTATTTTTTTTTAATTCTCACACAGAAACATGTTTGGTTTGGGAATAAAAAATGAGTTATTTGACCTGTTGTGAAGGATCAGATGTCTGAGTCACTACACTGCACTTATTTCAATTGAAATCGAGTCTCTGCAAAAAGGGGAAATACCAGTTTAAATGCATGGCTCCTGGTTGACGACCTTCTTACCTTATTTCCACTGGGAGGCAGTGGCAAGAGCTGCACGGCATTGCAGATAGCCAGAGAACAAAGACTGTGTAGTTCTGCCATCAAGTTTTACTCTCTTCTTCACTATTCATCTCTAATCCAAATTCCCAAATGCCAGTCTGATTGCCAAATGATAGTTAGGAGCCTAAATTAGCTCCAAAAGTACCTTCTGAGCATTTCATTTTCATCCTTGCATCACGTAAAATTCCTAGACTTGGTTCAAGACCAGTATGTGGAAAGACAAGGTGAACACAGGTTGAGGAAAGGGCTGGTTGATGAGTCAGTTACGGAGAAGAGAGGTTCATGAGGAAACAGACAGAGGTTGTACAGATAGGAAATGAAAGGGAAAGATGTGGGGTGGATGTGGGATGTGGGAAAGATGTGGATGCCAAATATTGAGAAAATAATAACCTCTTGTGGCATTTAATTATTTTGCTTTGGTATTTTTTTTTTTTTCCTATTTCAACACTAGGATAAAATAGGGGAGACAGTACTCTATCTACCCTTGGCAGGATCAGTTCTTTTGGCTTATGGTAGACTACAACCACCTACCTCTATTTGAACTCTTTGACAGTCCAAGTTGGATGTAATAGGATATTACAATCACAGAAGTAAGTTGAAAGCATCACAGAGGTGTCTTAGTTTGACTTCAACTGGTTAGCATAGGTCTCTGTAGTATGGATCTTAGACACCCATAACAGCAAGGAGTTTGGTATCATCTGGTCACACAACTTGGCTGCTTGTCAATGTATGAATATCTTTGAAGAGTCATGAACAAGGTCAGGTAAGTGGTTTCGTACACGTGTTGTGGAACTTGTGTATTGCAGCTGTCAATGTTTCCCAGCCCAGTCTTGGACTCAGCAAGACGTCACCAACTGTTCAGCTTTTGACTCAGTTAATCCTGACCAATTCTTTTGCCCTTTTAGTTTCTGTGGCTCCTCTGTACCTGGTTCTTTCTTTTTATCTCTTCATTTTTTCCTTTGGTTGTCCTTCTTGGCAGGAGCTTTCTCATCACTTTTCTCAGCTTTCTGTGGAGAGCCTCATTAAAGCTACCCTTGAATATAAATTTCTTTTTATTTTACACCTTACTACTGGCTGATCTTATCCTTCCATTTTAAAAAAATGCAGGTAATCTCTCCAGGCTGTTGGCACACACAGCTAACTTTCTGTTTCAGAGCTGCCAGCCAAACTGAATTTAACTTTACTGTTCTGACATCATCTCTGATACCACAATCCATCATCTCAATATGGCTAAAATAAAGATTCCCCTTTATATTTTTTCAGTCATCTCCCACCTCTTAGCTTTGAGCAGGGTATTTTATCCTAGATATCTCTTCTTCACATTCAAGTCTTGTACCTGCTTTCTGGAACACATAGTTAGGATGCAGACTTCCCATCTGCCTGTACGATGCAATTTGGGTATTGACCATACCCTTGGAAAAAGCAAATGCAAGTTTGACAAACAAATATCTGCCCAGATGAGTATCACTTCTAAGAACATTTTCCTAGCTCATTGCTTTGTCAATGGCTGCTTTCTCTGTGCATTCACCTTCTCTGCAGTGTCAGACGTAAGCCATTTGTCTTCATTTTCAGAGCTCTTCGCCATCACCCATGTCCATTCATTATCGAATGACTGACTTCTGCTTTGGGTCTTCAGTCTACTCCCAGCTCCAGCCTCTCTCATATTTCTCATACTCTCTACTCATGCTGCATGTAGAGTTACCCATAAATACCTGTGAAACTACTTCCTTAACCTCCTTCCAATCCATCTTTAAAGCTCTCTTTGACAGCAGTTACTTTGGGGATATGCTCTACCACTGCATAGGGTGCTGATCCTTGTTTCCCAGTGCTCCCTCCTCTGCATCCACCTGTTTTTTCTCTTCTGGTACTTGGGTATTGGAAATGCTTGACTGCAGGGACTCATATTTTGTTCTCTATCGGTACAGCAAGTAGTCAAACAGGTTCCTGGCCCATGACTGCTCTCTGATTCATAACGGTAGTAAAAAGAAACAACAATAACAATAAGAAATAATAATAATAACAGGAACAACAACAATAAAAGAACCTAAGGCAGCTTTAGGTATTTAATACTAAACACACTTTATTGCAGTTTTCTGGAACATGACATAAAAAAGCACTAACAATGGCAGGGAAGTATGGGGGATGAGGGGGAAAACAAAGCCAAGCGAAATAAAAATCATGTCTTAAGATGACAGTTTATACTTTCTTTTTAAACTAATTCTGGTCATGAAAAAACCCCACCAAAACCAAACCAAACCAAAACTAAAACAAAAAACCCCGAACCAAACTCCCCGCAATCCAAACAAATGATCAAGAGCTAAAAGCATGGACAAAAAGAAACAGTCATAGGAAATGAGAGGGAGACATACAGATGACACACAGCATGTCAGACAGAAATAATAATACAAAGCCAGGAAATTATTGTCCCCTACTGATGACTTTAGCCCACAGTCATGCATAGCACTGCTTACCCCACCTACCAATATTGTTTGGAGAGTTAACTATAATGCATGCTTTTATATTTATATTTACTCATTTTTATATGAATTCCACTTGCAGGGCTTAAGGAAAACACATCTTTCTGCAATTACTTACTTAAGGTGGATGCTGTCTGAGTGCAGAACTAGCTCAGTTTTATTGCCTTTTACCTCCTCATCTCTGACATCAATGGGAAATAACCATCTGTGTAACGACCCAAATACATCTGTGAGAAAAAAGTCTATGCCAGAAAATAATATTACACTCCTCACCAGCATCCCCTTAAGCAAGGAAGTTTGGTGACGCAAACGTGTCTCTGTCCCTCCTCTCTGCGCCCACACAAGAGGGTCAGAGGCAGATGAGAACCTGGCTTTGAATGCTTGACTTGCAGGAGGCTCCTTCTGCTTTGCTGACACCTTTGCCTTTGGTGCTTACCGCCCAGCTTGTCGCGTCTCTTGTGTCTGTCTCTTAGAGCACATGCTAAGAACTTTTTCATGACAAAGTCTTGTGGAATTTGTACTCATTTTTGACAGCATGAATTTTGAAGTTTGGGGATTTGTTCTTCTATTGAGTTTTTGGTATACTTGGCTATTACAAAAAAAAAGCTAGGAAAAGATGAGAATAATAAATAAAAAGTCAAGCTCACTAACAGATTTCTGGAATAATGTATCGCTTTTAGTTTTAAAAGTGGAATGTTTCACAGTAGCATTAATATGACAAACAAAAGCAAACCCAAACAATTCAAAGGACATTAATTGTTAATGTACAAACACACATTTAAGAAACTGGAGGAATTTTGGACTAAGTAAAAGCAGAAATAAGGAGAGACAGTTGGGAGAGGGGAACAAGAAGGCATCAAACTTTGTGCCAACAAATGATAAAGTACAGTTTTTACAAGCCTACTTTCTTTATTCTCTATTCAAAGAAAAAAAAAAGCATTTTGCTACTGTCAGTAACATTTGCACACTGGCTAAAGCTAAAAGCACAGTGACTGTGTGAAGTTTAATTTTTTATTCAGCACAGCCTGTGTAAAATATATGCAAAAAAACCCAGTGCCGTGTGCTCAAACTTAAGTTTCTTTTTAAAAAAAAGTAAGACACTGACCTTGCAACCTTTCTGCACATAAGCAGTCACTTTAGGTCAATAATAACCATCCAGGTATTTCAAAGCACTGCACACATTTATCAAATAGGAAATTAAGGCACGTAAAGACAAGTCCAGCAAATAAGGATTTACAGGATGAGGTCCTAATTTTTATCTGTCTGATTTAAAACTAAATCCTTTCAAAAGCCTGAGGTAAAATGCAGTACATACACTTATGAGATAAACAGGCTCTAGAAAGCACAGGAGATAAACTTAAGAAGGCAAGAACAGTAAGTTCAGTGCCTGTTTATAAGCCTTGGGTTCAGCATTCGTATATTTTACAAGCTGAAAACCTTTTTCAGCTTTCTCTTGCTCCAAAATACACTTTAAAAGAAAACACTGACATAGCTGTATGTGTACAAGTACATGTATGTGTATTATATATAAAAAAATAAATATTACTGTACAGGGTGGAGAAATTGATATAATTGCATTGAAATCACAAGCTATGGAATAGAACTTAGTTATATCATTATGTAAAACATAAAAGGTTCAGAAAGACACATTTTAAACATAGGTCTTCTGGCCACAGGCAATGATGACAATCTTTCTTAGAGCACCTCTGTATAAGGAAAGCGTGTTTCCTTCTTTAGGTCTTATGCTGACGTTTTTGAACAGAAGTTGATATCAGCGATTTGCTCTGCCTTGTAGTTTGCTCAGTGATTTGCTCTGGCTTGTGTATTACATGCTACAGAGAGGTCCAAGGCACACACATGGAGCTGTAGCTAAGGGAGCCTTCACAGTAGTCCAGAACATTTCTATAATTTTATTTCTGTGGATTACACCCCTCCTTTGTTGCGGTTCCCAGTAGTCCAGATCTCTACAGAAAACCCTTCCGCTTTTGCAATGAAGTGACACACACAAAGAAACCTTCTCCTGGTTCAAATATGTGCATTTCTAAGTTTTTAGTGTAAGCAATCTCGGGTGCTCTGGCCAGAGCAATAGAAAAGGTAACTTCGTACTAGTGGGGAAAAAAAAAAAGAATCCCTCCACAAGCCAAAAGCTGAAGCAGCGTGCGTTATGGAGCCAAGCTGGCAAACGAACAAGTGGAGATGGATCTTGGGAGGGGCTGTCAATGCAGTAATGAGGAGAACATTCCAATGGTAAATTAAATCATATTGAAGCTGTATTGCAAATGGCATTTTAAAAGCATGGAAGAAAGGAAAAACAATCACTATTGGTGCAAGATGGTAAGCAGCACCAATAATGACATGCATTTCGCAAAAAATGGGTTCTATTATTAGCACAGGATTTTCTTATACTTGCACTCTAAATCAACACTGGCAGCTCAATATGAGCAATATCAGCCTAAGTTTTGTCCCAGCTAGCAAACAGAAGCAGTACAGATCAAAACAAATTTCTCAGGTTGGGAATGAATGCTGCTCGTCAAAAAACATTGTGATGAGCCGCTACAGGGAGACAGCCCTACAATAATCAATCATCAATCAGTCATAGAAAGTGCTTATTCTGCCATTATACAAGGATCTTCATTACTATATGCGCACTGTTCTCAAGAGAGAAGAGATGAAGGTTTCTTTCAATGATTAAAGCAATAGTTTTCATGCAGCAAAACACATTCAATTCTAGGGGAAAAAAAAAAAAACAAACTAAACCCGAAAAAGGAGAAAAGTACCAAATGATGCAGATAGAAGCAGTAGTATTAGTGAAGGATCCCTATTTTTCTATTTCTTATTTCATTTACAAAATGCAAAATTGTAACTTTACTGGTTTAGGAAAGGGGAACGGATATTATAATTCCCAGCAAAATATTCTTGAAGAATTTAGAACTTAATATCCCCTTTCAAAATGACAGGGAATACCGCACTGGTCCAAATTTTGACAGTGGAAACTGACCCAGTGAAATGTGTGCCCTTTCAGAGTAAGCAGAAGGCTATTTTAAGCTCCATGGAAAAAATATTGAATTATATTAAAAGGTTGATTATAATATTAGTTTAAGGTAAAGGTTAAGTATCTAAATGAAATGTGTACAATCCTCAGTATAAAGGCAAAATCAGAGTGCAAAAATGTTTTGAATCTGCAGAAGTTTTTTTATATTATAATTCATAACTATTGAGATCTGCAGATAATAATATTAAATCCCCTGGAAAAGGGGGTTGAAAGGAGAAAAACATTTCTACTGTTTATTTTTGAAACATAGGCATTTTCTTTCCCTACAACCACCCTGGCACCTATTCTGCACCACTAAATAACAACTGGATGTTCATGCTTGGAAAGCCGGGTGAGGGAAGCAATTTAAAATTTATTTTCATAGTGGAAAATAGGTTTTGCCAAAATAGTTTCAGTTTATGAAAGGAGAGAACAGCTGTATTTGGTTTATAATAAATCTTTCACAAATCAGCAAAAGCAAATAGACAGCACAACTGTAACTCATAAAAGTGGAAAATATTAAACAACAGACAGTGAAGTTGTTAAACTTTCCCACAGATGCTGTTGGTAAAGAGCCTCTGCAGAAAACGTATATGTAATGTGCATGGAAAGCGAACCTGAAGACGAGGGGCATTGGAATGAGGCAGAATTACTTATTAGAGGAATATCCTGTTAAGGTGGCTATTCTGGGTATGGAGGAAGGTGTCTCCCGCAGTTTCCTACTCCCATTACTGAATGTTAGTGCAGAATAATTACTTGCTTGCCAAAAATGACAGGACATTGACCCTGCAGACTTATTGAATTCATACTGCTTGCCTCCAGGCCATGTCGGGGGTTATTCAATTTTGCCCGAGGAGGACAATCTATTATGAGAGATGAGTCAAGAAGGCATCTTCCCTGATTGCCCACCAAAACCATTATCTCAGTGTGGAGGGGGCATGAGCAGTGAGTGGACGGACAAGGCAGCGCTGATCCCGATTACCGGGGGACCAGATACAATTTGCATTACGAGCAGCAGTGGAGCTCAGGGCAATCAGCCGGGGACGGAGCTGCCGGCCGCGCGAGCGCCATGCAGCTAATTGCTTGTGCTTGGCCTGGCAACCTTCACCCTCGTGAGGAGGAGGCTGATTGGCTTGATCTGCAACTGGGTGAATATTTTCACATCGACAAAAAAACACAAGTTATCCCCAAAGGGAAAACTAAATATTTAAGGTGCAGTACATTTATACATCTCTGACATCACCTCTTGTTACAGCATAATTGTTTGATGTTGACATTTTTCAGCCACTTAATTAGACAGAGTCAAGTCACAGCTTCGTTTAAAATGAACAGACTTAAAAAATAAGCAAAAATGTTTCCATGGCTTTAAAAAACAAAATGACAAAAAAAACCCAAAGGATTATTTTTTGTTGAAATATAAATACGTGATCCTTTGCAAAAAGCTTGCCCCAACATCAATGGGAATCTTTCCAGTGGCTTTTAATCACTTTAGAGCAGGCCCTCTTCCTCAAATGAAGGTTCTGTTCTTACAAGCTTTTTGCAGGTTCCTCAGCTTTAAGAGGAGCGGTGCTGTATTACACACCTGTACACAGTTGCTTAATTTATGGAACTAATTGGACATGTAAAATAAATCAATGTTTTCCAGTTCTCAAAGGATAGGCTCTTCCCAACATTGTATGTTACTAGCAAAATTGATCTGAAACCTGACTCAAAGCAAAACGAAACCACTGGAAATGCTATGTGGCTCATTTCAATGTGTTGCGTTTTATCTGAACCACATTAAACTTTGCTTGAGAGAAAACAGAAACTTAGTGCAGGAATACATGTGAAAACATAGGCACCAGCATGGGAAAATGCAATTGCTTCTGTTACTAGAAAGTATGGAATCATCCTCCTGGCTTTGCACCCTATTTTTCAATATTTTGGATAGTCTGGAAGTGTAAAACTGTGATGGGAAGCTGTTATCCCAATAGAACAATTTAACAAATCCTAACATCGAAGTAAACCCGAAATTTCTTTGTCTAGATTTGAAAGTGAGTTAAAACCTATGGCTAGTAAGCTTATAAAATCCATTTCAACACATCCTAGTAAACATAAAAAAAACTATTTTGCATTGTTTTGCTGTCCATGCTAACATAAATTATCACCTTTAAAAAGAGAACAGAAAATTCTAATATTATCTACAGATCACCAAAACCAAGAGCAAGGCAAAGTGATTATAAGCATAAATTAATTTATTCTGCCATGTTGACTGCTCTGCCACTAGCCTGTGGGGATGGTTTGACGGGTAGAGAGTGTATGTATCTACAAGTAAGTGGTTCCTCTTGAAACCACAACTTGGATTACAGTGAGGAGAAACAAAGGAAGGTGAAGACATTGTGTCAGTCTTGTTTGCAGTGAATAAGAGCAGCCCATATTTCAGGGCTTGGTGTAAGACCTCTTGGTGTATTCAGACTGATAAAGTGAGTCCTTTCCTCATGAAAACTCAATCCCATAATTAACTGCTCTCCTTCAAACAAACAAACAAACAAAAAATCAAACTGTTCATAGTAACTTTTTCCATTTGCATATTCCTTTCACAAAGCAGAGCGGTAATCGTCAGAGCAACAACGAGGTGCATAAACACAGATACTGAGTGTCACCTGGGCTACCTGGGACATCCCTTTTATCCAGTTGTTGCAGAACAGCTCAGACCTCCCATCCGTCCTTGGGTCATCTCTATCAGCCTTACACTGATCTCTCCACTTGGGCTATCTAGAATCATACAAAGCAGCTCTGTTATGGCACCTGATTCACATCATACAGAACTAATACAGAACTTTTATAAAGCATTATATAACATTAAACAATCACTGAAAAGCATTCAAACCTTGCTCTGAAGAAAGTTTTCTTATATTTCTCCCTGGGTTTTCTGGAGTGAATATTCCCGCAACACCAGACAGCTTTTCAAAGCACTGGGACAACTTCTGCCTGAAGTGAACCAAGAGACCTCTGGCCAAGAGCCTCCTTGTCGCATTTGCCATGTTTCCCAGAGCACAGTATAATCCCACACATTGCATAAGGAATAGTTCTTGAGCAACATATTACTATAATGAAATAAAGATAATAACATTTTGCATTCTCAATTGGTGTTTATTCAGTTGAAAGTTAAATCCCAAGCTACATGCATGAAACAGCTGAATTAAAGAAGACTCCATTTTCATATTTACTAACTTCTTAGTGCCTGACTTGGCAACCATCATAACATTTTTTCAACCATAGGGGTTTTCGAAGGCTTTGTGCTCTTTGAGCGGGATTGGGGAAAGCTCTAGGTGGATTTCTTTTGTTTTACTTTCAAGCACGCTAATGAAAGAAATTGCTCTGAGGAGCCTCAAACTGACATGCAAAGGCTTCCTCAGCCATGCTGGGCTTCGAGGTACCTTGTCCACACCAGGAAAAATGTACAGGTAAGGGCAGGGGACAGACTTCCTCTTTTCCTCAAAATCATGTGTAGCAAGGAAAGAAGCCATCAGCTGGCTATTGCATTTTGCAAATAATTGTTAACAGTGGTGGAACGGTGGCAGCCGAGAATCTTCCTTGTCAGCAGGGGAGAGCAGTACAAAAAGGTGACTTTCCTGCCATCCTGCTCTTCCTCATTTGGCCTCTTTTGGTCAGCTGGGAGGGCAGGATGTGCTACCTGAAGAGAGGCATGGTGCTAAAATGGCTCTGCATTTTGCCAAAGATTACCTTCCTAGCATATTTAGCACAATCTGCTAGTGTTAAACATTAAACCCCAACTATTTTGTGTAGCGTCCACACAAACACCATCTATCCACCCTTTCTACAGAGACCACACCAATTCACATCTCAAGATCATGTCGGCATCCCTCTGGTCTTTACACATACCTGAAGATTATTCTCCAGATAAATACATTTTTAATGATTCATTCTCCATCGCAAGCGTGCCACACCCTAAAGAGAGATCAAAACGCTTTAGTTAAACCTGGTTTTAGTTCCATTAGAAAAGATGACTACTGGCCTTCCAAACTTCGTCTAAGGAAAGATACTTAAATGCAGCTTTTTTTTTGCAACGGTGCTAACAAATGGGTACTATGGCAGAACCACAGCTTTTCTGTGGCCCCAGTGGCTTCACTGTAGATGCAAGTATTTTTCAGGCGATATTGACAGTCCATGGTCCCTGGGGAACGTATTCTAGCACAAGATGGATTTGCACAAACCACAGAAAAGACAAACTGCAGGATAATCACGTACCTTCCAAAGGGCTCTTTACCAGCAATATATGGCTGTTTATGGCCAGAAAGAACAAGCTTTAATGAATCAGGAAGAAGTGTTCCCACTTGTTAAATCCCTGACACGGATATTTTAGAAGTAGGTGCTCCAGATAGATTTCCCTTTTTCTTGATTTTTTTGCCTTTTTTCCTACTAGGTGACCAGCCTTACTAATGTCCTCAGTGCTGGATTTCTGAAAATCAGTATTTTGTAGTATTTCCTTTATGAGAGTCAGATTAACCAGAAATGACAGGACAGAGAAAAGGCACATTGCTCAACAATTCTCTCACAAAATCATCAACAATTTTGCATGCAGGAAGATTTGGCTGAGGAGGTGGTAATGCTGAGCTCCATCCCGCACTGTGAACATTCGCCCAGTCCTCCACATTTTGGTGTGGCAAAAAATGGCTCTTTTAGCATTTTATGTAAAATAAAGTTACTCCTCTGAGGAGGCTGGGCCTTTATTTTCCAAAGCAACCTTCCTCCTACCACTGAAAGCGCCTGGATCTCAATCAGCACCTCATCTGGAAGGATTGACTTGAGACATTGATTCTTCAGGTGCTGGATTAAGGCAGCAGGAGCGAGGCAGATTGATCCCATTTGTAGATTTGTCTCTCAGCTTTTATGCTATAGAAACCATTTTTACATTTATCAGCTCCTTTTCTGTCTAGCTTTTAAGAGAGAAAATGCTTTTCCCTGAGGTCACTTTAGGCTTGCAGATATAAAAACATATCTATGGCCATTTCAAACAGCTAATCAACATAAAATGGAGCAGAATTTGATAATTCAGTGAATTCACTAATTGCATCCAATGCTTCAGTTTTATTTGTAGTTTCATACTAAATAAGGATTTTGTTTAAACATATTTTGGAAACAAGTTCTTTTAGACAATCAACATATTCTACTACATAAACTACTGTTTAGATGCTCTCTTGTGTAAGAGGGTTGCTTATCTAATGCAGTGCAACAAGTCAAAAAAAGGTGTTAAATTTTGCTATAGAAATAATTAGCATGTCCTACTCTTTAAAGAATGTTAAAGCTCTAAAAAAAACCCTTTTCTCCCAGACTCCAAGTTTTACAGAGACTTTTTCATATCAATCCACAAGTGCAAGTTACCAGAAACTCAGCGGCCCCAGTAAATGAAAAATACCTGGGAGAAATGAACAGCAGAACCGAACCAACAAAATGTCCTTCTTCAGTGTTTCTCTGCTAGGGAGAATTTGGCTAAAATAAAAAGGATTGTTTCCCAGCAATCCCTGAGTGGCAGTGCAATCTTTGGGAGCCATCAGCAGTTCAAATAAAGCATAAACACATTAAACCTGCCTCTGTAATGAATAAGGTCCTCTGGCACTGCATATGTTACTTCTGGTCATGGACCATAATTCTGAGCTCAGCAGTGTTCACATATATACCTCCATTTGGGACAGTGGCAATAAAAACTTAAAGGTCTCTGGTTTCCATATGATATTTTCTGGCATAAATGGATTTTGCTCTACATTGGACGATCAGGATTAGAGTACAGACATAATAAAACTTCATGGCTTCTTTCCCAATCTGGCCTTTTCTTATTGGAATCACATGGGGACATAAACTCATCATAAAAATAGTAAATCTGTTCTTATTTCAGTAATATTTATTATTTGTACATGGGATATATCATGAGAAAAATAAATGCTAAAGATGTACCAGCGAAGTTATATTAGTAAATCAATGAACCACAGTAAGTTTCCCAGACACAAGAATTGCTTAAGCAAATAACAAACTCTAAAAATCAGCTTCTGATTGGCTTGCACTATTCTATACAAAGCTGGGTCAAAGCTGGGTGGAGTGAATAGACCTGACTGACAGGCTGCTATAGGCAAATCAGGCTGATCTGACTTGCCTATAGTGACTGAAACAGGAGGCACTGGCAAGAGGAAATAGAAATCACCGTAAATCTTTGAACCAGAGGTGATGACAACACGTATGAGAGGAAATGGCAAAGAAACTGGCCAAGGTACTAGCTTGAGTAGAAGAAAACAGATCTAGGGTAATGATGTAAAGGTGGTAGTTTGCTTAAATAAAGTTGTCACTTGAAAGAGAGAAATAAAGACAAGAATAAGGTCCTCTGAGTGCGAATATGCACTTCTGGCCTGACTGCAACCACAAATATTGTAACAGAAAAATCAGCTCAGCAGCCGTGATTGGAAACAGAATAACCAGCTTCAGTGCAACAGGGAGCAAACCTTCTGAGCTCTTTTCCTCTCTTTAATTGGTTTCTTTGACAGTGTTTTCACTCTGCCCATAGCAATTCTCTGATGTTTTCTCCCAGAAGTTTTCTCCGGGCTCTTGCGGCACCACTGAAGCACATAAAGTAAGAGTGTCAAGCCAAATCATCTCTCAGAACTAGCTGTCCAGGCCTTGGTTCCCCAAGGAAGTATTAATTTCAAGGACACAGCACAACAGGTTAGCACCTTGCACTCAGATAACTGCAACTCAGTGGATTTCTGGAGAATGCGAATGACTTTTGTTGGTCAGATCTGGGAGAAAATAAAAATGTCACTTTGTGTTGTTTACAAGACAAAAACTGCAGACCTGCTTCTGTGGATTCCCACGTGATGTATCTGAAGGTGCAAAATAAACCCGTGACATGGCAGGCTGTACACACTGACTGCCATGTTTAGACTTTCCACGTGATCAAGTCTGAAACAAGTGGAATGACTCTCAGTGGCCTCTAGTTATTGGAGAGCCACAGACGAACTTGCAAGAACAAATACTAGTCTTTGAACTAAGAGAGACCTTAAATAACTCTTCCTAGGGACTGTGAACTGTGCACAGGAAAGGATGCTCAGAGTGCTGAGCACAAATAAGAAGGAAGGCAAAGTATTTTAAAATGTATTTTAAACTAGGACCTGGCAGAGCAGTCGCCCACAGCCTAAACATCAACAGTGGGAAAATGTGATGGCGAAGGTGGGTCAGCTGTTATCTGTGTCATTCACAGATGCTGCAATACGTGCAGGCTGCTACTTTCCCAAATAAGTGTGCACAGATAGGGGTAGGGGTGCACCATCCAGCCTCGCAAATGTTGTGCCCTACACCCTCCCTGACAGCTGTCAGAGTCAGGAAAGTTCACCTCCCTTTTCTGCCACCGGCAGGTCTCAGAGGTTCGTGCAGCACGGTGGGTTGCAGCCCTACTGCAGCCCCTGCGTCAGCCCCAGCCCGGCCCTGGGAGCCCAGAGCAGAGCAAAGCTCCTCCTGGCACTGCCTCTGCTGGAGCCGCCACTACAGCCACGGTCCGCTCCTAATTCATGTTCTTCTCCCAGTGCTCAACACATTTTCCATTTCAAAATGTATTTGCTACAAGCTTTCAACCCTTCATACTGTACAGACACTCAGTACTTTTACCATATCTTAGTTTTGAATGGAGTTGAATTATTCTAAAGGATTATTTTCTGCATTGTTTCTCTCACCTTTGTCAAGAAGCTGTACAAATTCTCACCTCACCGTCGGAAACATTCTTCCATTCGGGCTGACCATTCCTCAAAGGACCTTTTAAAGAAAAGAAAAAAGAATTAAAAATTCTGTATTGTGATCTAGCAGCTCTCTTTCTTTTTAACATGGGAGCACCAGCACCACTTGCTTAGTTGTTTTTGCCTAATGTTCATTTAAGCATATGTGTGAGAAAGCTGGTGTACACAACATTAGGCTAACATTCGGCATCTGGACCAGTGTTGCAGAAATTAATAGCTCCAGCTTGCAGATAACATTCATATTGACCACTGACCTATTGAACTGTTATATTTAGAAAGATCATTTAAAGGAAAATCTCATAGGCTATCGAATTTGAAGCTGTTCCAGCTACTCTGCAAGGCCTTTTTTTTTTCTTCCTTTTCTCTCCCCTGCAGTGGAATTCTCCAAGGCAAATGGAGTAAAATATTTTGCTGGAGGCGATACTTTACTTTCAAGATTTATTCCTTTGCACCACAAATATATCAAGAAAAAAAAAATCAAAGACAGTAGCAAAAATGTTGAAAGAATTGGAGAGTTTATTTTCTGTCTCAGCATGAGAGTTTGACAGTCAAGCAGGGATTGTTTGTTTTATCATGCAAGGGGGGTTAATTTTTATGTTAGGCAGCTATGATCAAACTGAAATAACTCACATTATTTTATTTTAATATTAGTTGTTTCTCCTTTGATGCCATGTCAAGAGAAGAACTGTCCTTCCTACTTATCTCAGACATCTGCTACGGTGGAATTGTCTGTTAATTATCTTGACAGATACAACTTGCAAGCTTGTTTTGATGAGCTGTGATCTATACGACGTAAAATATATCAAAGCATTATGTGTACAAGCCTATTTAGCAAGCTAGCAGCACGTATTTATAGATGCTTGGTCTCTACTTTTCTCCTACCAAGAGTTTGTATGTTGAGCTAACACTTGCCCTCATATTTGCAATACGATGGTCAGACCACCACGTGCACACCCTATTACCATCTGCCTTTCTCCAAGGGTAGGAATATGTATTAGGCTATTCAATAGTCTGTAAAATCCAAACCTGAGGGAATATATTGCTGGTCATTTCACCTTGTGCTTTCTCCCTCTCTTTATTCTCTTCTTAAAGCATCGTGTGTGACTTTTCTGCCCTTATCAAATGTTGATACTGAAAACAAACAAATACATGTTATTATTAAAGAGATTCTTGCCAGGAGGTAAAAAAAAGATGTGCTCCTGTGAGATTTGCTTACATATTCTGCAGATTGTAGCTCGTATAGCTTTACATTTATTGAAATTGTCTTTTCCCCCGAGTTCTAAGAAAATGTGCCTAAAGCTATTATCGCATCTATCGACTCTGTGGGATTTAACGGACGTGGCTCCTGCTCCCAAGTGGCTGGAAAATGACCTCTATGAAGCAAAGTTCAAGCAGAGTGAAAGCTCTGAGACTGAGATTAGAGACCTGTCAGTTGCCTGGTAGGATAAAAGTGTAAAATTATATGTGACACTCAGTTCAGTCACATCAAACAGCTCAGAAATGTTTACTGAATGAACTACACAGTTGCTAATTACACTTTCCCCTTAAGTATTCACATTATCATGGGCAACAAATACCCAGAGAATCTGGAAAGGGAAAGCTTCTAATAAGTATGCAACAATTACAGCAGGCATGGTTTTGCACCTTAATTTTCTTACAGTGATTATTTATAGTGAAGAGGCAAATTTGGCCTGTATTCACATACAGTATCTCTGTACCTCTGTTTCAGGTCTTCTGAGAAAAAGATATGGCAAATTTTAAACCAAAATACAGCAACAGGAGCATATCTACTAACACTAAAATAAAGACAGCTTTCCTCACGACATGGTACAAAACATTGCCTTAACCTACTGACCTTAGTGACCAAGCTGTTCAGTCTGGCCAGATATATAATGTCTCATGATTACAACAGCAATTAAAAACCTGATGAATCAAAGTGTGTTGAGATTGCTCTTCCGCTTCTTTCTGGAGTAAGTGCATTAACATTATATACCATGTTTTTTTTTCATTATTGCAAGTTCCCTATGTTAGAAATCAGCTTTCTTTTGATATTCAGTAACCCCACATTTTGCAACATAATACAGAATACATAGTAATGAAAAGTCCTCCTTCAACAAGCAAGATCTCTGCTCTGCACTTTAACTAATGCCCACAAAAAGGTCTGACCATGGACATGATCAAAAGTAAGATGCAGGGGGCCCAGGGACTGCTGAGCTGAGCTTTGTGGGACAGTTGTGGTACACTGACACAAGACACTTCAGGCGAGAAAGGAAGACAAGGCCAGGGGAGGCTCTGCTGCTGGTGTCCATATGCTAGAACACGTGCTCCACCCCATCTGCTTCCAAGACCACTTACCCCAGGCTGAGGCACCAAGGTCATTAATAAACCTACAGAGGGAGAAACCTGGCATGATCCATTTCCACGGGCACCCAGGCAAAGCAGCACTCAAGCACGCGGCCATACAGAGAGAGAGGTAACTGTTCAACCTGCTGCCATTTGCACTCTCTAGGCAAACAATTTACGGTTCCTGTTGGGTTTTTTTTTTCTTTCTTCCTTTCTTTCTTTAAAAACGCATTTTACACAATGGGAGTCTTCTTTTTTTCTTCTCAGTGATTTTTTGGAATCACACTATACTTTGGTCAGGAAAGGATCAACCAATTTGTGTGATGGAATAACCACAGCAGACAAAAACTGATACACAATAAAACTCACCGTTATACTAAACTGCTGAGCCAGAGTGGAAGAAGCTACTGTTTTGCCATCTGAATGTTTCTACTGTCTGCTCAAAGTACAGTTTAGTTAAACTGTTTTATGTAAGCAAGTTTAGACAACAAATTATTTCACAGAGAGATATTTGCTGTAACAATTATCATTGAACCAATCTAGCTTTATCTCTGCCTCTGAATTTAATGTATACCTTTGATTTCTTTATTCTTGTAATTTTTCTCAGATAAAAATTAGCTTTTTCCTGATCTTTGTTAATTCCAAATTCTGTAACATCATAAAAAAGCCTAATTAACAAAAGCAGAACCTTAATCTTCTACAAGATATTCAATAACCTGTTAGTAAAAAAATATGTTTTTTTTCTCTCCACTTTTATATGATCTCTAAAACATGTGCTTAATTAAAATTGATCTCTCTTACTTGAAATCTTTACAGAGTGACTTAGAGAAACATGGCGTCAAACACAGTTATTTGAATTTACATTAGCAGAAGATTTAACCAATAATATGTAATTGCTGTTACATAGTGTCCTTTATGCTTAATGCTGCTGTCTCAAGCATTTTAATCACGATAAAGCATACATTGTTTCCAGCTGATTTTTACAGACCAGTTGATTAAATCCCCAAAACTATATAAACCATTTTACCCAGCACAATGATCAGCACACAGGACAAGTTAGTTAAAGTTTCAAGGGGGGAGAGTTTTTTGCTCAGCATGGATATTCTGGAGTGGTGGGAGTCTGGTGCCGAGTTCTGAGGTCCAGTTCACCATTACATGTCACAAGGGGCACATCCCACAGTATTTTCCCTGTTAGCTGAATTAGCCACACCATGAACTCTGAAGAATTAATCCAAGATGGCAGCAGCAGCGCCACATGTGCAACATTCTGCTTTTTAAGGCTGCACGTTTTAAGGTTCTGTAAGCATCCTTGAGAAATCTACTGTAACCAAAAACAAAAAAATTAAAAAAAAAAAAATCTTTCCTTTCAATTTCTACCTGCGCATGACTCCAAACAGGCAGTAGCCTCACTGATTCATTACCTTCCCTGGTCTCTTCTGAAATGCCTATTTTATTTTTGGCCGTTTACCAAACTTTACCAACTTTGCTGTTTCATTGACAGAGATATTAGTTCTACCAAGAAAATCCAGAAGTGGATGCCAGGGAAATTAAACCTGTACTGCAGCCAAAACAGGCTAAGGACACAAGGACATGTTCCAATGCATCCAATGTAGCTCAGACAAATTTGCTTATGCAGGAAAAAAAAAAAAAGTAAATATGTGGAAAGGAAAGGAATACCTCTTCTACAGTGTTTTGCCAGAAGGAAGAATTCCACAGCGCTGTCATTCTCCAAATTTTTACCTTCAGTGTCTCCAGGTATATTGAAGGCAGATGCCTCAAATGCAGTCTAACATGAGAAGTGCAGCTCAGGTGACTTAGCAGAGATCCCAAGGAGCAGAGACAAAGCCACACTTTGGATTGGCTGATGGGTAAAAAAATACCTCAGGTCTCTCTCACATGTGATCTGTTAACAAATGGTGGAATTTTAATATTAAACCAAATCAAATTTTGAGTGAGGTGCGTGATCAAGATAGAATGGACAGTTGGTTTACTAAAAAGGTTTGGAAATCATGACAAAATAAAGCACTTTTAAAAAGTTATGCACATACTCCACAGCCAGAATTCAAAATCCACAAGGAAAGAAGCCCTGCTGGAGGAGGTGATTTCCTTCGAACTCTGCCCTTCATGGACAATTTGCAGAGCTACCTGTACTCAGAGGTTACGCAGTCCTGAATCTCTTCATAACTATCCTATTCTTGACTACAGAGAAAACAAAAAAAAACTTATGCTCTATTAATTGAAAATGAATACCCAGATCTCCCTCTCCACTCTCCTTGTTTTATCCCTTTGCCGTATTTGGAGGGTATCAGCAGTAATAGTGAAGAACGGTTTCTGAGTCTCCTGTTCATTGCAGGGCGATGGCAAGCGGGGGAGAAGCCAAGGGAGTGCAGCAGTCACACATCCCCTGGTAGGTGCTGACAGGAAATTCTTGTTCGGTGCGCATTTTCAGTGGATGCCAGTGTATCACACAACGTGACCTGAGGTACATATAGTCTGGAACTGGATCCCAAAAAAACAGATCTAGCTTTGTTTCTGGGAACTTTTCCTTTTTGACTTTGACAATTCCTGCCCTCTGTGATGACAGTTACAAAACAGATATTTTCTTCAATTCCGCCCCCCCCCCAAAAAAAAAAGCAAGGTCAATTCACAAGACAGAAAGTGTTTTCAGCTGTTTTAAAACTTTCATTTCATTTGTTTTTCATAGAAATGATTTTCAAAAAATAAAGACGTGAAGGATATGCCCTGGGCTTGCCTTCCTGTGGACTCAGAATGGGTTAAATTATGTCTTCACTTTGTAAAACGTAATCTTTCCTCCCTGACAGTGCTATCAGCATCAGCAGGTCTATATCCGCAGGGAACAATTAATTTTTTCCCAAATAAGTTTGCTTATTAGAGTACCTGACTACCACTTTATTTATTTCCAATAGATGGTGCCCTCTTTTTGTTGCACATGTTGAAACTGAAAATAAGTTGCTTAAACATATGCTACTAGGGTTGGGGAATGCCAAGTGTAGCCTGCCTCTCATTTGTGCTGGAACCAGTACGAAGCACAGGCGTTCCCTCTGTGGGAAGTTGTAACTGGCTAATTGATGGCCTGGGAAAGGACAGATTGAATCTTCAACAAATATTTCCTTTATATCAAACATGAATTATACACTGAAGTCAAAGATCACATGATGAAAACAAAACCAGAAAAAAAGCCCATTCCCTTCCCTGATGCTCAGTCTTAATTTTCCCCTCGTGACTGCACCATGGCCCCTCACCTGCAATGCTTTTTTGGCCCAGACAGGGCCTTGATGAACAAAATACCCAGCAATTTGCAATGCCCTCTCCTGCCTACTCCACCTAGGGGCTGTTTTTTTTCCCTTAAAAAAGAATCGTATCTGATCTTTTTTCCCCATGCTAATTTTTTTTTGTAAAATATTGGTTTTCTTAGAAATTCACCTTTAATAATTCCCATCCTTTCGCTCTTCCCACACCCAGTACCTCTGGATGGCCGAGTTGATTGCTTGTACCATCAAAAGAGAGGGCACAGCAACCTCACGGCTTCCCTCATCATGGGCAGGCTGAGACAGTCCTCTGGGCAATTTAACAATGGTTTCCCCCCGTCACAATAAACCACTTTATAGCACTCTTGTCCGATTCAAATTGACCTGCAGGGCACATTTCAGTAGCAGCTTAATTCACTTTCTCCCTTCCCTCAAGTTGAAAACAGTAGGGCATTAGTTGCCATATAATGTGACATCTATGTCTTGTTTCTCCTATTATCTAGACTAAGTAAATCATAACAGCAGCAATATAGTTGTGTGTTGATTCAAATGAAGAAATATGGTTCGATGTTAAAATAATTCCTCTAATTTATATATAGCAAAGCCTTGCACAACATCTCATGTCAATGGCATCCGAAATCAGGATGTGCAATCTTGAGAAATTTTTTGATTAACTTCTGTCTTGTAAAACATCTTCTCGTGCTTAAGCCTATAAGAGCTGCCAAGTTCAAGCCAGTGTGGCTCATGCCGTAAGTCTTCCTGCAGTCCTTTGGGCCGCTCTGTAAGAAGAGCTACCATTTTGCTGTCACTGTCACTTCGCATAGCCAGTCTCTAAAGCTCTGTTTGTTGTTTCATTCTGTTCTATGTCTCCCTTAGGAACTTCTTCATTTTAATATAAATAGAGCGCTTCATCATGCAGTGCCAAAGACTCACGGAAGGTACAACTCTCAATATTACTGAAGACAATGCATACAGATGAATTTGGCAGCAGATCACAAACAAAGGGCCTTAATGAAAAGAGGCAAACTTCCTAACCCAAAGGTATGGAAGTGAAAAGTTTGAAAATAATAAAGGAAAAGGGAAATGAACACCTCTTTATGCTGACCATTGGTTTGACTGTTATTCGCAAACATCACCTGAAACAGATAATTATGCCCTTTTGCCATGCATCACGAATACATTGCACGGTGTGCATATTTTTCAAGTTCATTTTGAATGGGATTTATCTTTTAACATGGAAATTAATTTTCCTTCTGAATTGGGATGATTTTTAAAAATCCCATAATATTTCTAAGCAAAAAAGTTATATTTGTTTTATAAAACTGTGTTTTATAAAAACGTTCATTTTGGAAATTTTAATAGTTGTTTTTCAATGTTGTTTAAAACTTTGCAGACTTTTCAATTTTGCCTTTTTGTATCTGCCCATTTATATGATATGATTAAGGATATGATAATAAGATATGACATGATAATATTAAATTAGGAAAATTAGGATAGTATAAGATAATAGGATTAAGGATGCCCAGGCAGAGACATGAGCCTTGATGTATTATGTTGAGAAATCATAAAATAAAAAGGCAATTTCTAATACTTTCATAGTAACAGCAAATAATAATAATAATAATAATAGTAGTAGTAGTAGTAGTAGTAATAATAATAATAATAATAATAATAATAATTTGCTACAACCACTGCATGTCACTATATGACACAATAGCTATGATATGTTACATTCTGGTCACCTAATATTTAGTACCAGGATCATTTTTTATGTTTCTGGAAGAAAGTGTCTCCTATAAAAGTGACATTTGAGATGTTTCAGAAGAGATGACTGAAATCAGGGTTTATTTTAGTTCTGCAAATTTTACCTCTCGTATGTTGGCATATAATCCCAGTACCACTGACAGGTTGGATCTCATCCCATTCTGTACAAATTAACACAAGGGAATCAAATAAAAGTTGGGATTTGCCCTAGCAATAGTTTTTAATGACTTAATTACACTTAAATCATCTTGTCCACAACCCTTTAGCTTTAGCCTCTTACTTGGACAATATAACTGTTTCTACCATACCCATATGGAAATGCTCGGGATCGTATCAACTCACGCTTGCATATTTAATGTGGTTGTGCCAGTTTAATAGCTTACTGCATGACAGTTCTTAGCATTTGTTTCCTTTTGTGCCCTCTGCAGTGAATACGCAGGTTATCTCGTATATTTAGTACACTTTTGCAAATACTATGTGTGCACAAACATCCCAGCCATTTGGAAATTGCTAATATCCAGTTACAAATTCACAAGTGGCAAATATGCAACCGTGAAATTCAGTAGTTACAAAGCAGAACATTTGTACATTGTAAATTCCTGTACATTTCTTAAGTTGCATGATGGGGAGCAGCAGGTGACATTATCCAGTTTTATGTGCACTTTACCTTTCCCTAACACCCCTCTCTCTCCCTTCCCTCCTACTGATGCTGCTGAAGTATAGAGTTTCATTCACTCACTCTAATGCTAAAACCTGTCGTGCTGAAAAAACATCATTTCGGAGAATTCAATAGGACCATAGCTGATGCAGACTTTTATCTGGATAGGCATATTGGTATGGTTGTGTATGTGCTCGTGTATGTGGATGAGAGCAAGCACAGAGGGAGGATGGAGGTCACAGTACAGTATTTAATGGACGTACGGCGCTTACCCTTTCTGTCATCTACCCTCTCTCCCCATTACCTCAGAGTACAAGCACCTCAAAGGTATTAGCACATCTAAACTCGCGATCCTTCTGTGAACTGTTATCATCCCTTTTTTAGAAATGAAAGATTCAGCCTCAATTCAGCCGGTCAGGCCAGCATCTCCCAGTTTGCCGCCCAGCAGCAGAGCTCTGGGCCTGCAGGTTCCACTTTTGCAGCCTTTCCCGCTAAATGGGAAAGTTTAGCAAGACTTTAAACAACACTAAGGTTAGGGCAATTCAATTCACTGATAGTGGTGGTGGAGGTTTCAAAATCTTGGCTCCAGCCCCTACCCGCAGTGAATTGAGAAGTGCAACATGGATCCCCTCCCTCCTACAAACCTCCCCTAAGACCGAGGCTGCAGGGTTGTGATGTCTCCCTCTCTTTTGGCCAAGGAAATCACGCATGGAAAACTCAGACCAGGACCACACCTCCTGAGCCTAAAGCGTAGCGCGTGGGCAACAGAGCACCCATAGCCGGGCACCTCCCTCCCGGGGACGGGTCTCCAGCAGGGTCTTTGTCTTCCCGCAGAACTCGGCAGGTGGTAAGCACGCTGTGGAGTAGCACAAGCTGAAACTAAGTTTATTTTTATGCCCCATGGAAGTGCTCCTAGGCATATAAAAGGGCTTTTATTGCAGAAGTAACTCATCTGGTATATTAGCCCTATGTTCTTTTTGCAGTAGCTGCAAGTTCCAGCGTTTTTAAAAACAAACAGATTACTTAAACGTTAGAGAAGAGGTATCATAAGAGCATAAATTAGGCAAATGCCAAGTCTTGCAAAACAGACATGCACAGAAAGGAACAACGAGGCTGCTCTCTAATGCCTTTTTATATATTTTTCACATAATTGTGAAATTCCCAAATTTAAAAAGCTGTGTAGTATATGTACTTTTCACATCTTAAACAACTATCATAGAAAATATTTGCTTGATATCTGTAAGATGCCCTTTCACCAGGCCAATAAACCACAGAACTATATAATTACTATCTTCAAAACCACGCTATTCTGCTGCTTAAGTAGCCCAGTTTATCTTCTGCCACACCACTCACGGAGTAAGCTGCTACTTGGTGAATTAAAGGGGGATAGAGTCTACCTCAAAGTTATAAAGACAGTCTTATGGTGGGACATAAGCAAAGGTTGGTATTTAATCATCTTATACCGTAATTGTTACCTTCTGATGAGGCAGAGCAGCAGACAGAAACATATTTCCTCAGAAGGCAAAGACTAGTGGAAATCCTTAAATAACAGTAGTCAAATTCTGCTGTAACATTGCAAATTAATTGGTGGCAGGACTTACTTTCAGGAGTCTGAGAAAAGTCCTTTCTTATGACATTTTTGGTGTATAAATAATATGTGGTATTTTTGTGAGGAAATAGTTGTGTAACTCATATCTTCACTCTGTTTGTGCGTGGAGGTTTTGCCTCACCTGTGTCAAAACATCATAATCTTACAGCTGCTAATTGCAGCAGAGTGGCGCCTTGAGTTATTTTTGTGGTCAGCATGAAATGGCATGTGACATTATATGTTATAGTAACCCTCAATGAGGCCTTTCTATCGTAAAGATTTTAGTGCGGGGGTGGGGGGAAGGGGGGGAGAATCTCCCAACGTCACTTTAATCTGTAAGTACGTTTCCTTCATCATTATGCAAAATTAAGCGGATTTGATTATTTGTCAGATTTACTACTCTAATACTAATGCACGGTGGTGTAACACATTAACTAGCTAATGCTTTTAAGGCAGTTTGTCAAAACAAGCGCATATTAGTTCAGTTTCGACTATGCTGGGCCTTTGGCCGAGCAGAAAATGAGCAAATAAAAGGAAGAATTTAACATGATGAGTCATACCAGTCATTTTAAAAACTTACCTTTTAGGGAACACATTAGGTGATGTCCCACAGCCCATATTTAGTAACCCTCTGATTGACATTGGCAAGAATTTTGCTGCGTAGAAGCCATGCAGGGACTCTGGATTTTGGCTTGCTCTGTCTTTAAAATGCCGACAGATCAGATGTGTTCTGAGAACCACAAACAACTGATTTATCTAAAAGAGCATTTTCTAATTGCTACCGGTTTCTTAACAGCCTACGAATAGGCGTACGCTCTTTCAGCCCAGAACGTGTATCAGGTTTCCTGGAAACCATCCCACTAGGGCACGACTATAGCTCCAATATAAGCAGTGGAGCACTTAAAAGGGGGCTAATTAGCTATTTGCTGTACTTGACAGATAAAAGATGTATGCAAGCACAGAGAAAAGACTGCAAATATAGATATCCCTGATTATGTTATTGTCCAACATTTTAATTAGTTTCTTAGACCATCTTTGTGTAATGTAAAAAGGTTTTAAAAGATGTGATAGTAACAAGGCTGTGGTGTTTCTTTAACTAATCACCATCACTGCAGGGTGCTGGAAATTTTAAAGCACGTTTTATATGCTCAGTTCATCGAAGAATTACTTTTACTTCTACTGGCCTTAATTCTTCCTTTATTTGCAGAGCAGCAACGAGAAAGGTATGATTTGATTCAACGAGTGTGCTGACCAGAAGCCACGGTGGATGCCATTTTGGCATGTAAATCATCTACAGAGGAGACAGACTGGCTGGTAACTACAAATAGGGCCAGATGATAAAACTTTTGGGCTCCGTCTGCAACTCTACAACTCATTCACTGGATAAGGAAGTAATGCAGCTTCTCTGAGACTCATTTTAGCTACTCATAAAATTGGGGAATCATATTTATCTGTCACTTGTGAGTTCTCTGAAAGCCTCAGATGAAATTTCTGAACACCTCATTTTTGCTTCTAATTTTAGCCAAAACTAAACACTGTATACAATGTGAGGCCAGCCGAACAAATAAATCCATTAACCAAACCTTCCGAAACAAACACGTTTTGGACATGGGTTTAGATTCCACCAGGAATTAGGGCTCCTTCCTGGTTTACTGATACAGTTTCACAGGTTCACAATGACGCGCAGTCACCTTGGCTATAAATCATGTTGATGTGCTTCCATCAGTGTGGCAGGAGGGAAGGATTTGGCCCATGCCACGTCAAAATGATGAGGTATGTGGGTAAGCAAAGAGGTGCCAACAGAGTAAATAGCAGTACAGAAACCAGCAGTGTTTTAAGCTTTGTTAATAGCGAGGGGCCAGGTACATTAAAGTAGCAGACAATTTGTTTGATAAGCAATTGGTATTTGACAGGCCAGTGACAGCCTTGTTGTCAGGAGATCACTGCTCCAGTCTCAGTATGTGACTTTAAAAACTTCACTAGGGGAAAAATTACAGTCAGGCAAGCGGCAGCAAGGCATAGCCTAAGGCGTTATCTGCCAATAACTAAGTCCTAGGGAAAACTGATTTGTGGCTTCTGATCACATGAACCTATAGCCTTCACTATTGACTAATTGTGGTTCATCTGGATGTAGATCTATCTCGGCTAACAAGAAAGCACTAGAGGTCTTCATTTAGCCATTGAGCTGAGTCTCTGGAGACATGTGTGCAGCTGTCTTTACCTTCTTACCAATCAACACATCAAAAGCTGCAGAATATATTTCCACTTTCAGAAATGCAAACTGCAAGTGAGATAAAGTTGCCAAACTAGACTTGAAAAAGAGTGAATGATTATGACTCTACTCCAAATACAAAAGATAAATCATTTATGACCTGCAGAACTTTGCTAGCTATATAAATTTAGAACAGATACAATGGAGTCAATTTATCAGCTGGACAGCCGCATCATTTTAATGTAACTGTAAAGGATTAAAACAATTTTAGGTGCTTTTTTTTCTCCATCAAACCGGGGAGAACACAAACAGACCAGGTGAATGCACATTCCCTTGCACAAAATGACCACTGAATGATGCCATTTTGATTTATTTTCAGTGAAGATGGTATAGTTAAAAATAATCTGCTTGGTGCCATGAAAACCAGATGTTAATTACTACGCAAAGCATCCTACCTAGTCCAAACATTATGCTAAAATTGAAGAAAAAATATCAAACACTATTATGGAAGTATTTGGAGCTAAAGCTACAGAAGAGACAGGGTCAGCAATGTTGACTTAAATCCCTTTCTTGGCTTCTACTCAGGTCAGCAATTCATTCAACTAAAGGCAGTACTGGCAAGACACCGAACACCACCACTGAAGGAGCTGATGCTCCCTCATACTCCATCAACACTATCAGAGTTTAAAAGTACACAGCAATTTTAGGGCTCACTTTTAGTTTGACTTAAAGTCCAGATTTAGGTCACATTGGACTTAATAGACAAACAAATTACAAACAAATGAACAAGAATTTTGTGATGTCCATTAATCAATGCAGGACCAGCCAGTGCTGGATCTTACCCTCCATCTCATAATATGAGGCACACCCAAACCACCACTGCTTTTTCTTGTTTGTTCTGTCTTGGTAAGTCAGACGTTTTCCTTGTGAGATTTCTGTTACCTCCCAGTCCAGAAGAATGAGAGTACAAAGAGATGCAGAGTCCTTGCAGGATTTTACTATCTCTGCATGTCAGTTTGGCCGCAGAAGGGAAATGACAAATATTTTTGCCATTTAACATTCTGCCCAGATAAATTGGGGTTTGCAACCTGGCAGAGAAGAGCAAATTGAGCATGTAAAATTAAAAGCAGTGTAAAGATCCCCTTAGAATGTCGACCCTGAAGATAACTTTTTGCAGTTTTAGTTATATTAATGGACACCCGTTTCTGGATTGTCTATCTTGACTAAGATCAAAGATTAAACTAAAACTGTCTGAGCAGATTGGGACTAGGAATTATTAGAAATTTAGAAGGAGAGGTGATTTAAATTTAAAGCATGTTCTCCAGGGCAGATTGTTCTATCTATCTAAAGCAGAAAAACTTGTGTGTTTTCAAAGTTCTTAGGTTTTACGGAATACATTTCTGCATCTATGGAGTTGTACCTATTGCTGCTTGTTATTATTACTACCAATTTTGATCTAGCACACAGATGTGGGTTTTTACATTTTTTTTAATAAATTATATTTATATCACATTTCTTTTTGTTGGACTTCCACTTTGACACTTTTGCCCAATAGACTTATGATAAATGACAAAAGTTCTTACAGGCGGGCAAGTAGACCTGTTCCCAAAAGCTGCCACATCCTCCTCTTTTCACATTGCTTATAATTTTGCAAAATTAACTCCCAAGGATAACATTTTCCACATTGACATAGTTACTCTGGAAAATTTCTTGAGATGTTGCCTCTTGTCTTTGAAATACAAGAATACATCTATACTCAAAGCAGGGATGGCTTGTTACCACTTTCTCAAAAATGTCTTCCGTTAGCCAAATTGTAAAACTTTGTGAGGAAAAATAAAAAATAAAGAAAATCACACTTCAGTACAGGCTCAGTAAAAATAGCTTTCACTCCAAAGATTTCATCTTACTGAACTCACTCTGCCCCCCCCAAAAGACAGGGTGAGTGCAAACCCAGGGCAAGGGTGACCTGGAAGCATTTCTTAAATTTTCTCTCAAAGACCTGCTCCTCTCCAGGGCTGCTGCCAGGTACCGCAGCTAGGAGCAGGGTGTCACCAGCATTTCTTGTGCTCCTAGTTACTGCTCCCTGCGCAGGTGAGGAGAAGTTGCTGGAGCTGGAAGCCAGCCTGATGGAACATTACGAGGAGTGACACGTGGGGATTGCGAAAAGGAGCCTGGTGGGCATGTGAGCAGAGAAGAGAGAAAAACTGCGATGAGTATTTTATAGAGAATGGGGTAGGGGGAGGATAGATGAGATTTAATGAGAAATTTGGAGCTGAATGTGTTTTTATTGGGAAAAACTACTTTATCAAGCCTGTAACTTTCCTGTAGAAATTACAGTTTTCCTATTACGTTTCATTTGGGAAAAGGTTCTCACGTCCCAAATGGAAAGGAGAAAAAGTTCCTTCCTTTTGGAAGNAATAGCTCAGTGTTTCAAATGTTTGCCTAAGCATTATAAGACTCTCCTCAAGGGCCTAATTCAGACCTGGACTTGAACCTCAGCCTTCTACTTTCCACAGAAATATCCTAATAGCCAGTGCATTGGTTGCTTTAAGGAAAGACTTTTTTTTCCAAATGCTTCTACACAACAAACTACTTTTTAATTAGAAAATGTCAACACACAAAATTCCATACTTACTCCAGTCCCACAAGCCACTGTCCCCATGCCTTATTATTCAGCTTTTAATGATACAAACGTGCCTTGTTTTCTCAACTCTCCGCCTCCTCACTCAATGTGAGGGACCAAGCTGCTCTAGAGATGGATCCAAGCTTTGAAGACAACAGCTGTAGTACCATTGCTTCACCCATCATAAAAGCTACCAAGTCTGCAGAAAAGGAAGCTGACCACTACAGAAGATGACAAGAGATGATCTCATCCCATTGTCAGAGCAGTTCAGCATCACACTCGAGGATTAGCTGCTTCTGAAATACGCATCTCTGAAAGAAAACCTTTCACAGACGAACACTAACTAGGCATTTCTACCTAAGCACCTCAACACAAGCTGAAGGTGCTGTTTTGCAGAATACACCACTTCTGGGTAGGCTTTCTATAATTTAATTACATACCATGTATTCTGAACAAAGAGTAAAACAAATTCTGGATGAGGAGGCACAGGACTTCTTTAAACCTGAAATCTCAAGCCTAAATAAAAGGTTGTTTTCCCTAAGAAGCGGGAACTGATGATGGAACTGTTTGCTTACAAAGAAGTAGACACAAAACAAGGAGACAAGTTACTGTGTTTTCTTATCTTAACCCCTCTCAAGTTTCTTGGTACTTGTTTTGCAGACTGCATAGCTGATTTGTGAACAAATTGCCTTTCTTCCCAGTTGGAATTTGAACTCTCCAACTTTCTGGAGGAAACACCCTGAATTACTCTGATATTCTGCGACAACGTAAAAGCAACTGAAGGAAATACTTGGCACATCATAACATTTGTGATATGCCTCATTTCTGAAAATATCTAAGCATAGAAGCCAGACTCTTGAGACAGAGTCTGTCCAAAGTGCTTTTTTTTTATTTTCACTACCTTTGCAGCAATTTGAGAATTGGTTGGGTAAAGCGACCTTTTCTACTCCTACGAGTCCCACATTTTTAAATTACTAGGGCAGTAATTTCCATAATAAAGATGTAAACCTATACATATAATATAAACCAAAATAATTCTTTTTAAAACTATTTGCAGAACTCTGAAACTCCAGAGACATAAAACCCACCAAAGGAACATGAGTAAACTAAGAAGTAAAGCCCAGCTAATTTCACCACGCTAGAAAGGAGATTGCATAGTTTTGCCAAAACCTTAGATTTCATCAAGGGAGAGTCTTCAGAATTAGAAGATGTGGCAGCAGGCTGGCACATACCAATGCCAGACCTCAGGAGGATAGGTATGATGAGGACTGACAAGCTTTTGAAAATGGGAAGAAGCTCTTTACCTCTAGTGGGGCAGATCTCCTCCACCTTTTTTCCCCAAAGAGTCTTTAGGAGGTTGAAGGCACCTGTAAATTGCCTCTGCCAGGGATACAGCAACCACACACCTTGTCAGTAGACACAGTTTATGCTTAGCTAAATTGCAGTACAGCTGTAGTTAGAAATGGCAGCCTGTCAATCAATCCCATTTATCCTGAGTTCATGCCATCCTTTTGCAGGAAGCCAAATAAGCAGGACCTAACATGCTTCAGGACCTCCCCTTTTACATGCTAAGGAAGACATGGAATCAGGATTTGATATCAGGCTCCACTCATAATAACTAGGGCACGCATGAAGTTTCACATGCAGATGCACAGTCCCAATAACTCCTTCTCTCTCGTCACTTTTGCTATCCCAAGAGCACAGCTAAACCACTCCCCCCATAGGGTTTTGGGTTTTTTTGCATTAATAATAAGGTAACTCCAACACTTTCAACACAGCAGGCTAACCATAACATGAGAATGATTACTCTAATATGTGCCATGATTGATAAAAGCTGAAGGTGTTACCTCATGTATTGTTTCTAGAAAATGAGTGAGCCCTACCTATAGTAACCCCAAACAAAAGCCTATTAAGCAGGATTGCCCCGAAGCTCTGTGGTAGGGCACATCCCTCACATCTGTGTGGTCAGAGGAACCAGACGCCACTGGTTCACCCATCTCCATCTGCATAACATACCGTTTCTCAGCCAGCCTCATGAAATCCAGAGCCTTGAGAAGAAAAAATTGGTCCAATGCACAGAGTCTGTTTATTCAACCACTACTGATAACACTGTTTAGAATACATCAGCTGTTTTAATGAGGCCACTACTAAGCACTGCAACCAAAGAGATTAATTTGAGGACTGGTACAAGTGTCCTCAAAACCACACTCAGCATGTGTGTATCACCTACCTCATTTTTATGTGCTTCTCTCCTTTTTCCTTAACTCTGTTTACCAAGAAACATTTCATTCCCCCACAGATACAGTTCTCCAATTATTTTCTGCTTTACAGATTAAGCTCTATATAATAACAAAAAAGACACCACCTTGTTTTGTGAAGGAGACCTGTCTTACACTTTGCTAACATTATAGCCAGATTTCACGGTCATGGGAAAACAAAACACCCCAAATGGAGCAGTTATTAATTCAATAAATCCAGCTGCTCTCAGTGCTCTGGGCAAAAGGCAAAGTTAAAAGCAGCTGCTCATTGACGACATGTGCGACCTGACCAGGGGAAGGTAGCTGTTTTAGCACATCATCCACCACTTTGAAGGCTGACTGCACTCAATTTCTTAGACAATCTACACACCATTTTCAGTTCTGTACCTCCATAATTTATCACAACAATACCTCAGTCATACAGATTGGGGGGTGGGGGTTGGGGAATGAAAGCAATTTACAGTATCAAGATGAAAGAAGCTGGACGGCTCAAGAAGACCTACTATGTAAATCATATCCACAACTTAAAGGAATGTTGCCATAATATTCTGGAATTAATTTTTCCAGCATTCCTATACAGGTCACACAAAGGTAAATGTAGTTTCCTCCTCCCCCTACCACTATATCTGGAGTTGTTTATCAATATGTTAAAGAGGAAATTGATTCTACCTCCCCTTTTCTACGTGGACAATAAGAACCTTATGTATAAAAACTTTTGATAAAAATAACAGCAATCAGTAAAAAATTAGTATGCAACCTGTCTATATATCTTCCCTTCAGATTTTTGGGCACATCCTTCAAAAGTCACTCTTTATGATACTCAGGAATAAGAAAGGAAAATAATCTTTTCCCACCAACAGTGTATCCGTTCAGACATATGTCATCAATCCTAGCTAACTTCAAAAGCACAAAAGTTACATGCAGCCTTCATAACATTTCTAACAAATTAAATATGTGATTTTAAACCCATTATTTTTAAATTTATTTCAAACACAGATCCATATTTTCAGACAGTTTTCTAAATTCTAATTGCTAAATATGTCTGATTAATCAAAGGTGTGTTCTCCAATGGGAAAATGCTAATTTTCCTTTATAAGATTATTTGCAGATACAACTTTGCTTTTTTATTGACGGTTAGGTAACAATCTTTTGCACACAAGTTTATTTTTTCTGTGTTCATCAGGTGTACCATGTATCCCAAGGAGCACCAAAACTGTGTGTGCAAATCCCCTTACACAGTTTTCCCTCTTCTCTCAATTACCAATGACATATTTATCTAAGAAACCTCTGAATTTAACTACATTTATTGTGTGCTTCTCAGCACTTGAATTGCAATCTGCCTCTCAGTCTCTCCTTCCCCCAGGATTTACTTTTAAAGGTACAAGCATGTTAACAGTTTCAAACAGCTGCTATGGAAAAAAATCATCATGAGTGTTTCTTTCTTCCTCCTCAATTGTGAATTTAAATCTCAAAATACACTGATGCTGATTTGCAAGAAGCTGTTGCAGTTACACGATTAACTCCAGACACCTCTTGCTCCAGCAGTCTCAAAGTTGGGGCTTATACCAGTGGAAAGGTGATACAAGAGATATTCATCTCTTGCTTTTCACACTGGTGGGTCCTGACATTTTGGGTCAAGCAAACTTTTAATGAATGGGAAAACTATTTGAAGTTATATTCAAATATTTCTAAATATATTACCTGTTTTTCTCTCCTTCCAAGGAACATATTTTTAGACCTTAGAGCCAGTTTTAAAGACAAGAGGGTTCTGAAAAGAGCACAAACTAAGACTGTATTTTCAGCAGAATATGTAGTACATTTGTAATACGTGGTTTCACGCAGGAAAGGTAACCTGTTCCCCTAAAAAGGAAACCGGGATAACATATTAGATCTTGAATGCATAACCCCCATATATCAAACAATGCTTCACCTCAAATCAAAGTCAGGTAACCTTCTGCGTGCACAACAGTCATATCCCCACTGAATGTCTAAACATTGTATTTCTAATACCATCCTTCACGTAGGCATATTTATAGACTCCATCGCTCCCTATCCAATGTATGTTGGACACAGGCTATTCAATGTAATATTACCATTACCTCATCATTCATTTAGCAAAGAATTATATAAAACTGTGCTTGCAATAAGTACTATGACTCCTTCCTGAAATCACCCACTCCCTGTTTGACTCCATCTTACCACAAAAACTGACTTAAATTTACAATTTAATTTTTCTCGTCTACTTCTAACATGTCGCTTTGAATCTTCAGCTCATTTTCCCAGGGCAGATGCCCTCTGTGAGACCCTGATAATCTTGCCACTAGTTAACCGATAGACACTGGGTTACATGTAATAGTGCCGTTGTATTTTGAGGACTGATCATCACACCCCATTTCACTGAGACTCCACTGGGATACACAGTGCGTGAATCATCAGATTTAAGGCTCAGGATGTCACAAACAAGCATGTGCCACTCTGCATGGCTAAAGGATGTTGGTCAGAGTATGCAGATTGAACAGGGTGTATTTCACAGTTCTTGTCTAAGCATTAAACTCTGCTCAGACAATGGTTTTGTTCTTCTAAAAATCCCAGGCAGTCCAATGTGCCTCTTTGGTCTTTACAACCATGCAAGTATAAAGGGTTTTAAAAGAACCTATTTTTAAAAGCAGTTTATAACAACTTACAAAACTGTAACATAGTATGATATCTACCAGATCCCCCCACTAAACAGTAAAGGTCCTTCCATACAGTAAGTAGTCCTGTACTAGCAAGTGACTGAGTCAACAATATTATTCACAGAATCATAGAATCGTTAAGTTTAGAAGGGACCTTTAAGATCATCGAGTCCAACCATTAACCTAACCTGACAAAACCACTTCTAAACCATATCCCCAAGTACCACGTCTACCTTTTTTTTTAAAAACCTCCAGGGATGGCGAATCCACCATACAGAATCCTCTTCATACAGAAGAGGACTAATTGGTATAAATAAGGATGAAATTGTGCCTCAGTATTCAGCTTCCAAAAGTGCATCAGTGTCAGCATTTTACTAATAAAAACACTATGATCTAGCCAAGGTTTTGGAAATTGACAAGTTCTCCTGTTACACATAATAAATCATTAATTTAAAAATTATTAGTATCTTCTTCCTTGCTTTTACACAGAGAAAAACAGAAAATAAACTCTCACCTGATTGTTCCCCGTAGGGCTAGTATATAGTCTTAGCTTGAACCAGCGGTGCGTTGGGGAATGGTCTTAGTCACTTTACAAGAGAAGGTCCATCACCTGCTGTAGGTCCAGGTAGACTGCCTGGCTGAACCAGCATACCTAATGCCCAGGGAGAAGGAGAGGGAGGAGCTGGCAGAGCTGCCAGCACCAGCAGTCCAAAGAGCAGCAGGTCAAGACTGCTTCATGTGCTAGATTTACAGCACCTTCACTAAATTTGCACCCTGTCTGTTCAGGTATGAAGGACATCCAGTGACACCTGGACAGTCATCTCTGAAGAAGGGAGGAGCTGGTTGTATATGTACAATGAACCTGATCAACATCAAATCCAACACAGCTCAGGGGCTTGAAATTCCCTCTGTATTAGCAATGCCTATGTCTGCAACATTTCCAGACCGTGCAGAAATGCTGAATTCACCCCTGGCGTTTCAGCTAGATGAAGATATCTTGCTCAAGCAGTAGCAACAAACACACTGTTTTCTGCAAGGCACATGGCACCTCTTTTATCATACTGTGTCACCTTACCTGCCTGAGTGCTAAGGGGCTGTAAAGATGTTAAAACATGACAAATTTAGTGATATGGGGAAAGGCAATCAAGGGTGGAGAGAGGAGAAACAAGTGCTGAGTGCTGGCAGCGGTCACCGGAGTAAGACACAAAGGCACTGGACCCAGAACTTCTGTCAAAGAGCTGAAGCCAAAAGAAATTGGTACCACACTCGACCTAATTTTGCATCATTCATTGAAGTGGCATGAATCTGTTTCTCTATGTTTCAAATCAACAAAGACTGAAAAGGAAGAAAAGGAGGAGTCTGGGGGTGCAAGGTGGCTCCTCAGGCCACCGGGGTGCTGGGACAGCGTGAGCTTCCCTTGTACTGCTGCTGGAGCCGGCAGAGAGCAATAGCCGTTGCCCCCCGCTCCTGGTCGAGCCTAGGCAGAGGGGACACGGGGCACACCGCAGGCTCTCCTGGGAGGCTGGTTCACTGCTGTCCCAGCATTTTTAACCTCTACAGCTGCAAAGCAGAAAGCCAGAAAACATGCACACAGTGTAAGTCTTGTACCACGCTCTCCTTTAGGAGCTCTTCTGCTGCAATAGCATTCAGACGGGAGGGAAATACATTCCTTTCTTCTTAGTTTGTTTTCCCACGTGGTGATTGTAACCACTCATATTCCATGTGCTTGGCCTTGGGCTTTTTTCCTCTTTCACTACCCTGTGTATTTTGGATATTCCCTGTCCCAGTCTGGAAAGAGTTGCAGAAAACTCTTTGTTGCTCTGAAACTTCTCAAGTTCTTACTATGTGATTCACAGCAAAGATATGTGTATAACTTGTATTACAATTATTGCCAAATAATCACACCATGACTGTTGTATTCCTGCTGTCTTAGGATAGCTGTCAAAAAGAAGGGAAAACAGCAAGGAACAGAAAAAAAAAAAACAAAAACCACAGTCATTTGTGCACCTTAAGTACTAGCTGCTGTAGAAAACCTCCAGTTGCAGTAGATTTCCCATGCAAGTTCAGAAGAGAGAGCTTCTGCTCAGGCAGTTTAATAAAATTAGTAATCAGGGCTCCATGTCTACAATCTATAATCCAGTTGTAGGACAAATGTATCTCATTATCACAGCAACGCATATTTTTATTTCTAATTACTCCTCTTCTTACAAATACAATCAAATGGCGGAAAGGCAGCTTTGCTTTTGCTCTTCTGATGTATCAGCCATTGTAGTACAAGGTGAAGGAAGCTGTGACACTCGTGCAATCTCACTTTTGAGGGACGGATCCTTCTAGGAGTGAGGAAAGAAAAATACCTCTGCATTTGATGGCATATGTGGTACTAACATGAAAAATAATCCTGCTTTTTCTACAGCTGACTGGACGTTGTGTGGAATCCTGAGCAGATATAGATCAGTGTATATATTTGTACTTTATAATTAGTGACAAACAACTCCCACTAGCTCATGACAGCTGATGGGCAGTGACACAGTAAATGACTAGGCTTGACTCCTCTATTACCATCAGTTTAAATTTGGTGGTTTTTCCTGTGTGAGCTCTAAAAAAAATTTCCAAGTGTTTAAATTATGTTTAATCTGATATATTGAATATCCCTGAAGACTTACTCTATAATAGCTTTCTTTAGAATGAAACACAAACTCCTTCCCCCACACACACCATTTTTCCTTTTCTTTTAAATAAAAAATTTCTTTAAAAAATAAAATAGAGCCTGAGACAGAAAGCTTATATTTCAGGGAAGAACAGCGTGAGGGGCCGGGGAGGCCACATAATTGGGTGTGATGTGTCAGTTTCTCTAGTGACTGTAGGGACTATTCTGTCATCACTTCCGCAGCGCTTAAGTGAGAGGACTGCACAAATCCCTGCATCTCCCGTGACTTAACAAAACACTGGAGTCTCCTCTAAAAGAGAGTTAGTCAGGAGGTATGCAGGTGGTTTATACATTAGCGAAGGAAGCAAGAGAAGTGGGGATGTAAAAGAAAGGCAAAGGATGAGACTGCGTGACATGAAAAGAAGAGGGGCGTGCCAAACCCAGCATATTCATACTGGTTCCATTAAGCAAATTGTACTCCTAAAAATAAAATAATTAAAAATTTTAAAAATATCCAACAATCTAAAGCTACCCTAGCCAAAGATAGCTATGGCTTACTTTACAGATTTGTGCTACTCTGGGATTACAGCTCTTTCATTATTTCTCTGAGTTGATTTCTCTTCCCTAAACGGAAAAGAGAAAAAAATAACAACAAATCACACCTCACCTACCTTCTGAGCAATTTCTGAGCGAGCAGATAAACACAGTTGGTAGTTGGTAAGAGACACTGCAACTGTAATCCTTTCTCCCTAAACCTTCCTAAGAGTTATTCTATCAGTCACAATGGGCAGGATTCATCCCCACTACCTTGGGTTGTACAAATGCAGACCTTCAGATTGGAGCAGGTCCATCTCTTTACATTCAAAGGAAAGCAATAGGCAGATCTACGGAGTGATTCACCTGACAAAGTTTAGATATCAGTCTTAAAAGAAAAAAATGCAGCCCAAAAGTGTCATTTTCTTTGCATAGATTACAAAAGAGTACAGACTTATAGTTCAGATGCAGACATCTACATAGAGTGCATATAGTCTCACCATATGAAGATGACTCAATGGTTTCTTGTACGAGAGAATGAAGCATCAGCATTCAAAGAAGCAAATAAAGGAACCTCTAGGTTTGTTTATTTCTGCTCTAACAAAGTCACACTTAAACCATGCCTAGTTCTGCAAAAGAAAAGGATCATATACTGTACTTTGGTTCTGCTATACTCACCCTCTGCACTTCTGCTGCACTGAGTTAAACTGGAGTCCTCACTGTAAGCCATGGTCACAATCCTTCCCCTTTCTGGTTCTGGAGCCCTAAAGGCCTGAGAAATGAAAAAATTACAAAATTAAATTAAGCTTAGTTCATGCCTACTGGAAGTCAGTTGTGTAGATTTTCTCATATAAATGTTTCTTTGTCTTTGGAAACTGTCCCACATCAGAAGAAGTGGTATTAATTAATACAATCCCAACTTTATTTCAGGCACACAAGATGCGTTCCAACCTGTATCAAATCATGAACCAGAAACACTTTTTTGCCAATTATCCGTATACCTGGACAACTTCTGATTTGGATAGTAAGCTGGACACGCACTAAGAGTAAGAGTTTATACTTGGGCCCTATGAGTAGATCAACAAAGCAAATCTCCCCTATGTTATGCTTCACTGCTTTGTTTTACCAGTGAAATTGGCACTGCAGAAATTCACCCGTGCAGTAGAAGCTGCTTCAGAGCTCTTGCACCTGAAACAAGAATTCTGCTTGCTAGTGTCTAACGCTGCCATTATTTATATATATACACACACGCAGTAAATCCCTCAGGTTTCCAAAACAGACAAAATTAGGGATGTACTATCATTTTTGTGGTGCCTAACTTGTGATATAAACTTCTGCTCTGTGGTCCGACACTACTTTTCACAGGGATCTAGGAACAGGATTTCAGGGCACCATCTGCTTTCTCTGAGTCCCATCCCCTGCACACAAAGGCCATTGCACAATTAGAGATCCCAGAGAGATTTACAGATTATGAGGTTTATGCAACACTGTAACCTGTAACAAACCAAGACCCAATGTAAAGAAAAAAAGAAATAAAAAAGAAATTAAAAAATGATAGAAAACCATCAAAGGAAAATAAAAATGCTTCATTAACATTTTAGACCTTTGAAATAAGAGGAAATGTGTAAAAGGAAACAACAGAGTGTGTGTACAGTGTGGGTCACATCTCAGACCTGTTTCAAGGCAGAGTAATCCCCATTGTCTGAAAACCTTTCACGTGAAGGCAAACAAGGAAAAAAGCATACCCAAGAGTTAATCTGAAAATCAGACTCCTAATAAATTTACCATACCTAAATTATTTCAGATACTATTAGAAATTGCCTGAAATAGCACTTCAAGCTCAGAACTAAAGCTAGCCTGAATGTTCTGATTTGAAACAAGCAGATTAATTTGGTTTACGATCCTTTTTTTGTGTGTGTGTGCGCACGTATTATTATTAGAATGGGAACCAGGGATGCAAAACACCAAAGGAAAAACTTTTGCAGTAACAATCATTTGATTAGAACCAGGAAGCATGAGGAAACTTAGAAGAAATCTTGTTCTCGGGAGAGGAACTCCATTTTTGTTGGAGCAAACAGCATCCAGACACCAAAGCCGAAGCAGGTACATGAGAAATACCACAATGAGCACAGCCTTGTATCTTGCAGTATTTGAAAGGCTTGCATTTGAAAAGCATGCAAAAACAGAAACAGATTTTCCTTCTACTCTCTCTGCATTATATATTAAACTACCATTGCCATACGTGAGATCTGTGGAATTTGGAAAAAAGCTTTCTTTATGGGCATGACAATGAATAGGATGAGCTCCAGAAATACTATGCCGTAGGGTACATGTTCTGGGACAGGTGTCCCAACCAAAGAAAATTTCTTATTTGACTTTGCTAGTCTGAAATGTACATTAATCACCTAACAGGGTCACTGCAGAGATCATAGGATTTATTAGTTCAAACATCCAACATTTATTAGTTCAAACATTTCACACACAATAGGGCAGAAAATTATTAACTTCATATTACATAAATGACTATAAGTGTCCTATTTGGCTTGCGAGTCTGCAGTCACAATGGTACTGAGAAGTGAAGAAACACCCTGACAGCAATAATGCCTTAAAACACATTATACGTGGGAGATTTTCCATTTTGGGGAGAAAAACAACCCCAAATGTAGAGAACACAATCAAATCCTTCATTTTAAATGCCATAATTATAGGTTTCACTATAAAGTGCCTCTAAGTGAATTTCTATTAGAACCAGAAGCATTATTCATTTAGCAATTTTTTACTCAAAAATTCTACATGCTTATGTATCTACACGGGTACTGGGACCAGTGCTGTTTAACACCTTTGTCAGCGACATGGATGTAGGGATTGAGTGCACCCTCCTCAAGTTTGCTGACAACACCAAGCTGTGTGGAGCAGTCAACATGCTGGAGGGAAGGGATGCCACCCAGAGGGACCTGAACAGGCATGAGAGGTGGGTCTGTGCAAACCTCATGAAGTTCAACAAGGCTGAGTGCAAGGTCCTGCACCTGGGTTGTGGACAATCCCAAGCACAAATACAGGCTGGGCAGAGAATGAACTAAGAGCAGTCCTGAGGAGAAGGTCTTGGGTGTGCTGGTGGATGAGAAGCTCAACATGAACCAGCAATGTGAGCTTGCAGCCCAGAAGGCCAACTGCATCCTAGGCTGCATCAAAAGTGTGGCCAGCAGGTCGAGGGCGGTGATTCTGCCCCTCTACTCTGTTCTTGTGAGACCCCACCTGGAGTACTGTGTCCAGCTCTGGGGCCCCCAACATAAGAAGGACATGGACCTGTTGGAGCGGGTCCAGAGGAGGGCCACAAAGGTAATCAGAGGGCTGGAACACCTCTTCTATGAAGACAGTCTGAGACAGTTGGGGTTGTTCAGCCCTTAGAAGAGACAGCTCCAGGCAGACCTTATAGCAGCCTTCCAGTACTTAAAGGGGGCCTACAGGAAAGGAGAGGAGGGACTCTTTATCAGGGAGTGAAGTGATAGCACAAGGGGTAACGGTTTTAAACTGGAAGAGGGTAGATTTAGATTAGATATGAAGAATAAATTCTTTATTCTGTGGTGACACACTAGAACAGTTTTCCCATGGAAGTTGTGGAGGCCCCATCCTTGGAGGTGTTCAAGGCCAGGCTGGACGGGGCTTTGAGCAACCTGCTCTAGTGGGAGGTATCCCTGCCCATGGCAGGGGGGTTGGAACTAGGTAATCTTTATTGTCCCTTCCAACTCTAACCATTCTATGATTCTATGATATAATGATTTCTGTTCATTTCTGTGTTTAACAGTCAAGTTTGCTTGACTATATTTCATTCATTGTCACCTTGTGCTTAACAGCAAAAGTCTTTGTGTGAAGGGACTGTAAAGAAGGCAGAAGCTGTAATTCATCACTATTAATATGGAACAACAAACCAGAAGAGAACTATATGAATTTTTTTAACTAAAACTACAAAACATGGCTGGTTGTGTTTCCTTTCATGAAATTTCTATTTTACATGTATGTTTATATCTATAAAATGTAGTTTCAGTCATTTTACCATTTAGAGCAGAAAAGATTTTGTCCTAAGTAATAGCGTTTTAGAAGCTTATTCTCCATTTTTAAAATATAAATATATATGTACTTATCTACCAATGTTTATGTCGTTATCGCACTTGTTTAGGGATTTCCAGTTTCCATAGAGCTAATGCAGGAAATATTAAAAAAAAAAAAACATGCTGGAGTAATGACTTTTGATAGATACATTTTTCTAAAAACCTATCCCAGTAATGAGAATTTACTGATCAGTCTTGCAAGGCTGAGTCCAAGTAACACAGGAGTGAAGAAAAAGCAATCAAAACATGCAGTTAAATACATACACTGAAGTTGCTTTTAGTTTCTTAACCAAGGCTATTGAATTGCACATAAAGTAGATACTGATGATAGAGAGCTTAAGGGAGAACTCAGCACTGTTCAACGTCCTTAACGAGACAAGGATTTCCAATTTTAAGGAACCAAATTCCTTTGTATTTTATTATTCTTGCTGAAGCAGCAGCCAAATAAAACGGCAGGCAAGCTGACATACTGCCCACAACTGAAACCAAATGTAAGGTCTGATCCTCCAACTTAGAAGCCATCCCATATCTTCGCAAAGATCTAGGGCAGAAGTAAAAGTTTATCTGAGCAAGATGAGTAATGACTGCAAAGCAAAGCTGCATGCAGGTTGACCAACCTTTTTAATTAAATGTGTCTGCGCTTAGTTAGAGAAGAGGTAGAAATGGAACTTTGGGCCAGGTAAACTGGCTAGAAATATCAATTAAAAAAAAAAAAAATAGGGTCCTTGCCAACAGTTTTTAAGGCAATCTGTTGCAGAATAAGATATGAGGCCATGTCATTGGTAAAAAAAGTTTGAAATAGGAAAATGGACTTTAAAAGAAACCCAACTTTCACAATGGAGGGCAGTTGTCAGTGGATTCCCATGCAAATCTGTGCAGTTCTACTGCCTCATAAATGACCTTGAAAAAGAATAAATTTTGAGATGACAAAGACACTTGACACCATAAAAATTTAATCATTTGACTGTAGAAAGATTTTATGATGATGTGATTGGGACAAAAAATTACTGTCAATGAATATGACGTAAATTACAGACAGGAAAGGCAATCCCAATTATATAATGATGGATACTGAAGTCAAGTTTCATGACGGCAACTGTGGACAATAAGCACCAGCTCAATGTGTGGCAAAAGAAAAAAAAACACAAACAAAATGTTCAGAATTGTTATGCAAATAATAGAAGACAAACAAAATTTTTTTTATGCCAATGTAAGCCATTGGTATAGCCACATCTTGAATACTGGGTGCTCTTCTGACCTCCACAAAAATATAGCAGAGATTCAAAAGATACAAAGAAGTGTACCCAGCATGACCAAGAATGAAGAAAGACACACGAGCCACTCTGTAGACAGAGAAATTAATTGGACTGGGACCCTTCAACATGGTAAAAAGAGGTAGGTGAGAGAGAATTTGTTCCCTGTTTATGTTCTCAAGTAAAAATTTCCACTATGTCTCACAACAGAAGAACTAGGGAATATAAAATTAAATTGTTCGGCAGTCCATTTAAAATAAGCACTTTTCCAGGAGTTCTTTCTTTTTTTCAGGTAATTCAGAATTAAATTCATTGTTTAAACTAACTCATCGCTGCATCATGCCACAAATGTAAATAGAATTAAAATGCAACTGGGTAAATTTGTTGAAGAGAGGACTATTAAGGGCACAACAATATGGTAAAGCCTATAAAAAGAAATCTCTAAAAGTGATATCATTAGAAGATGGAAAATATTCTTTACTGGACATGTTCTTGTGCTCTTTCCCTAATGTACCAGTCACTGTCAGAAACAGGCTAATGGACAAAACGTACCTCTGGTGTGATTCGACACAGTCACTCTTATGTTCTTATACCAAAATGCCAAGGAAACAAGATTATTTTTGTCTAATGGGATGGATGAAGACCTAGGTAGTAGAAAAAGCTGACAAAATCACTTATATTTGCTAGAAATAAATAATTTTTATGCATTTCCACCATTTTTATTTAAAATACTTCTGTTTAATGCAAGTTAAGAAACTTGCATTATGTTCAATGTAAATTCCATAAACATTCAATTCACTTTGAACTAGTCTTAAACATGAGTAAAATTCCTCTTTCTCTGAAACTGAAAATCTCTGCTGGGTTACAAGAATGGATTAGCTGTGACTAATCTGTACTGGTTTCATGGTTGTCCTTAGGTACCTACTTCTTTCTTAATTGTCCATGGTCAGTAAATTACTGTGCTGTCTCAGAACATGAGAAATTCTAGCATTTATTTCTGTATTATTTTATAATACTTCATAAAAATCTGAAACACTAATGTAGCTGTTTGATGTATGTTGAACATGCAAGTAATTAGGTAAGATTTAAAGTCACTACAAGGGTTGTTTTATTGGTGAACTACCTTTTCTGGTACACTAATGGAAGTTACAGAAGATCATAATTTTATCTTAAAATCCCACTAATCCTGGAAAATTAGAGAAAACAGCCAAGGCTTTTTCCATTGACGTATGGTTTCCAGGTCTCAGAGAGGCTGAACATGGAAGCAATCTGTCCACCCTGTAGCAATACTCAGCCTGATTCATCAGAAACACTTTTCCTATTCCCTGAGCTTCCTGGGATCATCACTACTCAAAAAGACTGACAGAGTTTGGTCATCATTCAACACCAAAGCTGCTTTAAAGTGATAAATGTTGCATTTTTACCAGTTACTTCAGTTTCCTCTGAGTAAAACCTCCTATCTTCTGTGACTCTTTGCAATTTGATGTTTAAATTATTTCGTTACTTCTCCATTACTTTTAATAGGTCTAGTTACAGCATCTCCTTTTTTTATATATATATTTTTTTTTAATCCCTAATACTTAAGCAATTTGAAGCTACGTAAACAGCTCAGAGTTATAGATATCGGTACAAAGTTGACTATGGTCTTTGACACAACAAATACTCTCACAGGACTTTCTCTTTTTCTCCAACACACTTAATGAGCTAGTAGTTCTTTTTTATTTCTCTGACCTTTTTACTTTTCTAAAACTTTCAAAGTTTTTACTACTCATCTTTTTTTTTTTAAAGGGAGCACTGTTATTGTTTACTTTCATCATGCATCAATGACATTTCCATGATATTCCATGGCTGAGACAGTCAACTGTCTACCAGTCTACCCCTGTAAAATGCAGAAGGGGCCTAGAGTGCTCAACTATAAGCACTATAATTTCATTTTCATCCTAACTCATCTTTTCCGCTAAGGAAAATTGCACTCCCACTTCTCTCCAAATGATGCCTTCTCTGCAGCTTCAATCCTGAAGAGGCATTTTGCCTTATTAACCATTTTTTGTATGTTAACGTTTTCAGAGTCAGGTTTCAGAGTCAGGATGTGCATGAGCAATTCTGCTGCTTAGTTCTTATTGCCCTTTATACTAAGGGAATTTTTCCTAGTTTCCTCTCTTCTTTCTGTAATGTCAGAATCGCTATGTTATATGAGACCAGTGGTCCCCTCAGTATCAATCACAAAAAGCCTTTACTGAAAGGTGTGGGGAAACTCTGGGCTATACACCCTTGTAACAAGCTATCAAGTAAGGAAGTTTCTTCCTCATCTACTTTAATTAAAGATTGACTTATATTCTGAAGCTTGAAGACTTAAATCCTTGCCCTAAAATATTTTCTGAAGTAATTCTGGAAATTTTTATTAGTGACATATATTTCCATGAACCATTTTAAAGGCAGAGACTCTAGGATGCAGGAGAACACAACAGTTACATACACATGAATCCATAGCATATAATGTGGCATTAGAAATAATGTAATACTTTCGTGTGATGCTCTAAGTAATATTTATGTTACAAACAAGATTTGTGAATGTTATGCCTCTTGCAGAATTTACTTTTAACACATCAACAAACATAAACATTACCTAAAGCCCCTTTTTCAAATAAAAGTAATGCAATTCTAACAATAGTTAAAAAAGAAGGTAGTGAGTTAAGCGTAGAAAGGTTTAAAAACAAGAATGAGTCTTATTGAGATATACTTTATTAAAAATACAGAAATGAACTTTAAAGATTTTTAATTATTCACAGAGAAGGTTCTAGCTCAAGTGTGTATTAAAGTACTTTCCTCTTATTAGCTTTTGCATTCCATTAATTACTTTCTTAACTATTTCCTCACCTTAGCCACGCACCAAGGAAGGCTGCTTCCAGTTTTCCAGTAAGGATGAAGGAGATCTGCACAAACATATCCCTGCAGAATAAATGCATGTAATTTATTACAAAAATTGAATAAGAGGGAAAAAATGCCTTTACCTTATTTTCCATTTGGCCTGAAACGACGATACAGACTGGACCATGCAATTAAATTATCTGCTGAGACCAAACATTTCCTGCACCGTTTTTCAAGAAATGACCTGCCTTTCACCCTCTTCTCTTTCTCTTTCCACAGTGTTATTCCCAGTACATAACCATTGGCATTCAAGAGTGTATTTACGAAGAGTTACCCCACATACTGTCATCTGAGCTGTCACTATTATGTCCATATCTATAAACAGGGAAAGGTATGAAGTGTCAAGTATTTTCTGCATGTATCTGCTTGTGGTATGTGTGAATACATGCATATACTCCTTTTAATGCTACTTTTCCTGCATTCTAAATGAATTTGTTTTGATTTGGTCTTGTTTACTTACAATGGTTTTCTGAAAACTGTGCAGCTTCACAGAAAACCACAGCTGCAGGCACCTTCCTCACATAGACATCTATTTTATGCTTTGTTTAATTAATAATTAGTAATTATACAAAATAACGGTATAAACTAAAATAAATATTCTCTCTTTTTTACATTTCAGTTGGCCAATTTTTGTAATTGTGTACTTATACCGTTGTACGGCATGACTGCCTGCAGACACGCTGAACATTTCCAACGGGGAATACAAAGAAATACGTTTAACAGCACAAAGGAGTAATCATCAAGCCAATCACTCCGCGTAACAGTTACCATGTATTTTCCATGAAGCAGAGGGTAAAGCATGTTAATGTAAAGTACAGATATTGCAACGCAGTGTAGTATTACAGTGTGCAGAGAGAGCCCAGCAGTCTGCCTCTGAGCTGCGGCAGCCTGAAACCGTGCACAAGTGCTTACAGCTGCAGTGACATGGTGCTAAGCATGTTTTAAGACTAGTCCCAGTCGAGCGGCATCTTATCCAACCAGAAACAATCCCACAATCCAGCTCTTTTTAAGTGATCATCCTTGTATCATAACAGATTAAGGTTGCAGCTACTTTGGATTATGGTTAATCTAACCTTTATCCATTCACATCTTCACCTGAAACTTACAAGGACCAAGAGTCAATTGCCAGGGCATAATTCACAATGACACTGATCTCTCCTTCCTCACTCTAATTATCTGGATTAAGAATAACACTTTTGAGTAATTATTTTCACATTGGATAAACATTAAGCTTTCCTGGATTTATCTGAGCTTTTTCTTAACATGAAATAGATCCGAGCAGGCTTATAAGAACATAACTGACAGCGGTGACAGCTTAATCAAGGAAACCCTAAACAACTAAAACAATAGGAAATGTTTGTTTCACATTGTTTTGAATAATCGAGAACCAGAAACTTGATAACCCACCTGCAAACTATCTACCAAAAGGCCAAAGAAAAAGCAATATCCAAGTCAGATCAATTACAGTGAATTGTACTGTCTTAATAAAGATGCAAAATTTTCTCTGATGCAGTACCAGCTCAGAAGCAAACAGGAATTTACCAGGTGCAGAAAATGTACAAGCTCACAAAGCTTCTGATTTACAGGACCGGCATTACAGAGAGGAGAAAGAACAAACCGTATTACCAGCTTGCTAAAATCATAATTAAAATGAATCAGATACCAGCTGTATCACTTCTGATGACAATTTCTGAAGAAACTGCATTGTCCATCTCAGGCTACACAGACTCCCCAAAATTGCTATCACAAGCAGGCTAGAAAAATCTTCCAACCTTGTCTTTGAAACTACCTAAGATCATATACAATTACACACTAAAATCACATCACAGAACCCAATTACACTTTGGCTTTGCAGATCCACAGATAACCTCTTAAAGAGCAAACTCCCTTACTGTGTCGACCCCTGACCTCGAGCTCTTTTTCCAATCTTCAGCAGCACCACATGTTTCTTTCCCAGAGTGAGCCAGGACTTGGAGCCACAAGGTTTCGCAGGGGTAGCAAGTGCTCCAGCTATCATAACTTTAAGGTTAAGGGAGCACACTGCTAATATCTCGTTCATGAACTTTAATGCATTCCTTATACTACTATTAAATACAGTTTGAACATTATTTATGAAGGAGTTTTCAGTAAGTATTTTTCCATTTGTTGGAGGCTTTTAATAATTTATAAGTAATAATTTTATTTGGCTCTTAAAAGGCTTTAAAATGTTATGCATCAATTGAATACTTTAACAGGCACTGGAAGATGAATCACAAGCAAAAAAATGTATTTACATCTTAATTTTAGGAATTATTTTAGAAATGGATCGATAAGGAGCACAGAAGATTTTGTTTAATAACTTGACTTCCCTGAGGCTCCGCAACAACAATCACACCACTGGGACTTTCACTTCTCTCACTTAGCAATAATAAATAGTAAAAGTAGGCTTTCGTACTGGTTTATGGTTTCTATGATTTGTTCATCTTGTCAACGAGAGAACAGGAGCTACAGCCAAATGTCATGAGTTGGCTCCCAAAAAACAGAGCACAAAACACCACAATTCTGGGCACTTAACTGTAGCTGGGGTAAAACAATAAAAGTGATACCAGGTGCAACATCTTTCTCTGTGCATATGCAAACCTTTGCTTACTTGGAACTATATTCTGTATGTGTATGTATAGCTATCTTCATGAGATACGAAAAGCACCCGTTAACTGGTGAATACTGACGTATACTCACCCGCAAGTTACTGACAACTTACCTTGATGACAGGCAAGGACACTTCAGATAACTTACCACTTCCAGCTACACATATATATTGAGACTGTCTATATTTCTCTGATATTTTAAGCCATCATAATCAAAAACATTGACATTCATCTCAGATGTTCAATATGCCCTCTACTTGCTGAGCATAACTCACCTGAAAAACTGTTCTTCCTCGCTATTATGACTTCTCCTGCAATGATTTCTCCAGGCAACATTTCCTGCTACGAACTTAAACTTAAAGAAATGATGGTGGAATTGTGTAGGTTGGCCAGCTCCTTTTCTTTCCAGCAAGACACTTATTGCTTACTGACTGACGTATTACCATGAGAGGCCATTTGGGAGCATAGCCATACTGCCTTAAATCTCCCTTTTTTTTTTAATTCAGGGTCTCTCAAGTGTTCACTCAGCTGCTTTTACTGGATACCAAAAGCTCTTTCCTTATGCACTTCTGAATACTTCTTAAGGGAACAGAAGGGACCCAACAATTTTGAAGTGATCCAAGAACTGAGAGACATGGAGATACTTCCAAGTGTGATTATGGCGCTACTTTCTAAACCATAGTGTGTAAAATCTTCACAATTAAAAAAAAACATTGAAACCTGCCATGGAATGGTTGAGTTTGGAAGGGATCTCTGGAGGTCGTCTTGTCCAACCAAGCAGACATGGTATAGATAATTTGCGGGTGGATTAACTACACATTTTTGCTTGGAAAACATCCTGATTGCAGCAATTACGACTGTAACTTTTTATTTAAGACCTATTTCAAAATAGTCCACCTCTTGGGAATCTAAGTTCTCCAGCAATTCTACCCGGCTCCTAGATCTTAACTTTAAGCAACACCTCAACCACCCTGCACAAATGCTGACTTTGAAATCTTTTGCATTCACACCTTGTTTTCTTCTAATCAGTGTTACTACATTATTAGGTAGACATGTTGCCCATCCTTTTCTTTACATTACCATAAGATCACCCAGGAACATTCACTGGCTAAAAGGAATACACGCACCAATAAGTATGCTTCTTAAATTTACTCTGAACATGAAGCAATATGTAAATATGTTGGAAAGGAAGACTTTAAAACAATCTTGAAAACCAGGGAAACTCTCTAAAAATTAGTTACGCAAAATGATACAAATAACTGACTGCACAAATAGACAATGATCAATAATTGGTTAAGGGGAGCTTCTTTGACGTGGATCAGTTTCAGAGAGCCCAAAGACAAGAAAGAAGAATCATTAGCAATGAGAAAAAAACAAGAAATTCAGGAAAATCTGGAAGAATCTTGGCTGGGAAGAGAGGTACATTATTGGTCTTCAAACAGCTGAAGAGATTATTCTATTGTGAGTCTTTGATGGATAGGTAAGGAGCTAGGTGGCTAAAATTATGTTAATGGATTAGATACTGGGAAATGTAAAGATAGTGAAAGATTGTAGTAGACTGTTTTGAGGAGTAAAGCATCTCCCTCACCAGGGGTTATGGAGAACAGATTAGACAAAAGTCTGTCAAGAGCAATGCCATTACAGCTGACTCTTCTGAGAGTCAGAAAAAGAGAGTACATGGCGGCCTCTTTTAGTCCTATTTTCAAAGATTACAGTGTGATTCTATTTGAGAATGTGTGCTGGTTTTGGCTGGGATAGAGTTATTTTCTTCACAGAAGCTAGTATGGGGCTATGTTTTGGATTTGCAATGAAAACACGGGATGTTTCCGTTATTGGTGAGCAGTGGTTGCACCAGAAGTTAGGGGGGACACAGCTGGGACAGCTAACCCCAACTGACTAAAGGGACACTCCATACCATATGACGTCATGCTCAGTATATAAAGATGGGGGAAGAAGAAGGAAGAGGGGGACATTCAGAGTTATGGTGTTTTGTCTTCCCAAGTAGCTTTTAGGCGTGATGGAGCCCTGCTTTCCAGGAGATGGCTGAATACCTGCCTGCCGACGGGAAGCGGTGAATTATTTTGCTTTGCTTGTGTGCGCGGCTTTTGCTTTACCTATTAAACTGTCTTTGTCTCAAACCACAAGTTTTTTCACTTTTACTTTTCTCCCTCTCTCCCCCATCCCACTGGAGGAGGAGTGAGTGAGAACCTGCGGGGTGCTTAGTTGCCAGCTGGGGTTAAACCACAACAGAAACGTCAAATGTGTCCTTAAAGGCCCGGTGAAAAGTATTTTTGATCAAAATTATTTTTCCCAATAGAAAATTAATTTTTGACTGGGTATTTTCCCACATATCATATCTGCCTTCTCCATAGCATATTTCAGACTATGGTTTTTCACTGGATTTATAATATTTTTTTCTGACAGATGCAGCCAATATTTCTAATTAAAATATTTTCCTCAGTTTTGTTCCCATGCTACATTCCCTAACTCTGTTTTCTACCTTAACAACTTTCCAGTGTAGACCAGTCTCTCTCATTTAATTAATATAAAGAAAAGAATTTATAATGAAGATGCTTCATACATACTTTATTTAAAGACATCTTTGTGCAAATTTGGCCACACAATACCCCATGTCTAATTCAAATTTATTCATTCAGACATGCTATGGTGGAAAGCAGAGTCAAACCTGAGGTTTGGCTAAACAAAACCAGCTGTGGGACTGCTTACTGTCCCTGAAGATGCCAAAACCCAAACCAGTCTTGTTTACAGCCAAACACTGACTGCAATCAACAATGCATGTGCTGAGGGAAGGCTGACGGTTTTTTCTTCATTTATAGGAAAAGCCTGTATTTGCTGCAGGACAAAAAATATTTTTTCTCCTGCCCCTCCTTTCACACCGATTTTCCACTGAAAAGTTAATCATGGTCTGACCATTTCCCATCATGACACATATTAGGAAATTAAGAGGAACTAAGCTAGAAGGATCCGTGAACAGCTCTGCCAATAACACCTTCATGATTTCCTAGAGGAGGAAGCTTTTTAAAATGTACATGTACAAAGGACCTGCTTCTATGGTCAATGGAAAGAATGCACTTTGATTTTTAAATATTACTTGGTGTCAGTTAGGAATAAATTTATGACCAGGTGCATGGATCCATTCAGCAACTCTTGGAAATACCAGTGCTGAATTCTGATAGCAATCCCCACTGAAAGAGATAGAAAGACTGAGGGGATGCATTTTCTCATTCCTTGGACAGGCTTAGCACTTCTCTGTATTATTATTCTCCAACTTCAGTGGTACAAAATTTTCTAGCAAGGAAGTAGTTTGAAGACGGAGCCTGACAGCACACCAGAACCTATTATGTTAACTGACAAAAGGAAACATTTTTCTATACTCATGAGGAAGCTGGGCAAACTGATTCAGATGTAAGAAGAAGTGTGCTCAAGTTAAATATTCTTTGATGATCATATCTGCCTTCAGGGAACCCTGGAAAATGTTGCTACCAGGTTTCCAGTGGAGGAAATTGATGAGACCTGGGAGAGGATGGAGGCATGGGGCCATTCCCAGTTCAATCACCATGGTTCCTACTCTGTCCAAGTGCTTCAGAGAGTAGTTTAATTGAGGGGACCGGGTAGGAGCTTTATGAGCAAGACTTGCTGGGGGGTTTACCTGATGCAGAAGACAAACTCCCAGAAATTCTTGCTTTTAGCTTGGAAGGAGGCACGTCGCACAACATGAGCACTGGAAACTAAATTGCTGAGAAAACATTTCTTTCTTCAAATTCAATGGCAGAAGATCTGCTGTCACGTACTCTCATCTCATTTCTTTCATGTAAGTAGGAGGTAATATATCACTGTCTCTAAAAAGCCCATGTAACCTTGGATGAAAAGAAATAAAGGCAACCCTCAAAAGCAAACCTTAAAATTCTATCCCTGAAGACTATTTCTTGAGGACAGACCCAACCTGGCAGCTTAATGTCTCAGCTACTAAAAATAATACTTCCCAGTAAGCAAATCATGTAGCACTATTCTCAGAGGGGTAAGAAAAGATTTGATTATAGGAAGTAACAATCAATCCTATTTCTGTGAGAAATATGCATATTCAAGTCCCAGTCTGCAGACAACTTCTGGAATAGAGTTGTATTGTATTTCTGACCTCTTGATAAAAGACATTCAATACTTTTTTATTTAGGGAAAACTAAGCCTTTTTTGACACTCTCAGAGAGGATGAATAACAAGACAGAAAAAAAGTTTGTTGTTTCTTTTTCTCTGAAGAATGGTGTTATTGTAACACATCCCACCCTGATACAACATTGGCTTTAGAAATAGTGATAAATAATCATCCCTGTAGGATACCATCATTACTTTTATATCATTATAGCATTTATAATATTAATAGTGGAAATATATGAATATATGCCCTTTTGGGCAACTCACGGTCAAAACATATTCTGAGCAGTCCACAATTTCAGAAATAGATGCAGGCGATGGGAAGTGGATTAGCAGGAACCAGGATGGAAACAAGTTTCACGTCAGAGTAGCATCAAAGCTGGTAAAGGGATCCAAACCCAATTCTGTATAGGTTGCAGTTACATTTGAGCCATTGGTACTGGCGTTGTTTCTGAGAAGCACTGAACAGAACTACCACCAGAAATATTTTCTACCAAAGCTACTGGTTTTAATATATTAATGTATATAGGCAAGCTGAGTAACATTCTTTTTCAATTAAAGTACCATGTACAGCATCTATAAGAGGGATAAATTCAACCTGTATTTAGAACTGACAGTTGCTTATTCTTTCACATCATCAGCAACTCACCCACAGGTGCAGAGAGCTCTGACTTTCCAGCCAAGAGGATTTCAGATGCTAGATTTAAAATGACATATGATAATCCAGAAATGAAAATTAAGTGTCATGTATTCCTTCATATAAAAAGAAACACCTATCACCAAGGGGAAGACAGCATTGCTGAAGGGTTGGGTTGTTTTTTTTTTTGTTTCATTTTGTTTCAAGCCTGCTATTCAACTGCTATTTCAGTTAGTAACGCAAGTGACACTCAGCAGGTCTGTAAACATAAGGTTCACTTTTCAAATCTAACCCAACATCCTTGAAGTTTAACATATGCTTCAAAATAGACTGAGTTCAGAAATATTTTGTTTCTTATAATCGCTTTACCTTCAGAAAGCCTTTTGCAAAACATTTCTTGCTGCTCTTTCCAACCCTTCTGCTTCGGGCTGCCATTGGTTTATTATACCAACATGACCTCGTCTCTCTCAGACTCTGCCTCAGGAAGTTGTAAAACCATGATCTTGTTTCAGTTATTAGGAATTCCAAATTGAAAATTAATCATCTCAGACTTTTAAGAAGTTACAGCTATCATGAAAATAAATTTGAAATCAACCTTTTTTCATGTCCACCTGCCACCTTTATAAAAGTCAAAACCATATGTGCTTCCTCTTTGAAGTCTGGTTTTGCCCCCTAATGATAGCCTTCACATTCCACAATATTGTTCTGTTAGCTCTAGCCTTCCTTCAGCCAACAGGGGGAAAAAAAGAAAGATAAAAAAAGCAAAAAAATCAACAGCAGCATGACAAATGCTTGTGCAGATGTCTGATGCTGATGTAACAAATGGCTATAGTCTATGAAGTTACAAGTACAAAATAATGTCAACAAGTTGCAATGATAAAACAGTCCATGAAATATTCCAATATATGTTCAACATTCAGGGCAATTTCTGGTTTGAATTACAAATCAATTTTTTACTAGGTTGAAATGATTCTTCTTACAGAGGAGCCATTGTTTATGGGTCATTTTTTTTTCAAATTTCTGTCACATCCTTCACATCGGTAATTCTGATTAATGTGCTCCGATTCCCTTATTTTCTCAAGGCTTTGCATTTTGTTAGGAAAATGAAAGCATTTGTATCACTTTAGAATCCAGGCTCGAAGCTGGGCAGAATGAAGTTGTCACTGCTGCAACACTTGCGCTAATTCACCTTGCAGGTCTTTGAAAAGCACCAGAAGTGCACAGGTTTGCTGCTTTGCCCGTTTGTGAAGAGCACAACATGTAGAGTTGGGTCACGTAGAACACAGGATGATTTTGGCCTCGGCAAAGACTTTAACCCAATTATAAGTTTCCTATTTTTATGTAGTAAAAATTCAAGTTCCCTGGGTTTTCGTTTTTAATGTTTAAAGCAGATGGGCAGGAAAATCAGATGACTAGTTGCTTTCATTTGTCATTCACAAACTGCCAAGCTGAGCATAGAAATCTAGCATGCCTGTATCCTTCATTGTATCCTAGCCATTCAAACATCCAAACAGGGGGAGGGGAGGAGAAGTTAAAAAAAAAAAAAAATCAAAAGTGAATAAGGTAGAAACACAAAGAGTTGATCCTGTGGCTGGATACAGAACCAGGCATGCATGAAAGAATTGTATATCCACCTTTAATTGAGAAAACACATTTTGTCTCACATGCAACTTTTAAACTGGTTCAGTCAAACCTATGCAAGGTCTGTGCAACACTGCAGCTGATTTAAATCACATAAAATTTCCTTTGTTTTTAACTGAGAGGCTAGCACCACTCTAAACCAACTGTATTAAAGTGACTTGGTTATATTCAACAAAATCAGTGCATGCTGGTTTGCAGACAAGCCATATTAAGAGATTTTATGACATTATATGAAAGCTTTTGCATGCTGCACTGTTCTGTGAAGCTTGTAGCTTTTAAGCTTTACCCCAACAGTGGGATAGATGGTCTGGATGAAGCTGGGAGGCAACTAACCAGAATAATAAAACAGTTGAGAGGTTCTTTTCAAACAAATGAAAGCAGTGTTCACTGAATTCTGAGCTCCAGTATGATTTTTTTTTTACAGTTCCATCCATTAACCTTTTCTAATTAATAAAAATAATAAAAATAAAAAGATATATTAGATAAGAATAGGAGCCTAATGGCTTTTGAAATTTAATTCAGACTTTGGGATAATCCTAGACAATCATTTTACACATGACAAAAGGCTCCACACTTCTCTAATTAAGGTTTAGAAATAACAAAATTGAGGTTTGTTTGTAGTTCCCAGTCACTGTATACTATGTCAGTCTTACAGACAGTATTTTTCATATTAGTCTGGAAATCACCAAGGAAGGCGGTGACATTTTGACAATATACTCCTTCAAAACCTGTGTTCACAGGGTATCTGTGCCCACCATATTCCTATGGAGGTCCATTTGCTCTCTCAACTGATACCTATTTAAAAAGGGAAAAAAAAAATTTTAATCCCTACTTTTGCACCTCCCCCATTCTGCACTTTGTTTGCCAAAAGGGAATGAGCATATGGCTGGTGCATGTCAGAGCCTGGCTTTGTCTGGTAATCAGTCACATCAAAAACAGTAGGGTCATTTTATCTCATACCAGGGCGGGGGGGGGGAACCAAACAAAAAAGAGTAGACTGAGAAAATCCAGTTCCAAAGCTCGAAAGAACAAACTGCAGGCATAAGACATACCTGTGTCCAAGTAGAACAGATACTGAAAATAGCTGTTGACCATCAGTATTCACCCTACAGCACTGATTTTCACTATTCTTCGAGTTGAAACTCTAAAAGAGTTTCTCAGTGAGGGAACAGACCTGCTTCCAAGTGTCACATGTGAAGATTAGTAATGCATTTCAATTCATAACAACGTGCTTTTCTTAGTCAACTTTTATTTGTCCGCTACACACAGCCCAAACACCTTAAAAAAATCTACTGCTTTCAATGAAAGGCTAGGGTACTAGTCATAAGCAAAATCTTGACTAGATGTAAGATGCTGTCAAATGAATAGTGTGTCACGACTTTTACAAAACCCCTTTCATACTTCTATTTTGTGTAAAACATGAAAAACATGAAACAAACACTCAAAAATCCCTAAACAGGTTAAACACGTCTCTACTATGCCAACATTCCTGTCCAACACATTTGCAATAAACAAAGATACAGTTTGCTTAGGGTTCAGTTAGGTGGGAGGTATGCATAGGTTTTTCCTGCTTCAGCAGGGGACAATAATTTCATGATGGCAGCAGTAACGTCACACACAAGGACTCCCAGCTAAGTCATGCAAGGGTTTCATCAGACCTCAAAATGGCAATTTTGCACATGGAGAGAAATGAGCCAAAAGCTTTTTCTGAGTAACACAGAGAAAGGACAAATAAAGTCACTGTGGATATTTGTGTAAGCAAAGACAGAGAAGACTGCACATCATTTCCTAATTCTCTGCACTGCCATGGGAGCAGCAGCCACCACCTGGCTTTTGAGCTAGGCAAGCAGGATTGTATTTGCGTGATGCATATGCATGATGTCGTCGCTCTTCAGGGGCTGGAAAGAAAGCTGTAGAATTTGGCACCACTGGAATGAACTGTGTTTGGGCTGGAGAGCAAACCAGAGTATTTCTCAAACAAGGAGAGGTGGAGCCAGAACTTGCTCTCGTTTCTATCACAACTGTAAAAACTTCCAGATTGCTGATAAATTGCTTGAAGAAGCCCCAGCCATTACTAGTGAATAAGACCTTCCCAACTGCTGTCTGAGTATCTCAGAGCTTTATCCAAGGCCTCCTAGCAGTAAATCTCACTATGAGGTGCAGCAGCCAAGAGAACAAACACAATCCTTGAATGTATAAGCAGAGGAATAGCCTACAGCATGTAGGAGTAATGAACTGGTATTACCCTCTGCATATAGCATTAGCGAGACCATAAGTAGTATACTGGGAGCTCCCCAAAAGAATTTGGCAAACTGGTGATAGCTCAGATGAGAGCCACAAAGTGATTCAGTGTCTTGAAAATACTGTCTTATAAGGAGAGACTAAAGAAACTCAACCCATTTAGTTCATCACAGACAAATCCAAGTGGTGACTAACCACAGACTACAGGTCACAACATAAGGAAGACATTTGTGATAGCAGGGAGCTCTGCAATCTAGCTGGGGGTGGGGGGAAGACAAAATGACATCCTGTGGAGGGAAGCTGGTGTTAGAAAAACCGATTTCAACAAGGGTTATTGCCTGTTGGAGCATACCACCAAAGATATGAGGGATTCACCACCACGTAATATCTTTAGACCAAGTAAGTCCCCTTTCTACCATTCAAACAGAAAAAAAAAACAGATTCTCAGCAATGCATATTCAGTGTGGTTCTCTGGCTCGCGTAATATTGTTCAGGATAGATGATCATAATAGACTCCTTTGACACTAAAAATAAATGAGCCTACATGCGAGCTATAGACTCAATGATCACAGAATACTAAAACCACCATGTTAGTATCTCCCCATTTGTCACCATTCAATAAAAGGCTGTGTTTTAAACATTTCTAAAAATTATTGCCCAGCAGCTTTACAAATAGGATATTGAGATGTGTCTGTAACTTCTCTTTCTCCTGCTAGTACCACTTAGAAATTCCTGTCCTTTTTTTCCCTCTTCTTCAGACCTAGATCCAAATATTCAGCTATTTTACTATGACTCTCAGAGGGCAATTCACCAAAACTAACCAGGCAAAAAAACCCTTTCCAACAGAATTTTTTCTCTTGAGATCGCTTTTCTTGCATAGAAGTTAGAAGGCTGAATTTTAGGGGAACTGGACAAGAGCTACATGCCAGCAGAATCACAGATTAGAAGTGTGCTTTAAGAAACAAAGATCTATTTTAAAACCAAAACACAAAGGGAATAGTTTACCTTTCCAAGGGAGCTTGCTAATTTCAATTACACATTCATTAATATTAATGAATATCTGTACACCATGATAACTAAATGCAGTGTTTTATAGACATTACTATAAAATATGCTTCATCCTCAAAAACTTATTATTCCAGGGTCAAAACCTGCATCAGGATTCATGTGGGGGAATGTTTATATAATTATATACTAGACAAAACAATAAAATGCCAATAGAAACAGAATTATAAGAAATATGACAACAATCAGTGACATGAAAAAGATCCTTGGGAGACAGGAAAGTTTACTGAAAAAGGTGTGCTGAAAACTCTGTTATCTAGGAATCATTCAGAATAGCTTTCAATATGCTACTTATCCCGATAAGAAGTCAATAATGCAACATGATGTACTCTATATTAGGAAAGTTTGCAAGTGCTCATAGGAAGAAAAAAAAAAAAAAGAAAAAAAAAGTCAGTGGTAACTTCATAAACTGTGAAAGGCAGTTCTGGAAGAGGCAGATGAGTGGTCAAAGATGCTGGAGAAACACACATTAATTACATGGCTCTCACCACCACATATGATATCACTCACCCAGACCAGCACAAGCTCTCTGAAACAAAAATCAGCACATTTTCCAAGGGGCTTCATGAAAACTCAGTAAATCCAGCTTCTGCCTTTTTTGATGATTTATGTTAATATGCTGCAGTCATTTTTTCTGTGTGCAGTCTACGGAACAACTGAAACGTAAATGAATGTTTCCCATAGAATATCCAGCATATCAAAACAGCAACAAACTAATTTCACAAGATGTTTCCAATTTAATGGAGACCTTTGCTTTTATTAGAAAGCCCAATTTTCATATCCCGAGCTGGAACCCTTATTCATGATCATATTTAGAACATGCTGACAGTAACGCACTATGGTATGACAACATAGGTATGCTCCTTAGGACAGGTTTGGTGACTTACAAAGTTTAGTGCAGAAGCTTGTTTCTTTGTTTTACTCAATATTATTTCCTTGGTTTTAAAGGTGAAAGCCAACTTTAAAATTTAAATTGCTCTACTTCAAATGCCTGATGAATTACACAAGTTGTACATATATATATTACATATGTTTATTGCATAACTACTGTAAAATCATTTTGCCTTTAATATAATACAATTACAGGCTGGAAATCTGGCACATTTGGCTAGTTCTATGTTTCTCAAACCTAATCCCAGACAGCATTTTTCCCCAAAGGTGCATAAATGATATGTGAACCACCCAAAGGACAATCCTGGAAGAGAAGTGTACAAGAACCCTTCCCAGAAAGAAAAAAGAAATGGGAAGAGTGATGCATTTCAGAGGCACACGTTGCACATGTAATAGAGGGGAAAAAAAGATGCTTTGCCACTGCCACCTTTGTCCAGTGAGAAACATAAAGTAAATTAAATGCAGCTGGATCCACTCTTTGCTGTCAATTGACTTGGTTCCCTGCCCAGATCCTTTAATACATTGCCATTGCAAGGGTTTGTTTGGGAGCTGCAACCGTAAATCACTCTGCGAAGCTGCTTCCTCTCTTCTCGCACGCACCTGCGTAGGAAATGTGCCAAGGGGCAGAATTAGGCATGCTATCAGGACTGTAGGCAATACGGCAATCCCAGAAGCAGCCTGGGAAGGGCTGCCATAATTTATAGCAGCCACGGGCTTTTTTGACCTGGAGAGCAGCTGAGAATCTAGAGGATGTGAAGATGGCATAAGTTTTGTAGAGGCAGACCCAGGAGACCCCAACACAGGCAGCTGCTGGAGGTCCCAGCTGTGCAACTCCTCCCAGTGCCGGCAGGAGACTTCGAACAGCAGGACCAGGGTCAGGGTACAGATGCGCAAAGGAATGGTCCAGAACAGACCAAGCTGCACTTGCAAAAGCCATGGGGAGCTACGGGGAGTCACCACACCTGCCTTCGGGGTCTGGGCTGGACGTGTCACTCTGCTACAAGTACTTGGGGCTTGTTTCCATTTGAGTCCCTCAGGCCACACGTGATAGATGATTCCATTTCAATGGAGAGACCAACATTTCTTCTTTTTTTTGTCCTAGCTTTGATGACATTGTCTGAGCCTCCCTCCAGGGATTCCTGTTTTGAGAAACATTGTTCTAGTTAACAGTTTGGCTGGTTTAAATAATGCCATTTATAATGCAGGCGGATGGTATGTTCATCATATACAGTAATGCATTACATCCGTTACACTAAATCCACCGTGATTTCAGCCCAAGAATGAATGCGCAATGTTCATTTGTCTCCTACCTCACTGGCTGTATAATAAATGTAGACTATCTGTCACACTATCTCAAAATGTCTGTTTTATCTGCAAAGTGTTTGACAAAGCACATGTTACAAATGGCTATTCATAATAAGTTATATACAGATCTATTGTATATACTGTTACAGAAACATAACGTAGCTAGGAAATGACAGACAGTATTCAGCCATCACAGTATTACAAGAGAGAAAGAGAGCACTGGAGTCAAGACCCCTCTTACTGCCCCTCCTCCCCAACAGCTACCATCATCCTTGCTACTTATAGACTGTGACAAATAGGTTTGGACACTTTGCCTAAGGAAAAAAAAAATGCAAACCTACATTAGAAGAGGCACTGTGATCCACCAGAATTAGGAGGATACTGGAAACGAGAAACCACCAAATTCTACCAACAGAGAAGAGTAAATCATGGACTGGTGTTAACAGGCACCTTCTGCTTCCATGTGTCCATCTATGAAATGGAGATCCTCTCAAACAGGCACGATGGTGGTTCATTAGTACTGACCCAGGCCTTCCCACCTTCAAGGTGCTTTTGTAGCACAAAGCTAATAATTAAAAACCATTAGTCTAACCACCCCTGGCAGTCCACCATGTCTTAGTAAGTTCTGCTTCCAGTTAGTTACTTCTGACTTCAAGCTCCCTCTCTGGAAAAACTATAAGTTACCAAAAAGAGGGCAGTATGTTCTGATTTTTAAGGTACTTCGCCCTGCCTCCCCCCCTTCCCTTGAGATCAGGGTTCAGTTTAAATCAAGCAACTATGAAGTATAACTTTAAAGACTAGACAAGATCCACCAGATCATAAGGTTCACTGTGTGGTATCTAGCACAATGAAATGAACTAAGTTAACTCCCTGTGTTAGCATACCTAGAAACACAAACAAACTCCCGTATACCATATATCATACATATTTCACCCTCCTAAAGACTTCCAAGGGGTGCTAACAATGCAAAATAAAAATTCTCCAGGTTGGATTCTTGGCTATTAAGGGCAAAGCTCTCTTCGGCTGCAGCTACAATAGCAGAATCTGTTGCAAACGTAAAAGTTGAATTATAAAATACTTCCAGTTCAGATTCCTATGGAATCATCATTAGTAGATCTTCCTAAATTAAAATATAGCATATATTTCCATTAATTCTTTCAAAATAGCTTGCAACATGCATAAAAGAAAGTATATAGGTCCGTAACCTCTTGTGGATTGAATATCCATGTTATAGTCTTCATCTTAATTGTACATTTCCTCTTTGACTGCTCAGCACCATTTAAACCAACTTCAGAGACTTCTGACAGCAGAGTTACTGCTGTCCCAGTGAACACATGCCTACCAATCCTGCGTTTTATCTCAAGTTAGTCCATTGAAATACCTGACCTTTCTTTGCTTCGAAAGTCTGACAAAAATCATTGCTTAGGGTGATGTGGCTGTACAAACATATTTAGCTAAGGTTTAAGCTGTCACTGAGATGGCATACAGCTTCATCCTGTATAACACACAGAACTTATGACATAAATGTGGCCTCAGGGATTTCTTTCATGATTCAACAAGTGTCCTTTTGGTAAAAGCAGAAAATGTAAACAGGTATTATAGTTTTGGAGGGGCTGCCTTGGCATTTCCTTTCTGCTTTCTTGCCATGTGGCCACACCTCAGCATGCTGAGCACAAGTCAACAAAGACAACTTGTAAATGCTCTGGAGAAACTATAAACAATACCGTTGCCTTTTGAAAACATTCAAAGAAAAAAGAGAAAAAGCAGTTGACACTTGAGACATGGACTAAGCCCAACAAAGTGTTTCAAAGATTACTATTTCTTGCTTTTATTATCCACTAACTTCTTGTTGTTAGTTTTTAATCCAGTATCATGCCCAGACTGGTTCTTCAATACATCTAACAGAGTTTTGGGAAAAGTAAAAATCTCATCTTCACACATTTCTATGCCTTTCCGCAAACTTCTAAGCCCAATGGTACAAATAACACAGCATGTTTCCTCTTTGGAAAACCTTTCCTTTTCCCTTTTGTATCCATTTATACGAGTCTTTACTCCTACAGAAAGTAAACAAGTGTGTTTTAGAGGGTTAATTTATATGATGGAATAGGGCAACTGACTCCTTGTAAAGCAGAATTGAAACAAGAACTCCAAACTACACTTAGGCATCTTTTGAAGAAATTTAGTTATTACTTATGTAGTACCAGACATTGTCATTATACATATTAAAAACCTATAAAGCGGTAACAAAGAGACACTAAAGAACATAAATGGGTCTGCTATTGAGCCCCAAGTGATGGTTACATAAAAATTTTAGCAAATAAAACCTAAAACAACAACAACAAAAATCCCCAAGTATGTGACTTCTTCCAGAATATGGTTTACTGAGCAAACATACCTTGGAAATACAACATATTAAGTCAAAACTGTTAAAGGGCGTTGTCTGGTCCACTTGCTTCATTATCACATTAAAGATGTTCTGCTCTGCCTCAGCCAAGGAAATCATTTTAGCATGTGTGTCTGCCTGTCTCCAGTGAGGGCAGCACTTAGGTATGTGCTGAAATTAAGCATTTCATGAAGTATCACGTCAGTGAGGTTTAACTGTGTGATTACTGTTTGACAAAAGTTTCCATGCTCTCCTGAACTGGGACTTCTCCTTACTGTTAGTAGCATACAAAATGGAAAATGGATTATTAAAATAACTGGGCCATCTACTCTTTGAAGAGGATAGTTAAAAAAAAATATGAGGAAGAGAAGAAAATAATAAGCAGTATTTGCAAAATGGGGCATATCACCCTACTCTGAATGACTCTCTGCAGCTTAATTTATTGAGAATGTTGTCAGTGTGACTTAACAGGAAACTGTAAGCATGCACATAGAAGAAAACACCTGAAAACACAGGTCTCTCCAGCTGACAATAAAAATCTAAAGCCTGAAAGTAGCTTTTGGGCATAGCCTGAAAACAATAAGGCACATTATTTTAAGTAATAGTATTTGATTAACAGTAGAAAAATACTTAGAACTGTGACAGCTTTCCAAAAATCTAACTATTTGGCAAACGTGTATAAGACTACTAGCTGATCATGTACCCTTTTGAACTAACTACAGAAGGATGATTTTAAAAAAATAAAAATAAAAATAAAAATCTCTGTTTAGTTTATCTAGCAACTCTAGGAATAATTTTGATTTTTCTGCAAGCACTAGACAGTCATCAGAAACAAAGTGCTAACTATTTGGGTATCAATTGCCAAAACTCCAGCAACTGAGTTACTTTAAAATTATTTAATCAAGCATCTCAAAATCGGCACTGTTCTTTTGACAACAGGAATCAAACAAACTTTTCCCTTTTTATCAGCTAAACAGAAATACAATACTACTGCTAGCCTAGTTTTATTTCTTCAGATACGCTGTAGAACAAAATATCAAAAGGATATTATTCTTGATACATTGATAACAGCACAGCATTGCACATATAATGTGCAGTGGTTCCACTTTGGCATGGATCTAAGTATTAAAGCTTTATTCAACATAGGGATGGTAAAATCTGGCAGGGTGCAAATTAAGTATGATTTCTGCAACACTTTTTAAACAAATAGGCTTTAATATGAAACAGGAAGATGATCTTTTGAGCTTTCACCTTTATGTTTAATTATTTGTGGGTTTTTTTCCTGTCATTGTCAACATATTCGGATTGCACAAAGAGACTTGGTAAGAGAGCCCTCCCATGGCTAATGCAAACCTTGCAAACTCCTTTGGTAGCAGCCAAACACTGAGTAGCTTAATGGATAAAACACCCACTCCAAATTTCAAAACAAGGCTGAACTGCATGCACCTTATGGAAGTGTTTGCGTAGCTATGGAAGGCAGCACATCTTGGACTGTGGTGAATTACAGGTATGTCCACAGATAACTCCAAGCAGCCTTTACCACCAGCAGCCGCAATCAGTGGCATGGTTTTTCACATTTCAGGTTTTATGACCCCTGCACCTTCTAATAGTGACCCATTCAGATACGTTTTCAGCCTACCTGAGAAAACGCTTTGAAATCTCAAAGTGTGTGTTAACATTACAATCATACAAATGTATTCACATTTCTGTTGTTAACTAAATACAAAATGTATGCCAAATCTGCCATCTGACTTGCAAACACAATAGAAGAAGAATAAAAAAAAAGGCCAAATGAGCAATGTAATTATTTAGTTTAAAGGTAGCTTTCTCTGGGCTACACACGTTTTAGAGTCAGCTTATGAAACTGCTGAACTGATAGAAATAGATTCAAAGCCTTCATAGGCCTTACTCAAATGAGAGCACACATACGTACTGTGAAGGAAAGGCAGGATGGTTTTGTTATCCTCTTATTCATAATTCTCCCGCAGTTCATAGATTTTTCAGGATGGGTGCGTGAGGTGGCTTGAGTTGGGAAGACTCGGCATCCTTCTTTCAAACGTCCCAGAGGTGATGGGAGATGGGATCTACTGACTCAGGATTGCATAGGGACTCCAATGGATTTTCTGATCTACTACCATTTGGTAGGGGAGGGAGAAAGAGGTTGGGTTTTGGTCAGCTAAATCTAAGCAGTTATTTTGTTTAGTTATTCTGGATTTCTTTTTCCTCTCCAGGAATAGGAAAGACTGGTTGGCAACTATTCAGCCTGTTAGCTGAAGCCAAAATATTAGCAGCAATTCAACTGTTTTTATTCCATAGTTTTCCTAACTGGTTGACATGGGAAAGGAAAAGCAGCAGATGAAAACCAACGGATGATGGCTGGATGACATCACTCTTGGATCAATCTCAAGAGCAAGGTTTTACAGCATGATAAAGCAAACACATCACTGGATAAACATCTGACCGCAAGTAATTCTTAATGGTCACTGTTAAACCAGCAGGGAAGGATCAGCAATTAAAAAAATAATAGTAAAGCAATTCTTGGAAATACACACACACACAAAAAAAAAAGAAAAAAAAAAAAGAAAAAATACCAAACAACAAAAAAAGAACCAATACGGATGGGCACCAGTGATCCATATATGCTGGGAAGTCTAATGAAATGCAAAATTTATAGAATGGGATAATGACTAATATTAATGCTCACTGAGACTTAGGGGCTTGAGGTTGACAATCAAGTGTGCTTGAAAAAGCAGAAAAGCTGAAAGGAAAGCAAGCTACTGAGCTGCAGGAGTAACAGCACCCGCCTTTAAAAAAAAAAAATAGAATTCACAACCCCAAATTCAAAGTACCATCCCGTCTTTGATTAAGCTATAAACAGAGATGTAGATTCAATGACCCATATTTTTTAGAAGAAGGAAAGGGGGAAAACCCAGTAATTTTTGGTGAAGAAATGAGGGATTTCAAAAGAGCCCCTATCTAAGTATCTAAAGACTAAAGCAGTAACATTGTCATAACACAGTACAGAAAACTCTGATGGAATACTTGATAATTGTAAGAACAAACTATCCAAAGGTACAGTTTGGGGGAATTATGAGCTTTTGGTGATTTTTTAGACCAGGCTAAACACCCATCTGTTACGGAGTGCTTAAGGATAATGAAGTTAATTCTGCCATAATCCCAGGAAATGGACTACAAAATCTGTCAGGCACCTTTCACACTGAATGCTTCTATGAAATACTTCACACATTATTTATATGGCAGGGAAAAAAATATCTTGGGAGCCCTCAGTATTCTAAATGGGAAGTAACACAAGTGCAGACCACAGATAATATTGGTTCTTGTTCATCAAGACTAAGTAGTTTGTTTTATTGTCCCCATGTGATGTTTCTTTAGGTGAAAAAAGGGACAATTACAAGTGGATTAAGAAAGCAAGTGAATTGAATGAAGTACTATAAGTAGCACTCAGAAGGCAGGCCAATAATTTTGGCATCGACATAGAGCATGTAACATTAAGCAGCAAATGACCAAGCATTCTCTGCAGTCAGACTTTGATGTTGGAAGGTGGGTGGGCCCCCAAGTCGTCTCATGTTGCCTCATTGCATTTCCTTTAGAACATTCCCCATCCTTAGCACATCCTATTCCTTGAACCAAGGGCTACTTCTTCCCTGGTCTCTGCTTAGTGGGGCTTTGACATCCTCTCTCCTAATTTTAACTCTCTCCCTCCCCCCAATGAAATGCTTTCCCCCATTTTATTTTATTTGAAGGATGGGTACCATACTGCCAGGTGGATATTCCCCAAGTCTCACAACTCTACTCAAATGGTCTCTTATCAGGGTGCCCCTGAGCAGTGAGAGCTCATAACTCATTTGAATGGGAAACAGTTGGGGGCTCGCCACACTTCATCCTACGAGACTGTTGACGCTCTTAGCAGCTGTTAGCGTCGCTCTCGTTTTTACCAACTGGGAGCATATCAAAATGTTACACGCACATTCAGCGGTCTAGTCTCTCCTCTTTCAGTTTAATGGGAATTAAGCACACACATCAAGGGGAAAAAATACACTCCACAGTTGCTAAGTATTTTATATGTTCATTTTCTAAACTTACTTGCTATGGGGAAAATGAACAAGTTCAAGGCACTCCAGGAATAATAATGTTCCCTCAAAGCCAGTTAATACCAGCAATGGCATCGTTTAACTATGTAAAACTTTATTCCACAGCGGGGCAATTAAAATCACTGCACCACACTCTTAATTTAGGGAAACACAAAACCTTACAGCAATTTCTTGTTAATCTAGACAAAATGAGATCAGCAAGCTTCATCCAGTTCCCAACAGACAACTGTCCACATTGCAAAACTGTGAAAACTTTGCTGGCAGACTCATTTGGGAGGCCAAGAGTGGAACAACCATGGACTCTAGACACATGACCATACACAAAAGAAGGAACATGGAGATACCAGATTGCTACTTTCCAAAGGTACAGCTTCTTGTCCTGAAAAGGAAGTGAGCGCTTCAATGCTAGATTAAACTAGACTTTTTATGACACATTCACATAAGCACACGCCACTTGAAAATAAAAGTACATGGGACATCACCTACTGTACGTGTAATTTATTTCATATCAGGTGCTAGCAGCCACAACATGTGTATCTTGACTGCAGTTTTTGTTCCACATTTTGAAAATGAAGATATAATGCTTCATTTCTGAAATCTTGAGTACCAGTAAGCAGTCATGATAAGTAAGTTATACCAGGTGGGTCATTATTTTGCTGTTTACACTTATGTACATGCTAGCGACAGGGAAAACGACTTCATCAATGGATCACCGAGGCTCTGGGGTGACTCTCAGCTCCGGAGTATTTAGATACTGTGATTTAAGATGTCACCACTGGCAGCTGTCACCCACCTCTAAACTTAGCAGCAGCAGGAATAATCTTGTGCCAGACCTTCAGCCGCTGCAATTCATAGCCTGACATATTTCCTTAAACCACCTTCATCGCTTAGTCGATGCATCTGTGTCCGAGACTTACCCACCTGCCTGTGAATCGCAGCAGCTGAAGATCTGGAGTCCATTTACGCTTGCTGCCCCTGCAAAGGAGGCAGTAGCCTTTGGTTCAGGAGTGGACAGACAGCTTCTTGTGACAGAAGCCCAACATGCCACCATTAGGACTGTTATGCTGTAGCTACTACTACCACATCATCCTTAGGATGCAGTCAGCACACAGAGGAGGAAGTCTCCCTGTAGTCCTAGCACAACTAACAAATGCTCTTCTGGGACAGAATCTATTGCAAACATTATTCTAAACCATGAGCTCTTTCTGATAGGTCCCTTTCAGTAGCTCTCAACACTCTCATTCATTTGCAATGCTTAAAAATTTGGATCTAAATAATTTACCATGCAGTAATGGGTGATGTATAAAATAACTGGGAAAGCTGAAATTGGCTGTAAAATATGTGCTCTGACAGCTTGCAAGAATTATTTCTCATAACACACATGCAGGCATACACACTCAGACAAAAAATTATCTTTCATATCCCAAAGAAATGAAACCAAGTAAGCACGTTGTGTTCCTTTCTTCTGGAAATAATTCTTCTTCCTTTATCCCCTGCTTTCTGTTCCTCCTTTTCCATTTCAAAATTAAAAGAACTGAAAAGAAAAATAAGAATGGTTAACCTCTATTAGGCCTGAATTACTTAGTTACTACTGGTTTATGATGGTAAAAGAATTGAAAAGAAAATTATTTTGGGAACATCTTCCAGTCCTCAGACTACAGCTCGTGAGAAGTCAGAGTGTATTTCCGTGTAAATTTTTCATTATGGACAGAAATTCATTCAAATTCTCATACAGGAATAGTAAATGCTTTAACAAAAGTTTTTGAATACAAAATTGTTTGGATTCAAAACACTTCACTGGTTCCCCATGCTTCTCCAGGTTGTGACATGATGAACCACAGTTATTTGCAACAAACAAAGGTGGTGTCCCCACTGTGGGACCCAGTCTACCAGTTCTGCCACAGACTATGTTGAAGCTGCCTGTCTTCTTAGATGTTCATTTCAAAGAAAGGAAGAAAAACCACAGCAACACTACAAGGAAAGGGTTTTTTTTTTGTTTAGAGGCTGAAACATTTACAATTGACAGGACCCACATGGAAACTGGGAAGATGCTGCCTGAAGGAAACAATTTCCCTGCTCAGGGAAATTATTGTCTTTATTTAAAATTATTTTAATGACTTATTAAAACACCCTTGACTGTTTTTTCTCATCCACTTCTACAGACTGTGAATTCTGAGCAACTCTGAAAAGAAGAGCTGTATTCACCAAGCAAACATCTGAGCTAACACATGAGCTTTGCAGCACTTCAGCCTCAGATGAAAGTGTGGACTTTCCACCAACTGCTAAGAAGGAACTGTAGTGCCCTACTTACCAGCTCTTCTAAAGGCAAGGTGTACAAGTTAGAGGGCATACCTTAGTTTAACAGAATGAGATTTACCAGTCACAGTAAAGACAACACCATCCAACCTAAAATAAGCACATGATTACACAAATTTCTTTCACAAAGGCTCAAGCCAGATTTAACATAACAGGAAACACACAGTTCTTCACTACTTTGGTAGACACACCACAGTGCTAGATGACAGCAGCTGCCGGAGGAAGGTGAGGCATATCTTGATAAACGCCTAGACTAACCCAACAGACTGTGCTTCAACCACAAAGCTACATCTCTCAAATGCTTTGCTTTTTGCTTACTACAACACATTACAACTCCGTTTCTGCACAGTGGCTGTATATCTTCGTAATGCCACAACAGCAACCACTTTAAAGCAAACAGCCTTCTGCTACACTTAGCCAGCCAGCAAAAGATGAGTTCACAATTGCTCAGTTTTGGGTTAGTTGCATTTGGTTGTAGTTTTTAGTTGCATTTTAGTTGTAGTTTTTTCCTAGAGAAGAGAACACTGCAGCATGGCAAGAAATACCATCCCAGAGCTCTCCTCTCCTAATCATGACCTCAAGCTTGTTTCCACAGCATCCCTTCCTGCATGCTGCCACCTCTCACTGTGAGGACTGCAGCTTCCCATCAGGTCTAGCTGAGTGAAGTGTTTCCCAGGAAGAAGGCACAAAACCAATAAAGCAATTAGTGACCAATTACGTTAATTAACACTGTTTACCTACAGGAGAAAGGCAAGCTTTAAACAATTAGCAGCGAGTTTATTTTTAAGAGTAAAAAAGCCTTTTGAAAACACTTTCTGAGTGACAATGTTTGTTTATTGACAGCCATCCAGGTCTTATATTTTTCCATCCTCTCCTAACTCATTTCAGATGTTGGGAAAGCAACTGGTCATTCAAAACAGAATATGATTGATTCAAACAAGGAACCCATTTTTCACAGTAGCAATGGTTTAGTGCTGTGATCTTTTGCACTGACTGTGAGCTGATTTGAGGTAATGATTACACCTGCAGTCCTGCTGAGAGTTATGAATTATCAGCACCTGAGCAACAGCACACTTCCAATCCTTCTGTTCAGCTCCCCAAGCAGAATGTGAGAAAAATATTTCCTAGCCTTTAGAAAGTGTCTCCTCAGTGCACTACAAGTTTGCATATGTTTTGTTATACCCTGGTGTTAGCTTGGCACTACTGGGGAAAAACTCCTCTTCACAGAACAGAAACCAGAGACAAATATAAACTGCATCTATCTCATGTATGTGACTATGTATTCACATGCACACATTTCTGACCCCTCATCCTTAGGGTGAGTCTCATTAAGACCATTTTGTCTCAGCTCTGCACATAAAAAACACCAAGAGCAGAAGCGTGTGGCTCTTGCAGTGGGGAAACTGTATGGATTTTTGCTGTACTCACATGAAACAGATAAACTTCAAATGCATTTCATGTAGACCACCAAACAATATATGAATGTGGATAGGACTGAAACCATTAAGCCAAGGAATACTGAGTTGCATCTCATTAATGAGAAAAGTTGTTAATATTTACATTCTTCAAGAACTCCCTTTTGCCTTCTACACTGAATTTAAAGTGTAGGATCTAATAACAAATCTCTGTTACAACCTCTGTTACAAACCCTTCTTTTCTTTTCTGGTGTATTGAAACATTATCTTCTAGAAGCTCTTCTCTCTGGGTCTACTGCTCTTCAAGAAATTCCCTTAAATATATCGAGCATGACTAAAGGACCCCCAAACCTGAAAAGCCTGCACAACAAATACTTCATAGCCTTCTCCCATCATCGCTGGGAATTTAAGGGTATTAAATCAATTAAAAGAGGTTCCCCTGTTTTACTTCAGGTGTATACAGACAGAACCAAAAAGAAAACAATATTTTAAAATATTAAATATATGGGACTTACAGAATAAAATATACTCAGCCTATTTTTTCATAGGTCTTCCTAGAATATCCACATGCTAAAATAGCATGCAAAAAATCTTGGAAAATTAGATTTTTAAATATTTTGAATAAAGAAGCATTTTATACAATAAGGATAAAAAGATAGCACCCATGGGTCTTGAGGTACCTTAGCTTCTGTACAGTAAGGAATGATTTGAAAATGACTTCCTTTTCCTTGTTGAGATCAAAATGAGATACAGACAGAAGATTTGTCTTAAACTTTTCTGAATTCACACAGAGAAGCGGCTACTCTTCTTTTTTAACCAATTGTGAAAAAACAGTGGTATAACAGGATCTAAACTGTGAGAATATGTACTGACAGACCTCCAGCCAAATCCTTTCCCCCTGAAGTTGCTAACTGGAACAAAGTTTTGAACCCTCCTTCGAACGTATCAAATTCTGTTCATAGGAGCAATACAGCATTGTCATTGTCCGCATCAACTGTCCTCAACAACCTGGTATCACAGAAATATGCACAGATGGTACACACATTAAACAGGTCTCCTGTGGGTTGAGACCCAAGTTCAATTCATTGCTCTTTTGCAAGCCCTATCCACCATCTTCCAAGCAGTACTGCCTCAGTTTCTCCAGCTACCCAGTCAGAGGAATTATACTTCCCTTTGGGGATGGATGCTGTGGTGATAAATACACTACTGATGCTCACCTGCAACAGAAATGGCACCACAGGGACAGGGAGTTTTGTGGTTTGGCCTCCTTAGGCTCGGACTAGGACAAGAACTTCTCATGATCTGCTCCTACAGCTGACACTGGAGCCTCCTTTACCCTGTTATGCCCTGTGTACTCTGAGGTGTATCAGGGAGAACATAGCCTTCTGCTATTTTGAGGACGGGGCATCAGGCCCTACTACACTATGCCAGCCAGGGGCATTTGGGACATCCAGTGCTCTTTCTAGAACACAAGTGTTACCACCAAAAGCCAACCAGGGGCAGAGGTAGAATAATAATTTAAAAAAATCTTGTTTGATATACGTTCTCTTCTGTTAGCTGTCTGGGTTGTCCTTCATTGCTCAGGCTACAAGAAGTTTTCTATGTGGTCGAGGGGGGGCCCCAAGAAGGGCCAAAATTCAGGGCTTTTTAAATCCACTGACTTCGTTCAAGTGACTGTTTACACTAAAATTATTTTTGACCCAACAGTTTGAGTGGTTCTCATCTATTATTGTCATTCGGTCTCGTATTGAGCTCAGTGTATCAGTGATTGTCAGTGCTTCCTGTGGACTTCCATCTCCAACTTTTATTTCAGTAATGATCTTGGTCTAATATACTGACTTTCCTTGGTAATAGGGAACAAGAGACAACAAGTTCTTAGAAGATGGCTATGTATATCCTAGGATTATAATTAGTCCATTTGTGGTATTAAACAGATTCCAGTCCCTAAAGATCATGGATATCTGCCACAACTGTGTGGGCATATCAGAACTAGCTTTACACCAATTCTGGTCTATAGCCACGCAAAAACAGCTCAGCATGAGTTAACCGCTTGGCTCCTCAATCATTTTTGTGGATATACTAGAAAATTTACCTTTTATATACACAAGAATCGAGCATCACCACCTTACAATGGAAATGCAAGGACAGCAGTAGTGTTTCCTTACCTCTAACATTTAAAACCATTTTAAGAGTCCACCATCCACAAATAGTAAACTGGTCCTTGAAATCTAAGGGATTTTAAAGGAAAGGTTATTCTTATTGAGTTACTTCCTTTCCATCTGTAAGTTTGGAGCTGGCCACAGTTAAATTGGTAGGAAAAACACTTTTTGAAGAAACAGATATAAAATAGGGAGAAAACCATAATATCAGAAGATTCTGGGTTTGACCTGCTGATTCTGAATTCCAGGTGAGTTTCATTGCTAAGGTCAATAAAAAGAACATCAGTCTTTTTGAAAAACCCACCTGCAAAGGAGAAATTCAGTACCCTGTGCACATGAAGTTTGTGTACTCAACAAGTTTCAGTTAGTCAAACTGAATTATAATAATAAATAGTAGTGGTATTTTTCTTTAGTGTTTCCTCCTGCATCATAACAACATCTCTACAAATATTTCACCAGAAAGTTTGGGACTTATTAAGACTTTTTTTCCAGTGTTGCATTTGAGTAAGCCTTAGAAAGCCCCCAAAAGAGCATAATTCCAGCACTTAGTATTGCCAGAGCAACGCCGGAGAAACCTTAATCAGGGCTCTTACTCAGATTGAAATATATCCCGATTAAGCAACCATCCCATTTAAGCAAAGTTTTCCTGAACCGTCACTTAATGTAAACCAAATGTCCTCTGCAACTCCTTCCTCCTACTGAAGCATTTTGACCCTTAGCCACCATATTAACACCTCTAATTGTAACTGACAGGGCAATTTCCTGGTTGCCATTGTGCGAGACAAGCAGTGAACACTAGCCACAAGCAATTTATGACCTTTGACTGTCATATTAACGCTTTTAATTGTAACTGACAGGGCAGTTAGGCCAAAAAGTGTCCCGGCAAAGCAGTTCAGGCAGTTGTGAATGTCCTGCTAAAGCAAAGGAAGGAGCATCCAGTCATTAATGTGGGGGGACTGGTCTGGAGAAAGAAGAGGCAGTATCTGAGGTTGGACGTTCATCAAACTCCCTGTTATCATCACTGACTATTTCTTGCCTCAATTTGTCATCATATTCTCTGCTAAAACCAGAACCACTTTTACTGAATATGTGGAATCTAGTTTTAACTTTTGAAGAAAATTTCCCAAAACATTTGAAGGAAAAATATTTTCAGGATTCCTCCCTGCCAATGACATGATTTTTAGCTTCAACAAATTTAATGTTCTTTGATAAAAAAAGGCAGTTCCTCAGCATTTCATGTTTGAAAACACGAACGTTTACACACTATTTAAATAAAACCGATTATCTAGAGCCTTAGAAAGTATGTAAAGTTAACGCATCTCTGGACAACAGCCACTGAAGCATTCTATAACATGAGACTAAATAAGCAAAAGGTTATCTCAAGTGGAAGAGAGGGGAGTGCTGCGGTGACTCGTATATTCACTTTTGGTAAGCTGGCCTCTAGAGGGTGAAATGTTGTACATGCAGACATTTGAGCAGGTCTGATATCATTCAGCAGCAGGTAAGGGCAGTAATCAGATGCTAGAAAGATTCTCCCTTATTTATATTTCAGTCCTATATGCATAAGTGTTGATCACTAAATTTGGGGATTTGGTCATATTTGTTTGATCTGACCTATGGATGGGTCATATTCAGCTAAGGTAAAGCTACTGGGTACTTCCTCATTACAACTGATCGATCCTTTTTCCTTCTAAGGGAAAAATAAAGTGCTACGGTTAATTTGAAATCTAAGCAAAATCTTTAAGAATATTATAGTAGCTATTTTCAGTTTTATATATCATGTCAAATCAGCCAAACAACTTTTTTTAATTTCCAGGCACTTTCTAGCTGTCCAAGATTCCCCTCGCCACTCAAGAGAAAATGGAGAAATTCACACTAAATCTAGAAAAACTGAATTGACAAAGCATTACCAAATACAGAAAGTCAGCAAACTGAGCAGTTGAAAGAGATTCTAGTCCATGGATGCATTTCCATGAATGCCTCTTTTGGCAGCAAAGCTAGCTTATCCCCTACGTTCATCTTGTTCATAGAGCAACCCTACAAACAGCACGTCAGCTTAGCTGAGAATAAAATTACACATTATAGACAACATAATAATACCTTGCAGACACCAGTACAGGAAGACCTTCCTTCCCTTCTTACTTTCAACTACCATTCCTCCTCCAGGGTTGACCTGACCCTTCCCATGTGCCAGCAGGAGCATGTCTCTTCTGAGCCAATTCAGCTCACTACCCTCTGCAAAGACACACAAATGCCTTTTGGTGGGATTATTTTTCTGCCACCTTAGTGAGTTGAATCAGCTCAAGTTCCCCTGAGAGGGGAAGGGCTGCATGACTGTCAGAGGGGAGATGGGGGAAGGAGGGATACAAGCTCTCCCTTTTGTAGACACTGCATCAGATTTAGGGTTAGCCAAGCTTAAAGAATAATATGCAACTTCATCCTGAAAGGCAGTTAGAGAGACAGCATTGCCGAGAAAAGACTTATGGAGCACTGCACCCTCAGTTAGGGTATGTTATCTTAACATAAATCTTATCATATTTTTTTTTTTTATTTTTAAAGTACCGAAGTAAGGAAGGAGCCTGTGTCTTATTTTTTAGAAATATGATTATTTTCACAGCAGCTTACAATCCTTCAGTGACTACTTCTAACGGGTCTTCAGTGCCCTTGAACATGTTTACCTGCTCAGAAGTGATCATAAATGAGAAGTGGATTTGTGCACTTTCAAGTCTCTTGACATAAAAAGAGACCCAGACGGTGTCCTGCAGACCCTCAATCTAATGTTGCTTCCTAAATATCAGTTCATAGCTTAAGATACACTGTTATATTTTAAAAACCCTTTAGACTACATAACATCATGAATACAATCGAAAGATGCAGAAGAACCTGTAGTAACATTACATCACAACAGACAAAGGATATTTATCAAGGCTGCTTCTTGGCGTTATCAGTTTGATTCAATTCTGGCTGTTGACATTCAGGTGTTTTCACTTGTCAATGCACTCTCTTATTTAAGGATAAATGGGATGTTGGCACATGAGTCTTGAGCTCAGCCTAGCTTTTAGCACAGAATCACAGAATCGTCAGGGTTGGAAGGGACCTCTGGAGATCATCTAGTCCAACCCCCCAGCCAGAGCAGCAAAGGTTTGCACTGCTGCAGCTTCTCAACTGTGGTTAGAAATAGGGAAAATCAAAAATTCACATCTCCTCAAGCTTACATGTTGATAAGGGCAGAGATCTCAGCCATGAAGCACGAAAATTAGTGACAAACTATGTAGGGAAGATGAAAACTGATTTTTTTACAATTAAAATTACAAAGAAAAGAATTAGCGGGGAGGATAGCCACAAATATTCACCTGCTACTGAAGCCTTTGCTGTGATCAGAGAAAGAAAATAACAAGGAAAACCCCATTGCTGGTAACATTTTCTAAAAAATATTTATCGGTAAATCTAATACACCCCTACCTACCTTGCTTTAAGTGGTTTCTATTGAGTTCTCTCTTGATCCAGATACTGCTTTCTAAAAAAGCTATCAAACAAAGAAAAAAAAAAGAATCTCCCACTATGTCTTTCCATCAATAGCACAACAGACTATCAAATTAAAAAAGAGAAAGCCAGACAATTATAAAACAAATTGAGACGAAAAGTACTATTCTTCACCTTTCTCTGTCTTTTCTTATTAGCCAAAATCTTTTGCTTTGCCGCTTGTATTTAGACACATACATCTGTAAACAAGTTCCTAATTTCTTGATTACTATATGAGTGTGTGATAGTAACTTAATTAAGAATTTAATAGCGCCTTTGAAAAAAATGGTATTCTTAGGAACCTAAACCTGATTCAAGTCCCTAATGTCAGGCAAATATTCTCTCTGTCTTTGCATTATTGCTTGAGAGAACATAAACAAACTATTACACACAACTGTTTGACAAGGACATACTCTAAATTGCTACCTGCTTAATAAGCCTCTATGGAGATCCTAAGCTGTTTCAGATGAGAGTAGATGTTTGATCAGATGCATGAAGGTTATTTTAAGTAAGCATGCAACTATCTTGTCTGGTCTTTCAACAGCTAGATACTTCTACAAAGATCCATGGGAATAGGGGGAATTCTACTTTAGTAGACTTTGCAAGGGTCCTGGAGGACTTGCTAAGAATGTTAAATAAACAAGGTCTCTCATTCCACCCAGCCACAAAGAGCTAACAAGCCCCCGCGCCCCCCTCCCTGTCCTCCAGCGGGCTATACCTCCCACTGGCAGCCCACACTCATCAATACACAGGAGCCCCAGATATCACACACCAGACCCTGCTGTGATGAGCAAACACCAATCAACAGCCCCATTAGCCTCCAGAGGACAGTATAGTTTGTTTACAGTAAATACTAGAGCACTGCCAGTGGAGGGCTGCACAGGAAATGCTGAGGAGGCTTTTCGCCCTTCTGTTTCAGGCCCACTTGGAAGTTCGGGGCTTGCATGCAGGGGAGCCCTGGGTATTGTTTTCTTCTCCTTAAAAAAGAAAACAATACTGATGAAAATGCAATTGTTAAACATTAACAGCAGTTTAGGATTTTCTTTGTTAAAGAGCCTTCAATCAAAACGACTACATTTTCAAAAGCAAGTAATTTATGACGCGCAAAATATAGCATTTTACATGGGATTATCAAAGCAGAGCATTAACTAACCATTACTCAGCTTTATTCAGATGCTTAGTATTGTTCTCCAGCCCTTCAACGCTTTGCTGTAACATGTACTAAGTGCACTGGGATCACCAGTTTTTGCTTCCAGACCTGGCAGACGGTGGAAAGGATTTAAGCAAATGCTACAACTTACAGAAAAGAGCGAGATGTTGGGAGAGGTTTAGGGAGAAGATCCAAGAAAGTTTAAAATCCACCCTGTGTGTTGTTACCGGCTTACTGGCACATCAGGGTGACTGCTCTTCTCCAAGACACCAAGGGGGAAAGATTGCTTCCTCCTCCACATACACTTTGCATACAGTCTAGTGACTCTGCTCTGTTTGGAGACTGGATTCGCTTCTGACCCTTTGTTAACAAAGACAATATAATTTATTATTCATACATATCTGTAGTCGGAAGACGTGCACTGCAAGTAGCTGATCTCATTCTTTACTCAAGCAACACGTGACTTGGACATCGTTTTGAATGTTGCTTTTTTCCTTGGAAGCAAGGATTGAATCAAAAGGAAAGTCTTAGTAGCCTGGCAGAAATTAACTTGAGCTTGATCTCATGGGGAGAATTGAGTTCCTTATCTTGTGGGGCTAAGGTGAGCTGTAAAGCGGTAGTTGAAGGATGACTACTAAAGCAATCTCTAGAGTGGCCAAGTACATGGGAAAAGGTAAGGGGAAACAGTTAGTTAGGGCAATGGAAATGAACCTGTATGTTTTGTTAGTGATTTTTTCATCATAAAGAACGAGCAAATAATTTGTGCAAGATGCCCATCGCGTGTCACATTTGTCTTACTAACATGTTGCCAAAATTCTTCCTAGCACGCCTCAGTGAAGTTTCTATGCAGGACATGCATCAATTTCTTCTGAAATCTCTAAAAGCTCTGAATCAACTGCTAGGCATGTTTGTAACATTTCAGATGAGCCCCTCTCATCACCTCAAAAGAATGTTTCATTTCCAAAAGGAGGCGGGGGAAAAGTCTGTTATTATAGTTAACCAAACAACAAATTATATGTCAGCAACTACGACTACAGCATTCAGAAGTCAGAAAATAACTAGGCAAAAGCATTCACATTTCCAAACTCATTCAAAACTAATTTTCAAGGTGTTTTAACATGGTGGTACATATTTCTCTCTATAGCCCCTGGCTGTTGGACAGTTTTCCCATTTATATTTTATATAAATATATATATAACATTTATAATGCATTCAAAATGCTGTGTGTTTGAGTACACCAGCAGAAGCAGTTTTAAGATACAGACATACAACAATAAATGGACAAATGTTACATGGTAAAATGTTTATAGAAAGTGGATTGAAAGAGCTTCTCGGTGCTTACACCTCTTCATCCACCCTTCCATTAACTTAATTAAGCTAACCCGTAGGCTTACAAGCCTGGGGGACTTAGAGAACTTGATCTGAAAAGAAAAATAAAGGGTTTAATCACTAGGCCAGGTTTTCCAAGTTGTCATGGCTCTAGTGTTTATACCCTGCACACTTATATAAACCCAAACTTCCATTACTTGCCTGAGAGTCTCAGATCAATATTATAGATAAAGGTAAAGCTTAAGGTAAACGATTACCCTATAAGATGATGGGAATAGTAATTTTAGTGAACATCAAACACATTAGGATACAGTAAGCTTGCACAGACATAATAAATTCATCAGCTATTTCTGCTGATTGATTTGTATTCCAGTTTAATTAGCCATGAAAGAGTCAATTTTTTTTCTGAAACCTTCCCTCCCCCCCTTTTTTGTTACAGATCACTGCCACAAAGGATAATCCCCAGCTGTCAAGTTAAGGAAATTTAGAAGGTAGGTTCTAAAAAAATCGTTACCAGTCATGAATTCATTTTCATATAGACCAGTTATACTTATTTCCCAATGACTTTGGTTGGAAAATCACATCTGAAAAAAATCTGATGCCCTTAAACTATTGTTTTAAAATTGGATTTAAAATACTTTGCAAGTATGAAGCAGAGTAGCTTGATATAGTGGAGATAATGACATGTAGAAAGGCAGAGGTGCTGTGGAGTGGCACAAAACCTATAATCTTGCTGTTGCTTAACTTTCTGCAAACAACTTTAAATAATACCAAACGAACACTGCAGGTCTGTATGGTATCAGAAAGGACAAAAGCATCTGTCATAGAGAGGATACTTAGTTCCTGATAAATAAATAAATAAATATACCAGGGCCGCAAACACATTCAGAAAATGCACAAAGAGTGTCCATGTTTGCTTTAACTTGCCACTACAAAAGAAGAGGCAGGGAACAATAGTGAGGTCCAGCTGTTGTTTTTCTTGAAGAAGTCCCAGCTCCCCATGCAGAGAAACTACACTTGAGATGAGCTGGCTGAGACAAATGTTCTGTCTACACTTTAAATGGCAGCTGGTTATTAAATGACTCCCAATAGGATGAACACTTGCTATTGACAATAAGGTAATATAAGGACCATGCAGAGCAATCAGGATGGGAATGTGAATGAAAAATCTTTAATCTGAAATTACAGCTGTCAGGGTTATATTATAAAACATGAAAGTTGCATCTGCACTTAGAATTAATGTGTCCCAAAAGCCAAGTTTCTCATAAAGTGCATCTTGCAGATACATCTTTTATAAATAGACTACCGGTCTTCCATAAATCAAACCAAACTGTAGCCTATACTAAGGAATTAAAAGGGTCATCTCTTCTGGGGTTGGTATTTGTTGAACAGTATTTGGGAAAAATGAGCATTGATTTACAAAGTCCAACAGACACTGGTAGCAGTATTACTTTCTAACAATATTCACTGACTCCAATGTGTCAAACAAATGACTTCAGTTCTTTTATTACCAGCCTCAATGTGCAAAAGCATCTTTTTCAAAATAGGAAAGCATTTTCAAAAGAGCCACTATTTAACAATCTGAATTAACAGAGTGTTGAACAAACAAATAGAGTACTTTTTATTTGCACATAGTTCAGACGAACGGGGTAAGTTCCATGCACAGGCATGCTAAGCCCAGTTTGATGGATCCAGTTTAAGATCAGACATATGGCAAAATTAGTTACCTGCTCTATTCCATGACCCCATAGCTCACAAGGATCACTTCAATTCATTTCCCGTGGACGGGCAGAGCCTTTTCTCTCGGCTTCGCATACCTGTTGTGACAGCTCATCTTGTGATCAAGTGAGTCATATTTAGATATTTGGTGATACCTGTGTTTTAATCATTTCAATAAGGCAGTATTAAAACGTTCCCAAAGTCAAATTGCCACTCAGAAATTCTTTAATACTTATGAGGAAAACACACCTTTAATACTGGTCCAGTGTATACAGTAACAGGTGATGGAAATTAGCTGAGAAGATTGGCTACAGCTAACAAGATCTTTAAAAACAAGGGATATAATGATGCACATTATGAAAAAGATGCATGCCCACTCCTACAGTCTTCATACAGACAAATTTTCAAATGAAACTCTGTAAGAAATATGAGCCTAAAAGCAGAATTCCACTGTACCTATAGTCTCTCCCTCCTAATTGGTGTTTGGCGGAGAATGAGTGATCACGAGCTTCCTAGTCCCTCTTTTCTCATTAACCAAGTCCTCTGCACTCCTGAGGAAGCTAAGGGGCTCAAGTCTAAACATTGGACTCAGCTTCCACCTAAAAGCTAATTTATAACTATTTAAATCTTCCTGCCTTTTCATGCCCCACCCGAAGTGCTGTCAAGATGCAAGAGCTAAATCCCTTGCTTCTTCCCCTGGAAGGAGCCAGCATACTGCATGCCAGTGTTAACAGACCATTGGGTAATTCAGATTTAAAAAAAAAAAAAAGGAACATTTAATTGACAATAAATTACAAATCAGCAATAAAAATTAATATCAGCTATATGTGCCATGAAGTGATTATGCCAACAAAATGAAATAATTAACGTCACATATGCAATTCTCTATACTCAGGTATAAAGTATATTTTATTTCCCCTCAATAGGAATACAGAAGATACTTTCAGATTGACTGATGAACATAACTGCAGAAACAGAACATAATTGCAGAAATTATTTGCATGGTTGCGAACCAAGAGATCCAGAATTTCTGTGATATCATAATACCAAAAATCAAATTCTGTAAGCCTGAAGGTGACGATTAACAGAAATAAATAATTAAAACATTTTAGAATAACAAATTAAAAGTTACTTCTGTCTTCCCTGCAGCCTGATTAATGAGAGTAGGCATATCATTCTGAAATTAACTCTGAATTCAATTAGAAGCTTTTTTTCCCTCCCTACCTCATTGCATGCAGAAGCTTACTTTTATGTTTTCTGGCATTATCCAGAAATCCCAAGCCTTTAGGATGTGGTAAACAAAATGCTGAAAAAGAGCCCTGAAGAAACAGGCAACAGAAGGCTCCAAAATTACACTTTGCAGAAGTTAATTTGCTCTTACATTGTCAAAGCTTCAGTATTTTTCTCTTCACATTCCAAATTATTTTATAGTGTCTCTCAGCTTTGTTAACTTATCACGTTTCACCCTTGAAGTGTCTCAGACCAGGGTGTTGAGTTCCCTCTAGGTATCAGCTGAAAAGAATATTAGCATCTGTGCTGCAGGCGCATATCATCATTTTCATTTGTCAAACATTTCTCTGATAACTCTCCCTGAGAGTTATCAAATACAAGAGTAACTCAGTCTACAATAAAGTGGAACAACATCTGTGAATCTAACTTTGAAGGAAGAAATCATATTTGATAGAGAAATTAAGTTGCCTTAAAAACACAAGGAAAAAATTTCAGGCTTATGATAGGGATTGACAGAGATCAATGAAGAAAGACAAAAATATTTTAAGGGTTCCAACCAAACAAATAAAGATAATAAGTTATCAAAGTCAGTAAGTTAACACAGTCCTCCTAAAAACAGGTACAAAAAAAATCAATATAATTTCATATTTCATTCAGTTCCCTATGAAAAGTGGCTGAGGAAACCAACAAAGATACTAATTCATTATCAAATCTCTGGATATGAATTTGTTCAAGGACAGGCAGCCTTGAGCATCCTTCCTATTTACAGTGGAAAAAAAAAAATCCACTAAATTGAAGCCGAAAAGCAGAGAAGGAACACGTGCATTTGAGTTTTGTTACCTGGCCCATTTATTTGTCTTATCTATCTGGGAGGTCTTGTCTTTTAAAGATTTTAAGCTCTTCAGAGCGGAGGCCATCATTAGCTTATATGTTTGCTCAGTGTCTAGCATAGGAGAGTAAGACTGGCTGACAGCTCTAGGCCACAAATACAATTAGGATTTAAATAAAGAGCCAATTTGGGTTTGTAACCAGACTCATGTGAAAGGGCACTGCAGTATGGATGCCTCTGTAACAGACAGGGAAGCAAAGACAGAGTCTTTCTTACTTTTGGAATGGCTTAGGAATGATTTGCAACAGCAAGGAGAAAAAAAATGCAATAGAAAAAACCTTAAGATAGCTAAAACAAACAAACAAACTTGAAGCTCTGTGAATGAATACGTTTTTTTTAACTTAGCTAGTTTCTTTGGTTCACAAGCACAGCTGTATTCAACGTGGTCAGAAATCCAGGAACCAGTTAAATAAAAAAGGTAGCACTGCTTTCTTGAGAGGGGAGCATCAGCTCTGTCTGAAAATTAAAAATCTTATACATATGGAAAAAAACAACCGGAATCTCCAGGGTGTAGCCTCCTGTATCTCCATTCAAGCACAATTAATATCTCAGATTATGGTGTCCAGCCTTGCATCACATATGCCCTTTCTGAGACTCTATGTGAATGTTACTTTGGGCCATTAGGTCATGTTTCCAAGGCTTCATGTCGTTGTTCCTTTTAGATGATGATAAAGCTTTGTTCTACCAACATTTTAAGCACTGGATTTATCTTCCAAGAATTTTGAAGCACAAAGAGAAAGGCATGTAACTGTAATTTGTAAATCTCTCGACGGTAGGATATGAAACTGTGCACTTCCAACCAGAAGAAGTGATCCCACGCACATTTAAGATGTCAGGCAAACCTTACTAAGTACCCAGCGATACTTGAATATTCTCTATTCCACTTGAAGCAAAACTGCAGACAATTTGTTTGCTCTCTGTAACAAATGCTACTGCACAGTTGAAATATCAAAGTGCTCTTTGTATCCAAGGTATAGCTTCTTTGGACACCATGTTTCCCACTCAAACAAGTGGCCAAGCTTTTTTCTTAATCAGAAAACAAAGGCCAGAAGTCCCACAGTGGGAAATGTGCCAGACAAATAAATTACACAGCAAATGCAAACAAGCTCTCCCCTGTCTACACCTAAAGGCTGGCTGTTATGTATTAGTAGTTGTTTCAGCCAGTCTCTGACTTGAGGAAGAGAGAAAGAACAGAAAAGAGGCAGGACTGAGGGCTGATGCACCAGAGATGAGCATGGCATTATACCACTCATTGAATGAAAAATCGAGACAATTTCTAAAATGAACTTGTTTGATAAAATGAAATTCATTGTGAACTCAGAGGCATGTCCTCAAAATGAGATCTGGCTCTGAAGTAGAGTATATGGATACAGGAGAATAGATTTTGCCACGCTAAGTTTGGACTTTGAGGATGAACGTCCAGAGAGAGAAAACATTATTCCCCGCCTTATTCATGTCATCCTTTTTGTCCAGGAAAATAAGTCTGCCTTTAAGTAACATTACACAATTCTGGCAAGAAGTACTTCCTAAAAGAACAGATTTTCAGCTCTAAAGACCTTCTATTATTCTTCAAGGTGAACATTTTTGAAACAGCTTTTCCAACGTTTCCTTAGTCTTAGACTAAATAAGTCAAAAGCTGAAGCTTTTAGCACACCTGGCAAATCTGCAGCTCCTAAATCCAACCCCCTGTCCTCAGCATCTTCTCTTTCTTCCTTGACCATAGTGCAACCAGAAACAGAGGCTGCAGCTGGCTCAGGTGCAGAGGCATTACCCAGCAACTCTCAGCTCTGGGGCTGCTTGGCACCTCCAGAGAACCCCAGCCATGCCACTTTTTTTCTGTAAAATCACATTCCCAGAATCTTCGGTAAGGGGCTCGGTGGCTCTGAGCACTGGCATGGAAAAAAGGAAAGCAGTTGTCACACTCCCAGACAACGAGCCCAGATGGCCGGCATAGAGGCAGCCCGGCAAATACACTTTAGAAAGGGAAGCAGGGCTCCATTTTCCCCCTCTCGCCTCTCCTGCTGTTCAAGCGGTGATCACACGGAAGCACAGGAAGAAGGGCTGCCAGGGCACAGCAGGAGAGGGAAGGTGCCACCATGGTTTTGCTTCAAATATTTCAAAATCGGTTCGGTATTTATAAATAAAGTTGTGCAGCCCCAGTGCACTAACTTATTTTCCGCACTGGCATATATTGCATTTGGAAAGTAATTGTTCTGGATATCTTTTTCCAAGGAAAGTATGCCAAAAATCTTAAATACATTCAATGTCATCTTACTGTGAAGCAAGTTAATCCTGTGAAGTTATTGTTATTGTTTCAATTATACGAAACAAACTACTGTATGGGACTAAATTACCAAGAAAATCAATTACAATCTAATCGATACAATCAAATTTGTATTACAATTCATACTTTTAATCATGAAATGTTCTCGCATGAGCTTCAGCTTATTTTCTAAAAAGGGTTGACATGGCATTTTGTCTTGTATTTGAAAGCTATCTTTTCCTATTAATTTGCTTTGAACAAACAAGCAAAAGATGAAGAAAATCAAAAGGAAGTTCTTGTTCATGCTTCTCCCATACATCTTCAGCTGTGTGTGCAAGCAGTTAAAACATGCAAATGCAGTTTGGAGGAAATTCGACATCTCTATTATAGATGAAAGGTAAACAAAAGCAGATGAAGGATTAGTGCAATTCCAAATTTAAGATATTGCTCTCAGTGACTTATAATAAAGTGGTGTTGCATACGGTGGCATGTTTCAGATGACATTTCAATTGTACAAGCAATTTGCATTCTATCTGACATTAAATAACGTTCTCATTATTATGAATTCTGGCAGCATCCCCGTCTCCACAGCATAAAGATATGAACTACGAGGCACATCTTAATGAAGGGAGTAAGTTTTCCTGTCAATCTGAAATGCGAGACAAGGCTGTACCTGGGCTAAACCTCCAGTAACATTATTGTGAGTTGCCCACTTCTGACATAGTACAAATCTTCAGCTAAAGCATTCTTCTTATTAAATAAAGATCTATAACTGAACACATGTATCTGTAATATCACTACAATCCAAAGAAAATTAAAAGACAGATTATGTCCAGGATATTACATGCACCACCACAGAGCACTGCGAGAATCTGGTATGATCCTGTTGCTAAGATACCTGGCTAATGCCACGGAAACAAGCCCTTCGTACTAATCTAGCACAATCCATGCATGCTTCCACATATTTTGGCAGGGGAAAGTAGGAGTCCACTGACAATGGCTTGGGATATTGCTAGCCAGCACTCCTGAATTTATACATTTTTTATCTCTTGCTAGTAAGCTTCAGCAATCTGAGCGAAATAAGAAATGTAACACTCTGTTAATGGCATTTGGTTGCTTTATGCCATTTAAAACAAGTAAGATTACTTTTTATCCTCCTGCATAGTCAATAAAAGTTGCTTAAAAAGGTAATTATTTAAGTGCTTTTGGTTGCAAAATTGCAGTGCTCCCAAAAATGACTGCCCTTAATCTTTGTGATTTATACTGTAATATGCACATAAATGACTAACTGCATTTGCTGTCTCCATTGCTGTCTTCAAGGAGACTCTAATATAACAGTTTCCTTGGGTGTATGAATAAGCAATCCGAAGAATAAAGTGGAATTATTTTAACACAAATAACTCACAAGTCTGTGCTATTTAAAACTGCTTTGTGGCTTTAAGACCGTCAGTAGCTCTTTGCCCAATAGACTAAAAAAAAGAGTGAGGAATAAGGAGAAGAGGAAAAAAAAAAAAAGGAAAAAAAGAAAAGATTAGTCATTCCATGATGTCTGTAAAAATCTTACATGAAAGAAAACTGCTTCATCAAACAGCCTGGCTACACTACAAACTTATGGTAAAGCGACGTGTTAAATGTATCCTTTTTAAATATGAGATAGACGTGTCTTCACTGATGAAGAAGTACACTAATAAAATGTTCTTACTGTAAATCCAACAAGAATTAAAAAAAAAAGAGAATGTAAATGCACTCCCCGTCCTTTTTTGCAACGCGATCTCTCCTAAGCATCAGTGACAGTAGCTCTGTTGAGCTCAAGTTTTGATAACAATAACTTTTGCAGATGTTCGTAGCTGTCAAGTATTATTCACTAAAATGTCAGAAGATGTGATAAAAAGTAAAACCAGAAGAATTCCTCTGTAGCAATCAGTTGAAGTCAGGAAGGCAGAGGTCACGCATTAATCTCTAACTATAAAACAGTGAGCTGTAGAGGAATAATGGAAATATTATATTAAAACAAGCAAGCAATTGTGTATGTGTGTGCATGCCTACATGTACATGAGTAAGTGAAAGATGCTTATGTTTCCATACTACATTTGCTTCCAAGTCATTCATATTACAGACCCAATGCTGTTTTTTTTTTTCCTAAAAGGAACACATGCATCACAGACAGCGGCACCTAGAAATTGTGTTATTTTTATTCACTTTTAAAAAAATTTTAATTTCAGTTTGGTTTGGGTTTTTTTAATTGTTTTCCACTCCACAGACTCCCAAGGTCATTTTGCAGGCTGTCTCTGGCAAGGCACCTTATGGATTCCCAGGACCATTTACAGGGTTGACGATTGCATGTCATGCCATACTCTCTATTACTGTTGGAAACAAACATTACTCTCATTGAAATAGGACATATAAGATGCAAAAAAACAAGGTATGCACAAGTATCTGATCCTTTATTCAGAATGCTTTATAGCTTTTGAAGTCCTCTGGGACTTTGTTGTAGTAAAACTATTTCTGAGTAACTACCTTAGGGCAGCATACAAGGGTAACTGTATTATAAAACAAGAGATTGTTCATGACAAAGAAGAAATAAATCAATAACAGGTGCAAGTATCTCAGAAACTGTTACTTCAACATAAATTGTCCCTGTAAGAAGGACAGAAAAATGTTTTTACAAACCTTTTACTTTTTTCAATTCTCACTGGAATCCAAGTCAGAAGAGAAAATGGCTGTTTGCTTAGAATAAAGTGTCTGAGCTATCTATGTGAACCTGACTGTAATGGCAAAGGATGGTGCGGATCAATATCCATCTTCTTCATTCCTGAAGTAATAACTTTCAATAGGAAAATCTATTTACTTTTACTTACCTTTATTTTATTTCATTTTGCTTTAAAGAAGTCCATTCCAGAGGGAGGGTTTAGATTGCAAACAGCAGTTAACAAACTGATGATTTAACTAAGGACTATAGGCCAGTAGGCATGTTACCATTCCCTGTAGCCATTGGTTAGGGTTAAGAAGAAACACATTTACTTGGAAAATTTATTTATTATATAAACAATGAGTATTACAAGCCATTTAATGCATACAACCTCCCTATGTATAGCACATATTGGAAAGGTCAATCAGAACCAAAGGGTAATTTGTCTAATCTTATTTACGACGTGCTGAGAACTGGCCAAGCCTCTCTCCGGCAGAAGCAAACACTCCCAGGAACGCCATGCCCCCAAACATCTCCCTTCCCAGCCCCATGCCCGTGGCAGCCTAACCAACCTCAGGCACCGACACAGCCTGTTCCTAGGAGCTGCGGGACACCAGAGCCAGCTTGTACTGTGACACAAGAGAAACTCTGCTATATGCAACTGGCCAGCACGAAATAATTTTTCCCCCTCAAAATGCAGGCGTGGATCCCACAGCTCCTCTGGACAAACATCGCAGGTCCACACATGTTCAAAAAAGGCAAATGAAACTAATGAAATGGGAAGAGAGGGAGAGTAAGCCAGAGGAGACTTCTGTGTTTTACACTTATGCACTCACTTTCAGTGAATTTGCATTCTCAAGATCAGTCATGTGGCTGATATAACCTTTAATGTTATATTGTTCATATCAATTCATTTACTAATTTTCATATCAATTTAATTTATTTACTTTCCTCTCTACCTTCCAGCTGACTGTCAGAAATAAAACAAAACTTTATGGCAGCACTTCCACATCACCTGATGTTTTCTATTATTAGGGGGGTTTATTTTAATTACACAGTAAAATGGTGTATCAGATAGCACGGCATCTTTCTAGTAAATACTGTTTTCAAGCTGCATTATCTAGAGCATAGTGAAAGGCTTACTCATTTTAAATTCAGTTGAGAAGCTAAAGCTCATTAGAAATTTAAAATATTTAAAAGTACATTTGTGTTTTCTGCAGTCGCTGCTTTCCCTCCCTGCTGCTAAAATCACCTAAACCAAAATTAAATCAAGACTGCAATTTACCCCTTTCTTAATATTTACAAGCAACCATCTGTCTTTCCATAATACAAATTTTTGTGACTGGCAGCAACAGCATCCCTCACTATTCACAGCAATGTCAATATTGAAGACCAAATAAAAGAGACTACAGGAGAGACTAGAAAGACAACACTTTATTCACACTGCGAATTTTATTAATAATAATTGCTAATTAATCTTAACTGAAGAAGCAGTGCAAAACCCCATGTCTGAATTCCAGGTTCTTACATAAATCTCAGAGCACTCAGAGTGTGTATTTGTAACTAAGAAAGCGATCACCAGCATTAAAACCCTGCTTATATCAACTGCAGGATGGGAAATAAATTAGAGATTCTACTCTCTTTAGAATTTGAGGGGAAACATATACTAATATAGATGTAACCTGGTAAGACAATTAATTGCAAAGTAAAATTTGGAGAATACTAAGGATAAGCAATATTTCATTGTCACTAATGTCTGCATATTTATTGGAAAGCAGATTGTGTGAGCGTGTGTGCGATGAATAAATGAACCCTTAATTGTACAATTTTCCATGTAGGTTATACAAGTAGAGTCTTCATTTTTACATCTTTATTTTCTCTGTTATCAGGATAACAGAAGAAAAAATAAGAAATACAACCACATACACAAGTATTACTGCATATACCGCTGGAACACAGAAGACAACTATTGAAGCTAAACAGAAGCCCCAATAAATCTGAAGAAAAGCCATTGACAATTTTATAAAAAATAAAAAATAGTTTCAGTTGTTAAAAGGCACCTAGGGATTAGAAAAAATATTCAGAGTCTTAAAGGTTTTAGAAGGTTGGTGGGTTTGGGTCTTGAAGACAGTAATTTTTATTCATTGGTTTTTACCTGCAACAAAGTTTGTTATGAAATTTCATCCGCCATTTTATTTCTCATAATATTGAGCTGAAACTCAAAATAATTGAAACAAGGTAGAGGCATCAGGAACTAATTAAGGTTATTGCAGGAAAAGCACAATATGTAATCAATGTTTCTGAGCTTAAGTAGCCCAGGTAAAGATTAGTGCTGCTGTACAGAAGGAGCTGTGTTACAGTAAAACACGGATGAAATACCTACTCGGGTAAGTAGTAAGTTAGAGGCTTTAGACATAATTATGCTATATATAATTTAAAGCTCAACTTCAAAGCAAGTAAGTGCTATTAATTATCCTCCACCCAACACAGCTCTTAAAATGTCAAATTAAAAAAGACTATTGGTAATTGTATAAGTTATGGCAAACTAGCTCCCTCCAGCAGTGACAGGAGACAGCAAGAAAAAAGAAAGCAAGATATACGTCTCCTCTCTGATATTTACAGCTACTTGTTCTTCAAGCAGATCAAGAAAGTAATAATCTTTGCACTGAATTTCCTCAGCCCTTTTTCAGGGACTGATCCTGCAAGTAATCCCTCCTGTGAATAACAGCTGCTAGATCGGGCTTTCTTTGGGGAATTCACCAAATGCTGCTGACCTGACTTTTCTCTGCCACATCACGTGGAGGACATTCACACCTGCATGCATGGGAAGCAGAGCGGGCGCCCGCGGTGTCTGCAGCAGAAGGGGGCAGGTGCAGGCAGGGAGCGTGGCCTCCCGCTCCAAACACGTGGCCGAACCGTATCCCCAGCTCCGCTGCCGATGCCCAGGTAAGGGATTTTATTTGTTCCTGTGCCTCAGTTTCTTAACTTTCTGACTTGGTTTCTCGTTACGCAGGCGGGCAGAGCAGGAGGCATAGTGGGAAAAGCACTCTTTGGGTTCGCCACACACCTCCCTTTTCCCGCAGTTCAAAAGCTTTACTGAGGTATTTTTGCGCAGTGAGAGTTTGGCCAGGACTCAGTGCCGCATGTAAAGGGCTAAATATTATAGACAAATATAAATGCATGGGTTAATGTGCACAGGAAGATTTACTTCTATAAGCATTTGCCTAAAATGGAAATACTTGCATATAATTGGATTTCAAAGGACAGATGAAGAGAATAAAGAAAGTTTAAAACTGTTTAACCTGTGCATTTTTTTCCCTCTGAGGCCTGTGTTCAAATTTGGGTTGCATGCAAAGTGAAAAGGTTTAGAGGAACTCTCAAGCCTTGACCGTATGCATATTTATACATATAAAACCAGCATCAAGTTTGTAACCTCAAGCTGCAGGAGAAACATTGTCATTACAGAGGAAATAACGTACTGGGCAGGGAAGGTTGTGCAATACCTGCCTGAAATACGCACTATATTCATCCTGGCTGGCTCTTCGCCATTGCTCACTCATAACCTCTATAATTCACAAAAATTACATATTAAAAGCACGTAATGAATGTTGAGTTATTTTCAGTTGAGTTGCAGAGTTAATAGATGGTTGTCATCATGCCAGATTACTGGTATGGAGTAATTATATTAAAGAGCTAGCAGATCCTTATCCAAGACTGAATCTTTTAAAACAAGGTTTCTGAGTAAAGCTGAGATGTACAGTAACTTGCGGATATCCTCCCAATTCAGATCAATTGGGTCTTTCATGCATTAATATTCCAGGAGGCACTTCTCCAAGAATACTGTCCTGGGAAAAAAGATCATTTGATGTAACTTTTGTTTGATTTCAGGGGGAGCCCAATACATAAAGATCTTTAAGAATCTGACCCTTAGGCACTTTTGAAATTGAGAATTAGATGTTCCAATGTTGGATTAATGCCTAAATACCTTTAAAAGTGTGGGCTTTGGAAAATCCTTTTGGGTGTCTATCAGCACCAGTAGGCATCTGGATACCTTTAAAAATGGCCCCAAATGCCACTTTAATAGTTCACCCACTGCAAGAGGGGCTGACACCCCTTTTCTTTCTTCCATGTTCCCACAGGTGACTTCTTTCCACCTCAATGGCTGCTGCAGGTGTCCGGACTGAGCACAGCGCTAAACCCTCTCGCACACGGAGTCAGATGGGAAGCTGCCTCTGGGGAGCGGAAGGGGCTAAGCAGCGATTCTCAAATGTCACAGGCTGCACAGCCAAACAGGCGCGGGGCAGCGCACAGGTTACTAGCCCCTGGCCTTTAATAATGGTAGGCAAGGTAGAAGGAGAGGGAGGAAACATCTCTCAAAATCATAGCTCTTCCCCAAGCCTCCCTTTGCCATGGCACTGCTCCAGTTTTTGACCTTACAAGTAAAGGTGCCTGCAGAGCACAGCTCCACCAAAACGCAGTGTCCAAGTATTACCACACTAAGGATGGCCACACTGCAGTCTTTGCTTTGAGGGAGCATCTTACCAAAGTGATCATGAATCCTCACTTGCAATTACAAGCCTTTTTAGGGGAAAACCAGGGATATAGAAGGTCACACTGTCAGTGAAGTCAGAAGCAGTCAGGGAACGGCACCTAACAGCTTCTCAGCACTTTCGTAATTCAGTTAATTGCTACCTGCAAGAGCTCCTGCAAACCAAATCCAAGCAGCAGCCTCTGAAAATCAAGACTAAAGATGTAATAGAATAGCATGTGTGTATGTATAAAGGGTTCCAGGATTTGGCCCTGTAAACGGGACAGGCTGCCCCATTTCTTGTGTGGTTGCCATTTGTGTCACGCTTCCCAGCTGTACAGAGTCAGGATTGTCACATGCTGACTGAAGTTTCGTCCAGCCCTAAAAGTGAATATTCATTATCAGTTTCCACTGCTTTAGCTTTGATAAATGCTTCCGATGTAGCTGTCGACAGCTAGCAAAGAAAACACATGTGAGAATTTTAATACCTGACCAAGTCATAGAAACTGCCAAATGACCACGACCACCCCCTGATCCCAGACCTAGCACTCCTTAGCACACATGAAAAGAGACGCTGAACATATCTGAGTATTAGTCAGGTTTAGGTGTATTTTCAAAAGCTCTACTTCCAATGCAAATCCCTTAGACTTCCTTATGCTGTTTTCTGCACTCGTAACTCTCTAGCATTACATCTGCTGAAAATTTTGGAAGAACAATGAGTTGAGCAAGTGATGAAGAGAAAGTAAACGGTACAAGGGCTGTTACACTGCCCTGCCCTTCTCACATAAAGGAGCTCTGAACATGTTGTCAGACACAGCACTTTATTCGAAGGGGTTTCACACATGCATTTTTAATCAGGATTATATTTCACACACATCTATCATCACTCGCAAGTGCAGCAGGCTAGTCCTCCTTGAAAACATATCAGCTCTCTGTGTTTGCCATCGACTATTTTTTGTATAAATCTACTGTTTGGTAAACCACTAGACCATATTTGATGTATTAAAAAAAAAACTGCTTAGGAACAACATTGAAAATGGCTGCACAGCTCCCTTAATACAGCACATTTTCTGAGATCTTTGTTGCCGCACAAATAGTCTTAGTTACTAACCTTAAATTATTCACTAAAATAAAAATATGACAGGTTATCCTACATGTAATCATGTCAAAACTAGTATGTAAGCTGAATGATTTTACTGAGCCTACCAATTCTGTACTGTACCTTTTTTATTCACTCCAGTGACTATTCCCTACATGGAACAGACAAGATGCAGAACGCTTGCTTTCTGGTACTGGAAAACACAGAAGGAATCCCCAGGTACCTGATGCCAATGAACCTGAAGCCAGTGGGGACTAAATGTATAAACAGATGCAAATGCTTAAATCCTTCCTGCTCTGTTTAAGATGGAGAGAATTTACCTGAATCCTTTAAGCAAAGATGCTTGCCCATGACAGAAATCCTTAAATTTCAAGTAAATGAAACAGGACCTGAAGACTAGCAAATTACTGTAATATTTACATTTGGGGTTTTCCAGGGTCAGTTCCTTGTACAAAAGTTCTGCCATTCTTTGGTAATAGCCCAAAACAGTGACACTCATTACTGAGAACAGCAGCATGCTCAAACTTCTTCTGTAGACTAATGTAATTATTTCTATTTTAAAATACTTACAACTAATCTCTGCTATGAAAACTGTAAAAATTACAGGTGAAGCTGAAAAAAAAAAAATTAAAAACCCCACTGCAGTCACTCTCACTTATTGTCCACTCAGTGGGGGGAAAAGGTTAAAACAATAATCTCAAATTCCTCATGAAAAAGGAATACAGTAAGCATAAAATTGATAGAGTTCTACAGAAATTAAGTGGGATTTTGTAGAAATTAGTCAAAAAAAGTAGCATTTACTGTGTAATCATATACTTTCTATAGGATCCCCACCTCCACAACTATTAAATGGCATGCAGCAAAGATAATTTTTTTTTCCTAATAGACGATCCCAAACTACCATTGAATATAACTTTTCAAATAAATTTCTTCTGAGAAGACGACGGTTATTTTATCACATGAAGTGAAACTATAAAAAATTTTAACATTTCTGTTGAGATATTTCCTTTTTATGTTTCTTTCATTATGCTAGCATTTCCCCTTCTACCAATACAGGTTTTTTAGCAAAAGAAGTTTTTAATTTCTTGAATAGTTACCTTGGTTCATGTGCTTTCATTTTTATTGCAAAGCCATGATAACATCCTCTAAAAGATGCTTTAAGCATTAAAATGCTGCACTACTAAGGCCTGTCATACTTCAGATTAATAAAACTTGTATCTTAAAATAGATGCAACCTAGAGAGGATGTCATGGAAGAGTTTCAATGAAAACATCACTTCACCATGTAAAAATGTGCTGCAGCAAAGCCCTTTTAAAAAAACTCCCTTGGCTGGGAACTACTGTATACCGACATATGCCCTGAAAAATACATACCAACACCAATTGCACAGGGGCATTGTTCACATGAAGTAACTATATCTATATGTTGTCAAGCAACTGGTCATAAAAGCACTGAATAAAAAGGCATTTGAAATATGAGATGACTGAAAATACCACAGCTGATTTTTTTATATTCTCTGACGGTTAAGAACAAAAAGACTTTCAGACAAAGAATTTAGACTCTATACCATGGTGTATAAATCCCAAAATGTAACATTAAATATCGCCAAATGTCTGGCAGAACAAAAAATGCATTGTAAAACAAACGCTTTTTAACAGTGTAAAGACAACACTTTTGGAGTGAACCTCTTGTTCTGGTGGAGTCATGAGATTTTTAATTACACTGTATCTTATCATCAACTTAATCACAACATCCTTATGAAACTCTCTGGAATCACATATCGCTAGCAGGAAAGAGCAGTAATAATATTTTTCCAGAGTTATCTCTGTTTCTAACAAATAAGTAACTTCAAAATGGCAGGGTTTTTACACATATTGAATACTACACAAAGACAAGTGTCTCTGAGTACTTGCACTTACATTAAAATCTCTTCAGAGCTTCCCTGAATTCTGCTATTATATTTAGATCATTACTCACAAGTGCCTCTACAAATTTTCCTGTTCGATAATTTAAAACTCCATTTAGACATCCCTGGTCTGGACTTTCCTTCTAGGAGGTTGAAGCCCAGGAAAGAAAGGTTCTCACTATTTCTCTGTATTCTTTGAACAACAGTAACTTACAGTTATTAGGGCAGACACCCAAATCCTCTCCCAGCCTCTGCAAGGAAGAAGGGGTGATGGTCAGGGTGGGACCCCTGAGGCTCCCTGGGTATTGGAAGCCCGCAGAGAAGGGCTGTTAGCCTGTGCCTTGTGCCAGCTTGGACGGGATAAGTCTCGTGGTTGTGAGCAACAGCTCAGGCAAGGACAGAGTGAGATGGGAGGGTGTGGAAGGAGATGGTAGAAAAGAGCCCGCGCTTTTGTTTCAGAAATGGCAGTGAGTGGGAGACTGGGAAGATTTACATTACTTACCCGGGTACTTTAACTCTGGGAGATAATTCCCTGTGTAGATCTTCAGTGCTCAGCAATACAATTCCTAATGGGTTTCAGATTTAAGGCAACAGGAATAAATTTGGCTGGCAGCTCTGCCCAGAGAAGTTATGACCAAAAGGAAACATGAAACAGAATATTCTTTCATCAGAAACGCAACTTCTTTCCAAACTCTCATGGTCTTTTCCACTAGCCTTATCAAACAGGAACTCAAAGTATTCAAAGGGCAGGGGAGGGAGGAGGAATATTTTCGCTCTACGGCACACTTACTTCTCCAGAGACTGGGCAAAGGGAATCACAGCATTTGGCTGTATGTATGACTGTATCCTGCCACAGGTCAGCTACCACCCAAAATCCTGTCTCAGGCTTTTAAAGTTATAGAAGGTTTGCTGTTTCAAGCTCTCCTTATCATCGCTCTCCTTGCTCTACAGTCATTGTACTGAAAGTTGACTGGCTATCAGAACTGGAGTGGATAATAAATGCTTTTTAATAGTTTTTTTAGTTAAACAAGAATAAAACCAGATCTTACCTAACACTTCCCAAATGCACTCTAATATTTGGGGGTGGGGAGGGGTGGGGGTATGAATACAAGACAAGAATTGAAGATCTATTGATAAGATAGGCAACATTAGGTCAAAAACTTACTGCTACCAGTAGTGACAGATGTGCAAAATACAGAAGGAGCTTATCACAGCCAACTGTGTAAAAAGGGTTATTGTTGATAGCAAGGAATTGTCATATTTCATATGGAGTTGATGTGTCCTGAATAGTAAGAAAAGCTTAAAAGACTGCGGAAGGAAACAAGCAGGAAGGAGATTGTTCAATACTGTTGCAAAATAGTAATGAAATATGACTTAGAACTCCTCCTCAGGGAGGAAGAAGCACCTACTCCAGCAAGAAGTTGGTGCTGTTCAGGGAGAGCAGGGAAAAGAGGCACTCAGAAGGGTCAGGAAGGGTCCCTGCATGTCAAGGAGAGCAAAGTGAAAAAAAAACCAAAAAGGAATAACTGACACTGAAAGCAAACTGAAGCAACAGACAACCTGGATGGGTGAAGTGAAGACTGTAAGGGAGGTCAATCAGCAATGTAAATGGTGGTCACTTCATGTGGCATGCTACAGCTTGGAGCAAACCAACTCATTTGGTTTTCTTCCATCTCCTCTGGGAGAAGCAGCTATAGTTTAGGAAAGGCTTCTTTACAAGATGGTCTGGTTTGATTTGAGCTGTCACTCGTGATCAGAATTACCACAAAAACTTCAGAAACACATTAGGCTCTCTAGTGACAACTGAGCAATGGACAAAAGATTAGGATGTAGGGGTTACCATCTTTCTTCTCCCCTTCCCCTCCCACCCAGATTCTTTTTGACCCCATCTCTCACAACCCTCAGACTTTAAACTAATGATGAAGTGGTTTGTCAGTATAGTAACTACCAAGTAGAAAAGTCCGTTGAAATTGGAAGAAAACTTTGTTTGTCTGAGGAAAATGAAAATTCTGTTATGGATAAAGTGCAGAGCCAGTTTTTCCTGTCTGCTTTCCTAGAAATCACAGAAGTCTGCCTAAGACTTTTCTTTTTGTTCCTCCAAGCTTCATCTCAAGTACTCTCCTTTTGTACAAGGCTGTCTCTCCTATTTGAGAAGGGATGTTCTCGGAGAAAAAAAGAAGTGGAAACATCCATCAGTCCTGGATGAACTGAACTAATTAAAGGGAAAAAAAGACAGAGATCCTGCAGTATTTTTTTTGTTGAACAATCAGTTCAGAACCACATCCATTCACCCTCAGCAGGGCATTTACAAGAACAAGAGTGTTTCAGCAAACACATCAACAGCCTTTATCTCATCCACTTAATTTTTCAGTCAGACTAGTGTCTTGAGAAGAACAGCACAGCTTGTTAAAGATGCTGCATTTTTTCATCACTGTTGAACCAACTCTCCTGAGAATGACCATGAGATCTGTGCCTGGAGCTGTTAGTTCTCCAGTGGTGAGCTGCTTCTTAGTAGCCAAAAAACACAGATGATGAGCTCCAGGTGTGAAAACTACTATGGTTTACTGATTAAGTTATTTATTATCTCACCCTGTATCTCCACTGATAATGATACATGGGAACTGAGGGATAACAAGACAGAAGGAAACAAGAGACAGATATATTATTGTAAATAATGTATTTTTAGGCCAAGAAAATCCAAAATGTGTGACAACCTAAAACTGTGTCTACAATCCTGAACAACAGGCATTAAGATTTTAAAATCTCAGCACTTAACCAGGTCTCAGGGAGGAAAAGGAAACTTGAGATGTGCAGCATTTTGGAAAATAAAAATCTTATAATGTGATTAAAACCTGTATTACACACATGAAGGAGCAAGTTAAGGTTCCTGAACATACTCATTATCGCAGTACTGAACTGATTCAGTCTGTGATCCTACTGTACTTTTGTTATAGAATTTATACGGTGTTTTTTGAGGGAAAAAAGGAATAGGTAAATACGACTCCTCTATATTAAACAGAAGTTTAACTGCATATCATCTGCCGCCAACAAGATATTATGCTGCTCCATTCACACCTGCATTATATGAAGTTCCGCCTCCTCTACTGAAAGCACAAAATCACCTCTGAGGACTTCTCTGTCTCACAGATAGACAGACACACACCCTTAATACAAAGACCTCAGCACATTCCCAGCAAGCCTAAATCTACTAGCCTAGTGCTACTTTACAAATCAATCAAATAATTATCTTTCCTAGGGGTAAAAAATAACTATAAAAATTACCTTGAAAATGCTTTATAAGAAAAAATAAATCATTCTCATTGAGGAAATAGTATCTCCAGGTATCACACAAATTTCAGAGACAAGAAAAATACACTGTTGAAATTGATCTTTACAATGGAAACAACTGTATTAACATTTGAGATGAAATCATGACCTTGTTGAAGCTTACAGGGGTTCTGTCATTGATTTCAGCAGTATGTAGAATTCATCCTGTGTACAGCTTTGTTCTGCAATTCGAAGAATAGTGAAATATGATCACATAATCTGAATGATTAATTACAATCAACACAGAATACTACGATGCACACCCATATGCATATTACTTACGGACACATCTCAACAGGTTTGGAGGACGGCCAGGTTGGATGGGGCTTTGAGCAATCTAGTCTAGTGGAAGTTGTCCCTGCCCAGTGCAAGGGGATTGGAATTAGATGATCTTTAAGGTCCCTTTCAACTCTAACTGTTGTATGATTCTATGATTCTAAGAAATAGCAAGACAGCAAGTGACTATGAGAACACTTCTGAATTTTCATTGTAAAAATGGAGCTAAGTTCCTTTCATTAGAAAAGTTTATAAATTTTCCTGATACCAATTTAAGCAGTAATACCAGAAGAACAATTATAGCCCAGCTCATCATAATCATACCTTGCTGTTGTCACTGACAATAAAGAATATATAGTATTCTAGTTTAGTGTACTAGTTACTCCTAAAAGTAGGTTTCATTCACACTTGAATTTACTTCTGAATGCTCACGTTTCTTTGCTTTGACTTTGAGTCTCCCACCAGCTCAGAGTAAATCACTTTCCCGGAGAGACCAGGGAGGATGGAACAAGAATGTGGAAGAGAAATCCTTTAGGAAGTTAGATAGACAATCCGTAACAAGCTCTGGATATCTCCCAAAATCATCACAGGCCAAGATGACATTAGAGCAAAGTGGTATTATAGACACTGCTTCTGTTCTTGCTCCTTCCTTGGCACACACACAGGGGCCATCCTCAGAGACAGACTACAGGGGTAGTTAAGACATTCTTGCTCTTGAGGCATTATGGTCATTCTTGTTACCCGCTGCTCCTGGTTCAGTCTGTTTTGCTGAGAAGTTGGACTCACATCATCTCTGATTAAGGTTGCTTATTACCAACTCCGTCTCTTCACTGATCTGAACAAGATCCTTTTGTACCAGCACTCAAAATATAACTGTCTGCTCCCAACCCTCTCAAGATCCCAACTGAAAAAAATTAAATGACTGTTTATGCCAATAATTTACTAATTTTAAGAGGGGGAGAGGCTGCAGATATAAAAGCCATTAGTTTTGAGTTCATATTTTATATGTACAGCTTTTTACATAGATATGTATTTGGATTTATGCATCTGGATCTTAGTTTTTGTCTGAGGAAGTAGAGAAATGAAAAAAAGCAAAGTTCTGGACAGACTATGAGGTGCCCCATTGCATCTATTTGCAAAAGTTATCAAATTAATGAAGGCTTTTTAAAGTAGTTAGTCTTTGTTATTCTGAAATTTTCTGTCTCACCATTGTAATGCAAAAGGACTTTAAAAATCCAATATATTTGAAGATCCATCAAGATGCAGTGAACATAATGATTTAATAGTTGATAGTTTTCAAAATCCATACAGAGGATTAGTGGAGAACATAAAGTATTCTAATAGCCCTGGCAGGAAACAACTTCCAACGGTCATTTAAGGTCTGAGTTCACAAGGCAACACCATGTAGACCCTCCCTTACTTCAGAATAACGCTGTTTATACTGCATCTTCTGATGTTCAGCAAACTGCTGTCAAGGCATCTTCTGTTGCTCATACTATTGCACCTCCTGGTAAGTTAAATGAGGTGCAATGTACCATGTTCATTGCCAAAACAGCAGCAATAAAACTAACCTAATCAGGAAAACATAATAGCAAATCAACTGTTGTTGCATAAGGAAGAGCAGACCAAGTTGATTTGTGTCAGATTTTTAAGATATGGCTAACAGAATTTTTACTCTGTTGTAACACTCTTCTTACTCCATAAAGGTACTTTTCTCTAAAAATACTTCATAACTTTAATAAGGGAAAAGTATTATACAACTCACCTCTGGGATCACTTCTTAACTTCCTTTCAATTCCTTTGCTTCCTCATACCTATACTCCAAATCCCTAACCACATATTTTTGGCATGCTTTTATTTAAAACAAGTACCACGTTTCTAATCCAGACACTACAATTTGTATGGTTTACTCACAGATTTAAGTAAAAAAATTCAAGATTTGGGCCAAAAAAAGAAACAGGACTAAGATCCATTTGCTACAAAAATGGAAATACGCTTCCTGTCCATACCGTTATGTGCTAACACTAGACACATATACCTTGCTCATTCGCACTTTCCCACTTCATAGCAGTAACAATTGATGTCAAAGGAACCACTTGATTTAGGGGTTTAGGACTTGCTTCTTTTAGCTGTACAAAGATGATGTATAAACTGACATTCAATTCATTTTGCTAAGTGCCCCTATTTGTTAATTGTCAAATATTCATTGCTGATAAGCTTTCCAGTGAGGAAAACAAAACAAAACACAAACCAAAAACGATTCCCCATTTCCCAGTGTTACACCTTAGATATTTGTCCTGGATCTAACCTTACCTAGCTACGTTTCTCCCCGCAGTTACTGTTACGTCAGCTACAGATTAAACAGCACAGGAGAGCAGGATTTTGTATTTCTGAACCAAAGTACCCCAAATTTACAAAAGGAATGTCTGAGTGCCCCACAGGCCTTGCACACTGAACAACTGGGAATCATCAAGGCTGCCATTTGTAGCTCTGAAATATTTTGATCATCTTCATATTTGAAGTCCCCATGCTTTCGTTTTACACTGATACAAACATGCAAAGTCCTTGACGCAAGCGATGAAGAAGAATTTGTTCCACAATGTAAGATCTGACAAAATCATTATACAGTGTCCCTGACACCAACCACCACGAGACCAAACACAGGCACTGAGTTATCCTTTCCTTACGTTACTCTTTCCAATTCAGGCAATCCACAGCCTGTTGCTCTTGAAGTCCAAAAGTAAATTATTGCTCCATCACTTCACCTGACTCTCTCTCCCATTTGAATTCATAAAATAGGTATCGACAGTCACCCAACATTACTGTGTTAGTTAGCAGGAAACCTTTCCCTCTACATGTGTTTCTTCCTCACAATGTGCTAATGAATATTCCAATAAGAAACATGAGTGGTTTCTACACTGAATGCATCTTGGTACCTTCTGCAGTTGAGAACCAAGTTCTTCTCTCTGTCTGCACAGGGACAGCCATGTTTCCATTATTATCCTGAGTTAGGCTCAGTTTTTACCCACTTAAAAAAAATGCACAAGGTTTTGTTGTGTTGGGTTTCTTTTTATTAAACTAAGCCTCAAGAAGTTTTCACTTTGTTGCTAACAAATGCCTATTTTAATCAAGTCCCAGACAAAGCAGCCACCAAATGCATTTATTATTAAAACAAACTTCTTTAAAAATTCAAATCTTGGCTTATTAAAAAATATAATAAAGACTTTTATGTAGTTTAGTATGCAAGAGTTAGATTGCTTGACCTCTCTTTTAATGACTTAATTAGCTGTACTAAAGCCCAGCTGGGCCTCTGCTGACAACATAGCTAGATATTTCAATCAGGCAGTGTTATGGAGAATAAGTAATAAATGCTACCTTGTCGCCATACAGTCCCAAACCAGAGTGCATGCTGGTAATGCTAAATTTGATCAGTATGCCTCATATTTCAATTAGTCGTGGTCTGAATCACTAAAACTGTGTAATGTGTATGAATTCCTGATATCAGATACAGAGCTACAGGCTCCCACAGTTAGAACCCATTGAGTTTGCTTTTATTAGAAGCCAATTAATGGCCAAAATCTGCATTGCTTTTAAAATTTATAACCTCTATTCCAGCTGCATCCATGGCTTCTAGTATACTGTATACAATCAGATCCATATCACTGTCGCAAGTCAAACAGCTGCAAACTGTATTCTGTCTGCAGAACTGAAAAATCCTTCTATACAGAAGCTTTTTTTTTTTTAAACCTCTTAGAAGTTCTTTTCAAAGCCCAGCAGCACTAGTCACTTCGCGACAATGAGCGATTTAATACAGAAAGAAAGAAATCTACACCAAGGTAACCTCTTGGGATGTGCTAGGTTTTCAAACGAATGAAACCCTATCACTTTGGCACAGCACAAGGGCAAGCAAAGCCACTTCTCCTGACCAAGGCTAAGAAAATATAAACATATAAACCCGACCCTCATTGAAAATTAACCCATTGAAGTCTAGAGAGTCATTAAAAGATCCTGCCAATGCAGAGATTAATATTTTAAACTAACTTTCACAAATTAGTAACACTGGAAATTGTAATATGGAGTCTAGTGATCCTTAAGAGATTACCGCATGAAAGAGGCTCATGCCTGCTTCCCCCCAAATGGTTTAATGAATACTTGAAGATTTCTAGACATTATTTTTAGGAACAAGTCTCTATTTCTGTTACATGATACGGCAGGAAATTTTGCTGTGATCCGATTCAGACATAAAGCATAGTAGCTTTATGTACTGGTAATGTCATATCATAAAGCCGTATGATAAAGGCATATTTGACATCTGAAATTATGCTATTATTTTTTAAAAGTAATTTACCATATGTAAAAATGTGCAGGCCTAGAACATTTTCAGACATATGATCTTCCAGTGTTATCTGAGACAAACACTGAATGTTTCTGTTCTTTCCCCTCTCTAAGCCACTGACCAAAAAAAGAGGGGAGAAGGAAAACGACAAAAAAACAAAAAGAAAGAGGTTGTATTATTTAAAATTCAGCAATATGATAGTGAACAACAGATAAAAAGTAGTCACCTGGTTAAGTGCCTCAGTTTTATACATGGGAGTGTGAAAAAGCAGTTCTCCAACAGTAATACATGGCAATAAAAATGTTGTGCTTGGATAATACAAACTGCTGTCATGGCTATTTAAAAGACAATAAAATCCTATTTTACAAAATTCAACCACTAATAACCAGCATTCTTTCTAACTGCTTAAATACTGCAGTAAGACTCCTAATGCCACTGTGAAATCATAAGCTAGTACTTCAAAGGTGTTCTATCTGTTACAAATTTAATCTTCACTGGTATGTCACAACTCATTTCATCCCAGAAGCTTTGAGATGCAGCATAGCGGCATTTTTGTTGTCCTAGGCAACCTGAACCAAACTGTTAAATACCTGTCTGATGCCCCCCAAATGATCGCAATATTATTGCTTACAGGATTTACAATAATGGCTATCTTGAAAAATTGCAATTATTCTGCTCCACTTAGTTAAGAAAAGAATCAACTTGTTTGATTCTTACCGATGCGGATGAAATATGTTGGAAACGTTTTATGCTTTTAATGAGATTAAAAAACATTTCTTACAGAATACAGTAATCCCACAGTAGGATATTTATTCTGTAGCTCACTTGGCTCCTACTGAAGCAAGGAGCGAGGAGCAGAACGTACGCAATAATCAAAGTCATCTTATAGGTGTAAAACTGGTGCAAAAAGGGCAGGAGTCAAACCTGGGGCATAATGCAGGATCGTTCTCCCTGCGTTACATACATTACTACACATAAGCATGTGTGAAATACATTCCTAGACAAGCGTCTCTTTTTTCCCTCCCCCGAGAACGCATAACTCTTATTTTCAGATTATTCATTTGAAATTATATTAGCAAAATAGAATAATAAAACCATGCAAATAAATTAAATTAGAATTTCAGGCGATTGGCTTAATTATCTCCCCCAAATGTTCCTATTACAGCTTTCTGAAAATCTGGACATAATAGGTTGTTAGAAGAATTAAAAGAAGCTGTTTTACTTAAAATATAATGAGACAGTACACAGACATCTCCCAAAATATGTGGATCCTCTTCGCATTGTGTACACACAGATGAGGAAGGACCTCCCTAAGAGAGATGGATTTTACTTAGAAATTAACTGTTTACTTCAAGCCACAAAGATATGTGCTGCTTTTCTCAAAAAAAAACCAAAAAACAAAAAAAAAAGAAAAAAGAAAAAACCCACACCAAAACCCACCCAAACCACCAAATAAACAAAAAAAACAAACCCAAAACATAAAAACAACCAACCCACACAACCCCCCCATGGAAGCACAGGACTCTACCAAGTTTAGGTAGGATAAATATATGTGTTTGAGACTACTTAGCTGTAACCAACAGGGATCCCTTTGACTTTTGAATTTTTACACATATTTCAGATAAAATCAGGGAGGAAAAAAATCCAGCACTCAAGAACATCAAGTGGATTTGTGACTCTCTCTAGAGGGCTCTGGGCCCTTACAAACATATGAATGGATTATGCTGATTTTATACATATTTAATCATTGTAATCCATATGTTTTGATATATAATCTGCAACCCGTATTATAAATGGAAGAATTTTATCCACATTATAACACTTCTGTGTTATACACAACAAAATATTTCATTTAGTAAATAAGTTAACTCAATAAAATTAAGGTGAAAAAAATTTACTTAACATTTTACGATTACTTTACGATTTCACAATTCCAGAGAAAGAATGAACAAAAAATTAGACTGAAAATTGCTTTTATGTTTATGTATTGATGAAAGAAAATGACATTGCTGATTTGGTTAAATTCTTGTCTTTGTTTGAATTACTATATACATATTTAATAAAAACCCATACTGATTTCTATATCTAAACCTCTGAAATATGTTTCATTTACATAGTTGATCACACTCAAGATTATTTACACCTTTGGACCCTACTTATTCTCTAGAAGACTACTACTGTACAAGGAATAATCAACTGCTGGATTTCTACTCATCTGCATACAATAAATGAACTTCTAAAAAGCTCGTTACACAATAATACATATGGTAGCTACAAAAACCAAACCAAAAAAAAAAACCAAACCACACAACCAAAACAAAAGACTGAAATAAAGGGCCACACATAAGAACAAATACAGGTAAAACCTAGCAGTGTGAGCCAGAAGACGAATGTGAAGTTAAAATACAGATACGCATAAAGATACTTCTGAAAACCTAAAAGTAGTGTGCCATATACGCTCTGCTGCCTTGTCATACAAAGGGATTTGAGTGAGGAATCCCCACTCACTTTCTCCTGGACAATGCAAAAAAAACCTTTTGTAAACATATTATTGCAAAAATAACTTTGACAACTAAAAATGGAGGAGGAGAAGGGAAGGCCTACATAAAATATCTATAATTTACATATAACTTGATGGGCAGTGGGTAGTATGCACATTCATTGGAGGTGTCCACGTACAACTCACTCCTGGCTTGACTTTGTTCTGCCATTCATGAATTATGCAGTCATCTCTAACACAGGGAAATGAGACTAAATTATGCTGCCCACTATCACATATTATCTCTCTGGATACACACACTTTTACACTCAGGTTTAAACATGTTTATATGCTGTTGTGACCACCCCGAACACCAACTCACTCTGTGATTTTCAGTCTCAGGTATGTTGTATGTGCACACACAAGTGAGCTGTAAGTGAAAAAAATCACATACACAGATGCTTGCGAATAAAAGAAAGAAAAAATATAACGGAATGATGAATTTCCTTGAAGATTTATAAATCTGGAAAAACAGTCCAGTTTAAGTGCTATCCATAAAAAGGTAACGGCCACTCCTTTAATACAGAATAGTTCCCGGTAAGCTTTGTGACCATTAAACCTTTTTTTCTGCCACCAAAGATTAAAACCTTACTGATATATTTTCTACATCCTTTTGCATGTTTAACAGCACCTAGTCTTTCCTAGTGCAGCCCTAACACTGCCATGGAGTATTTTATTATGCGTGTTGTTATATCTGCTCTTACAAGGCTGACTCTATTATCATTTTGCAAGTGACTTTTTAATTACTGTTACATCTAAGATGAGATTTGGAATTTAAAAACACTCACACATGGGGTTAGGCTGGTCTTTGATTATTAAAACCTTAAGGTTCATAGACTACAAGGGTCAGATGGGACCACGGTGATCCTCTGAGGATTGCAAGGCTGGAATCTGCAGTGGTAGCTCAGACAGAGATCCCATGGAATCAGAGCGCAATCCTCCTCGGGCTGTAGGGCGAGGCCCACAAATTCTGGGAAGGAACTTAAAAATGGAAATTTCTCAATATGCATATTTTCTGATAGGTCTTGTCCATTAAAATGCAATTCTAGTATGCATTATGTATAATTACTTTTTATTTGCCATACAATAGGGATTCTTGGTGTTTAAATTATCCCCGGAATGTACAGAATTGTGCTTTTTGAAGTAATCCTTTGTAATAAAACAGAATGCATTTTGTCAGATTGCTGGGTTTTTATCTGTGCTGTAATAAAGGTGCTTAAAAATGTAGCCTCAGGCAACTAAAACAGGATTTCACTTCTTGAGGAAAACCAAAGTAAAATAAAAATTTTCCCACACTGCACAATCTAGTCATTAATTTTACTGTAGGCAGCCAGACATGCATGCCAATGTTTTCACTGAGTGAATGTGTGGTTTAACCATTCTGTTCTTTACAACTGACGATAACTCCTACCAAATATTTAATTTTTAATTTCAGGGGTTTATATCAGATTGAAATACAGTATCATTTCATACCTCTTAAACCTATTATGATGAAGCTAGTATACAGTCATAAATGCTTTCCTTAATTTTGGCAGACATGCAGTCACATATATAGAGATTAACATTAAACTTTCAACCATTTATGCATGCTTAAAGAAACAGAAAATGCTTCTTAGAGCAGCATTTTTTTTTAAAGAGAATACGTGTTTTACATGATAGAAAGTAAAACAGAAACCGTTTTCAAAATCCTGTATTTTTCCTCTAAGGAGTAATTATCATAATATATGTGTGTGTTTTGTATGACCAACTGAGGAATAATGAAGTACTTACTAACAAAAAGTGCAGCTTATGCAAACACTTGCTTAAATGTATACATAAACTCATAGATCTAACAGTCTCCTAACCTCCATCACATTTAGACATTTGTTATGAAATGGAATTTTTTTCTGCAGATGTCTTGCTTGTTATATGCTCTCCAACACCCAAAACCCTCCAACTGAAAAAACAGAAACAAGCAGAAATTCTAACTACAGAAATATCAAAAGCAGGAATCAATTTAACAACAAAGTGAAAGGATTTGATAACTCTCTGGTATGCTATACATGAAGAATTTTCTCTCACTGAGGTCAAGAAAATATCAGATTAATAGCTGTAAACATATAGCATAGATGCAGTGTGTTTATCATTGATTTATACATATTTATATGAAGATATTGTACATCTATCAAACATCTCCTAAGCACAAAATATTTCATATTGAGAATAATTTCAGATAAATACAACATCCTGTTATTATCCAGCACATTCACTTTCATCATAAATGAGGTGTGACCAGCAGAAGGCAGTGTTACAATAAATATATATGCAACTGCTCATTTACAAGCCGGTTTGATATTGAGATTTAGAGTTTTCCTAACTTTTCACAATACAACTACTGTTTTCCCTAGGCACTTAATACCGAAACCATCTTCTCAATGTAAATAAGCTAAAAGAAGTACTTAAAATACTTTGGAAACAATTTCTTATGTACTACATTGCTTTTATGTTAAAAGTTAGCCTCTTTAACTTTTATTACATTGCATCTTTAGCTTTTTAAGTTCATCAGAGAATTCTGTTCACACTTACCATTTCAACACAGCATTATGCTGAGCTGTCCCCTCATGAAACAGGACTCACATTGTTGAGAAGATGGGCATTGCCTCCACAGCAGTTTAGCTTACATAATTCAGTCCAAAAAAAAGCTTCTAACATCATTTCTTATTAACCTTTAGTGGTTTGATCATCATTTGGTAGAACAGTATCTGGTATACTCTTAGTGGAACTACTGTAGGTATAAGAGAACATGCCTTTAATTAAATCTCCATCAAACGTTTAAGTAATAATGTCGTTTAGTATGTGTTAGTATACAAAATCTGTTGGATACCTCTCCAAGTTTACAAAATCCATGTTAAAGGAACCAGCATTGCAAAAAAAATGTTACAGCATATGTTTGGATTTTTGTATTTCAAAGTCCTGACTACTTTATCTGAATTACAGATTTAGAGCTTTGTTATGTGTGATAGTTATGATAATATGATCACTAAAGGCACAGAGACAGGGAGACTCAAATCCCTTTGAAAATCCCTTTCTCCATTTCCTACAGCTGCTGCTGGAGTTTAATATCTGATAGAATGATGAAAAGGAACAGGCCGAACTCCAGTTTTAATAAAAATTTTAACAGGTCTACATATAGTTATGAAAAATGTTATTTGCAATGCCAATCTTTAATAAAATTTTCTTAAACCAAAGAAAATTCCCTATGGGGAATCTGTTATGAATGTGTTTTTCATATGTACTATTTAAGGCTGTTTAAAGGTTATGAAAGTGACTGGTAAAATAAGTTCTATCACAGCACAACAAAATCCTATGCGCGGTCTCACTTTTGCATTTAATCAAATAGGTAAGCAAGTCCTTCAATTTTTCATGTTTGCTCTAAAACAAATATTTTCAGTTTGCATTAAAACTTTTCTCTGAGTGAACGGTAATAATTCTTAGCATGGACATTAGCTGCAAAGAGAGGTCAGCTGGGCTCGAATTTACCTCGCTGCTGAGAAGGTATTGATTTTTGAATACTCTTTTCAGCCAGAATCCTTGCAACTCACAAGCTTCCTAATGCAATAGTCTCTGCCATAGTCAGTTTGATGCATGCTTTAGTAATACTTGAATAATTACATTTAGACAAAGTTAAAGGTAAAATACTTGCAGAATATCACTTACTAACTTTGCAACCTGTGTGATCACTATGTGTCTTACGTTAGTGCACAGTGAAATGTTCTAACTGTGCTATACCCTTGTTTCTCACAGTAATATTTAATGAACATAAATTCCAACTTGGCACTTATGCCTCTAATTCAAACAAAAATTTTTCTGAATAGTTTAAATGCACTGTAAATCAAGTTATTTTTCCATAAAGCATATTTATAACATTAAAAACGATATATTCCCTCTACCAAATATATTAAGTACTACCTACAAATTATGTCGCAAAACTTTTAAACATGAGTCCTACCATCATCACTCACGTGCATATTTAAGGTGACTGTATAAGTGTCTGTATTTACTATACCAATTTTCTGTTCCTAAATCTTTTATCTTCCCCCCCAAAACCTCATTTGCATTTCTATAATCATTTTAGAATATAATATTAAAAGCATGATGTGGGTACGACATTGACTTCCTTAAACAGATGGTAATTTGTGCAAAATAATTTCTTTTACAAACACGTCAGTCATCATACATTATAGAAGACAGAATGGGCATCCTGCGTAAAAAGATGATCTTTTATTTCTAAGTCTAGACTAACCAAAGTAAGGAAGGAGGGGGGAAATCACAAAAACATGCTCATAAAGTTCGGTCTCCCCCACCTTAAAATCCTAACTGCGGAAATTCATTCACAGAAGTTGGTCTGTGCCCATCCGTCTATGAGAGCACATCTTTTTGTATAGATTGATGTGAAATGACTGGAGCTAACTTTGAGCTCTCTGGAATATTTTAAAGCTCTATCTAATAAATGAAAACTGAGAACGTCCAAGTTATGGAGATATAGTAAAAAATTCCACTACTATAAATATGACTAGGAAATTTAAAGAATAAACTGTCATTACCATAATTACATAATGTTATTTAAAATAATCTGCCATTTTTGTTTTATGTATTATCAACTTCTTAATTTTAAGGTTTTGGTGAGGTTCATATTTCTTGTGACCTTAAGCAGGGGATTTGGAAAATTTTGGAGGAATCAAGGTAACAAGAACATATAAAAGAATAATTTATTGCTGTGACCATTTTGTCCTCTGATTTCTGTTTTGGGATTATAGTGGATTATCTCTATCTAAAACCTATTTTTCATATCCCTGTGGAAATTAATTGACAAGTTCAGAAACAGGAAAGAAAAATGAAGAGATCTAATCAATATTTAAATTCAAATGTTTATGCTATAATATCTTTGAACATAAATCTTATAAAATATTAGCTACCTCCTCAAACATAAAGCCTCCGGATGAGATTTAAACTAGCAATAGAAAAACTTCAAAAGAACATCTGAAGTAAATAGTGTGAAGCAAAAATATTTTATTAAAATGAGGCAATCTTGGAAAATTTTCAGTACCTTTACAGGTTACATTTGTCAATGCTTTATTTCTGATGTCACTTTTTAAAAATTCTAATTATGATTCTTAAGAAAGATGTTATTTTCGAAGAGAAGAGCAGCAATGCTATAAAAATTTTTAAAGTATTTAGACTTTTTATTCCCAAATTAAATTACTTTACCAGGAAAAAAAATCAAATAAACTTATATGAAATTGGATAAACACTAAAACAATGATTTTATTAATAAGACAATTATTATTGGATATATGTTTTCAAATTAAAGTAAAAAGAATACTTTCAGTCAAATGCTGTTTATTCATATATTATCACTAGGAATTAACAGTAAAAACATTCATATATAAGAACCAATTAGGCACTCTAAAAAGCTATTTTTTCTGGAAATGTAAGGGATCATCACTTTTTAAATCATTTTGCAAACAAATTAAAAGCATTATTGCTCTTAGGTGGTTTTGGTTTTACCTTTTATTCTTAAAAAAAAAATATTAGCAAGATCAAGCGTTTTTGTTCTCAAAATTGTTTTACCATATTTTTGAATCTTTCTAGCTACGTTGCTGCATTAAAATCCACTAATAAAGAAAAGAAGAACCCTGTGATCAGGCTTGTAAATAAGTATACAATCTCCATCATATTAAAAAGTGTTTCCTGACTCTTACAGTGAGATTACTTTGAGTGAATAAAGATACATTAAATACTTTTTAAAAAAGATGTTTCATATAAGATTTAGTTGCTGATTTTTTACTCATAATTATCTCACCCCTTTTTTTAAAAATAATTTAGAATTCGTTTTGGGTTTCTACAAAACCCACTTTTTGATCAGCCATTCATTTTCCTGAGAACATATTAAAATACTGGTTTTTTAATCGATTAGTCTCCACATAACAAAAATAGATATCATTTCTTCCTATTTCTTTGTAGAAGTTTATTAGTATAACGTTTGCTCCCCTGTTGCTGGAGATTAATAAATTTAGGATCTTGTGGAAAACTTTGGTAACAATCTGATAATCTACTACTGTCCCTCTCATTCCTAGGAAACTGGTTTTAGGAATGTAAAAGTTACTTCAGGTTTCTTGTTCCCAAACCGCATGTATTAAAAAGTTTCCATAGCAACTACAAAGCATAATACCGGTCCCCAAGTAACTCTCCAAGAATAGCCAAAAAAAGCATCAGTGACATTTACATGCTTAATATTTCTTAACAACTTTCTTAAACAGTAGGATGAATTATTCCCTTCTCAGACACTGGTATTTTAAGTTCAGGTAGTTCTGTGAAGCAAAAGCCTCGTTTGCATCAGAACACAGACATCGTATCATCCATTTTGTGGACTCTAATAAATAGCACAATTTAGAATTGTGCTTTTTAAAAGGCAATGACAAAAAAATTTAGCTTCTTCTATGGAATTGTACCTTTTGCTTCTGTAAGAGAACTACTCGTCTTGGTCGTTATCTCTGCACAGCTATGAGCTAGGCTTTTCATGACTTCAGGCTAGCTATGACCAAGATCCACCACACTGCTCTGTTTAAAGAAATTATTTTTCCCCCATTTCTAATAAGAAAAAGAACACTTGCTTTTATTGCATTCTGTATTATCTGTTCTACGTACTAAAGAACATATAGAGATAAATATTGTCTTTTCTTGATTTTGCTTATCTTTAAGAGCTCAGAAACATGAAATGCTGATTATTCCTAATGAAACAATCAACACTACACAACGTGTGACCTTTTATAAATAAAATGTTAGGGGATTTCACCCAAATGCAAGAGAATACGGAACAAAAAGAGATGGAATAATGTCATCACACGTCTTTTTTGGTCCAGTGACATGGTTTAACACTTACAAATTTTATATACTTACATTTTTTTAAATCTAAAACCAACATTAAAATTACTAGTTTTTCTAGATGGGGCCTGATTCACTTTCACCGCAGTTAGCAGAAATCTCTTCAGCAACTTCAGAGATTTTTAGTAGAGTCTGTGTCACTAATTCACTCTGCAAACTCACTAGCTTACTTTTCTCATAGTATTTGAATCCAAAGCAGTGCACTTGTGATTCAATGTGTGGAAAAAAAAACTTGTGTTTTAACAGTAAAGCCAGCAGGACAGCCCTGCAAACATTTAAATCTGTCACCAGCTTCACCCTTGTAAGCAATCCCATATCATTTTGTATGTTTGCTTGGGTTTACTTGCATGAGTAAAGCTACTCATACATTTAAACATTCACAGAACTGGATACTAGGAATGTGTAGTTTACTTCATGTAGCTACACACATATGTGGCAATTTCACAGACCATGGCAGTATATATAATTTTGCAATGGTCCATAGTTTACGATCCCTTTGAAGACTAATGACGTGATCTTGCGAGCTCTTACTCATGTCCATAATTGCACTTATGTGAGTACTACTGGACTGTTCTCAAGAATAAAGTTAGTGAAACGCCTAAGTGTTTGCAGGTTCAGGACCTAAAATTGTTAATACCATAAAAGTCCTGTACAAGTACAATGTTAAGGGGCCATCCTGAAAACACTTACTCCTGAGTATACAACAGCCATGCTTATTTCTGGGGCTAACCCCTTTGAAATCAACTGCAGTAAGCAGTAAACTCACTACTAAATATTTAAACAACTGTACTCCAAAATGTGTTCCCCTGTCCATTCAGACAGGGAGACCAGAGGAAGGCTACAGTACAAAGAACTCAGTCTCTTATGTTTCCTCAGATGATGGAAACCTGTCTGAAGCCACAGATTATCCTGCCTAAATGCTCTAGCAGTGTCCAAGATTTAGCTCTATCAAATAAAAAAAGTTACAAACTGTTAAAAAAGCAAACGTTCCCCAGACCCTCATCTTATTGAGGAAATAATCTTCTAACAGACCTCATCCTGACTAGGACACTAAGTTCCAAGCCACTCATAAAACTGCTCGTAACAACCAGTTTCTTCGGGATTATTAATTAAGAAAAAACATTTTTACAGAAGTATCATATAAAAACCTAAAACTCATATAGGTAAGGCACATTAAAATCGCACTTGGAGGAGTGTAACGAAAAACCTTTCATTTTATGCTCTCCCTTACCTACCACGGTAACTACTAAAACAGGCTACAAGCAAAGCTGCGTTTGCAGCACAGCGGTAGCCATGCCCCTCCCTACACCAGCACGCCGCCTCTCTCAACTTCCCCTGGAGTTCAACAGCTATGTCTCCTCCGCTTCCACAATTTGCAACCCCTGTCTGAGGATGCTGCCTCAGAATAACAGCCGTGTGAATAACAGCACCTGGTGGTACATACTGTTGGATCTAGTGGAATACTTCTTGTGTTTTACACCCTTTACCAAAGCAGACATTTCTGTTTATTTGCACTGTTTGGTTCTCATTGTGGGTTTTATCTTGGCTCAGAGATCAAATGCAAGCCTCCAGAGCTAGTGAGTGCAGACCAGAATTAAATCAAGATGCCCGCACACTACTTGCCTGTGACACAGTTCACCTTACTAAATATTTTATCAAGATATGTATTAAGAAACTGAAAACAAAAGTGCTCCTTTCTGTGTTGTTTTATAACATCTGTTCTTGTAACTTTTTGTTTTATTATGCGTATAAGTGTATTAAAAGTTTAAATATGTCCATAGTAGCTGCACCAGCACTACAAGGGTAGGCTCCTGCAATACTAAAATTACATGCCAGCCAGTAGCAGGCTTCATGTTGCACAGGACCAGACAGACGCCCGCGGTATTTCTACCCATGATACCAGTGAGAAATTCTGTGTAGAATCAACATTACTATCCATTCAGAGTCCTTAAACTCGGATTTGTGCAGTCTTTCAGTTTTTAAAACTGAATTTCAAAATATGTAAAATATATATTTATATATTTTGATTTTTTTAGATATATACACACACATACACATAGACACACTTCTAACACATCCTGAGTATTTTGGAATTGAATAAAGAGTATTCTACCTTTAAAGAAAGATATGGTAATAATGTTATTAGCATACCATAAGTAAGAAAATTAACACTGCTCCAGACCAAGGAATATTTTTCTTTATAGAAAGAAAAAATTCTGTCTTTTCTTTTATAGTCTGAAGTGCATCAGTGTAAAACTAAACAGAACAATCCTTATGACATCTTTGTGCTTCATATAGATGCATTTCACATTCTACATCAAGTTATTTTTACTTCTGTGCTAGTTTGGTTCGCTAAATATCACAGTATTGGTTCTCATTTTTAAGTAGTTTAGAGATCCTTTAAGTTTTATTAGCATCTGAATCAAAATCACCCTACTAAACTGGATCTACAAAAAGCTTTGAAGCTTAGGCAAAAGCATAGAAACACATGGTATGTAAGAAAGGCTTTGTATGTCTACGCAATTTAATGACTGTGTCATTATTGACTATATTTTATTCGAATATAGATATATTTTACCTGTAAAACCTATCTTTAGCTTGTATTGGTGCTATAAACACAAACATGTCCACAAGTATGGGACATTTTTAAAGAATGATTTCTTAAAAAATGTTCTTTTTTCCAAATTGTTAGAATACAGCACCAAATACCCAGACTCTCTCTTGCATATTTCAGATAAAATTAAGGGGTTTAGTTAATAGGGTCTATTACTTCTTGAAAGGTAAAATTCCAAAACTATCCTTAAGGACTTCAAAACATGCCTTTTTATAGTCTCACAGGTTTAACATTGATAATTTTGTTATCCACTTAGCTTCTTCATACGCAGGCACACATTACCGGGATTTTTGTTTTTGAGCACCAAGTATCAGCATTGAGTTTCCTCTGAAGTTACTACACTATTATTAAGCATTTCAGCTCGTAGCAGCGGTAATTTTTCTATTGGAGTACTGAAGTTTTCTACAAAACCCTAATTGAGGGTCATGGCAATGGAGGCCTACTGGCATCACTGTTAAGGAAGTCATTTGAATTTGACAGTAGATACAAGAACACAGGTTTTTTTATATGTACAGGTGGGGTTTGTTGTGGTTTGGTTTTATCTCTTTGGTACTTAAATATAAATGCAATGGAAATAAGGTTCTAGTTGCGACCTGAGCTTTGTATTTCCATATGAATGCAAGTAGAACCAGAGAACGTAAGGTTTCTCCCAGTTTTGTCTTCAAGTGCATGGACCCACAACTAATATTACATCGGAAATACTGACTACTCCACTTCACATAGCTGATCAGAAAGCAGAGGTTAGAGGATGCTCAGACTGACACAGCTTTGCAGTCCATACTACAGGCACACTACTACATTACAGCAATATTTAAGGGTGACATCCGCAATATATGGCATAGTGCAGCCAGCAACATCACAACATACAGCCCACCAAAGGGTCCATCGCAACAAGACCCACGTATCTAACCTCCGCAGACCCTCCTGCAGGCTGTGGAAAAGCATTTCAGGTACAGAGCCAGTCCCCTCCACAGCCTCTCTCCAGCACTTCTCTCTATTTCCTCTTCCCAGGGAAATCTGGAGCCATACAGGCATCTTTTTTGGATCTTTAAATCTCTCCATTACTTGGAGTGTCATAACATAAGCGGTGCTGTGTTACTTGTGCTACTGTGGATGAAATTAGCTTTTTTTTTTCTTTTTTTTTATCATAAAAAAGAGCGAGAAATCCACGACTCCGTTTACTTTCACCCAGTCTGCACCTTGGAAGAGAAGATTGGTTCTCTGAAGCTGCCTCGGGGACCACTGCTGCGCCAGGGAAGTCACGGGCTCCAGACTGTGCTGTGCGTGGTTTCCCCTGGCTGCTGCGCCTCCGCCCGTGGGAGCAGCTGTCCTCTTCAGTTGCTTGGACTTCATAAACAGCAGCTTGGCAAGCAGCCGAGTATGATATATTGATATTATCAACTAACTGCTATACTTTAAAGAATACGCAGGCATAAAGTAAAAAGGATTTAAAGCACTGGTAAAGACTAACTTAAAGAAGGATTTGCCTGTTCAGCAGCAGACCTTCTTTTACAATGGTATCAGTCCCAAAACTGCATGTTCCTTCTCCATAAACTTTTTTTATAGTCCAACAACATCAAAGTAATAATGCTACTGCTGGTAAAGAGCAGCAACTCTAATTAAAACTACTTTTATCTCAAGTGGTAAGGTCTTAAAGCAAAACATCTACCTATAAGGCCCAGGTTAAACTCTAATAATTTTAATATTTAAAATATCTTTAACTGAGAACAGAAAATAGCATTGTTTTTCATATAGTTAGTATATGCACTTGCATGAGAATATTTCTGCATGAAAAACACCCTGAGGGAGAACTTCATTAAGATATATATAACAGTGATTTTTTTTTTTAATCCAGAGGTGTGAGGGTGAAGGGAATCAAATCATCAAAACAGGAATCTCAATTTCTTACTTAAAGATTTAGGCAGGGGACGGAAACCCACTTTATTTTCACATCTCACGTGTACTTTTTCATCCTGCTTCCCTCTTCTTTCTTTTTCTCAGGTAAGCTACTTTTTGTTGACAAGTCAAAATATTTCAGTTCAAAGCTCAGTTGTGGGTCCTAGAGAAGATTTTGCATCTGAACGGCAGTTCATTCCACTCCATTTTATAAAGGGAGTATCCCACACTTTACAGACTATGAGTCACTGTGGCATTGCAGCTGTGACTCCTGAGACCAGATTTTTTTTTTTTGTTGCTGTATAGACAAAAAACATTGTTTCTTTGGACCATGTGCTAGTCTTTATTTATTGGTATGACCTAAGTATTTCCAGAACATCCCATCTGCTGCTCAGGAGTTTGGAGAGAGGGCCCTTTCTCATATATGTTCTCCCTTCCCTCTCCTCCCGATACTTCCTTGTAATCCTCCTGACTATTAGGATAGACATAGGGGGAAATTTCTGCTAGATCAAATGAATCTTGAAGACACTTGTCATGCTAGGACCATTTTCCCTCCTCTGGGACCAGCAGCCCCACTGAAAAATTTAAGTCCATTTCTAGACTCTTAACCCTTTATTAGCACTGAGTCCTAAATGAAATCACAGCTAAGGATTGGAAACGGGATGTGCTGTGATTTTGATTATAAATGAAACCATTTTCAACAAAAGAGACAACACAAGGACATAAGTATCTTCATAGTACTGGCCAAGTCTTTCTGTTTAAGACTTCTCTCATGATGTTCAGAGTACCAACTCATACAATACTAAAAGTTAATTCGACTTTCTAAGAAAGGATGGAGGATTTCACATAAAGCGTGAAAAAAAAAATGCCTAAAGAGGCACAAGCATACTAATGCTTGAAAAGGGTAGTACACCTTGGTCTATCCCAAAAGAACTGCCAATTAGGCCTTATATTGGATGGTTTTGGTTTTTGGATTTTGAGGGTGTTTGTTTGGTTTTTATTATTGTTTGTTTGTTTTTTTACAAACTAGTTTATTATACATCTTGGACACTTGGAAGGGCCACTTACTGCCATAGTCAATGGCAGACACAAATGCTAGTCCTCCCCCCTGCAAAGGGGAACCCTAGGAGTTATTTTTACATAATTTGCCACAAAGTTTCAAAAATATCTTTCAAATGTCTAGGTTCTGACTTTAGTCTAAAGTTGGTCTTTGAAATAAAGATTGACAATTAAGTCACAGGATCACTTACATCCCTCTTAAAGAAACAGAGAATACTAAAATACTAATATGCAGTAACATGAAATCAGATTAGCTACACAGGGTTGCATCATCTCAGATAAAAGAAAAACCCTAAAGCTTGAAACAATAGAAGAGTTAAAAATTAACACCTCTCTTATTCTTATTTTGTTCCGTAAGACGTTTTGGACTTTTTTGCAGGGAAACAAGTAACAAAAATCAGTTCAATACATCAGCAATCAGAAAAGTTATAATATAAATTACTGCCTATTGTAAATAGACAATTACATTACAATGTAAATTAATACATATTAGAATTTAATTTGTATTAAAATACATCAACCAGAATAAAAGGATTTAGGATCCAGCCAACTATTTTAACAATTTCTTCTGATACAGTTCTAATACTGGAGGTTTTAGAATAATATTAAAAATAATTTTACATCCTGGTTCTAATATTCCACTTCATTTCATACCCATTTCATTTATTATAAACTTCAGCTTAATTTCAGTGTGGTTTTGTTTTGTTTGGGGTTTTGTTTGGTTGGTTTGGTTTTTTAAGTGATGAATTAATGAGAAGAGGAAATTATTCTCAACTACAGACTATCACGTATCAAATAGTACAGTAACATTAGTTTTGAAATTCTCATTTCAGAAAACTCACACACTGAGCTGAGAAAGATCCAAGAGTTATAGAAATATTTCTGTCCACGTGACATCACCAGATTTCTTCCACTGATGTTAAAAATCAGCCTCTGCTCAAGTCGCCAATGTAAATCACACCAAAATCCTGCTTCGGACTTTACAAGATGTACCACCCCTTTGCTAGACCTTTGCAAGTCACACAAATATCCCACAGGCCTGCTGGGTCAGCACAAGATTATCCGTGTCATTTAAATCCTGCATTATGGCAGCTGGAGCTGAAGGGCACAAGCAAAGCTGCCATGCAGGGAGGCTTGCTGAGAGCACAGGCAGGGGTCTGGGCACAGCCTTGCTGCTGAGGGTGAAGCAGGAAAGGCGAGACAACAGTACATGTGTACATGGATCCACTAGATGTATTATTCTATACCCTTGCATACCCTGACTCATTTAATTCAATGGCTCTGTATGAAGCCGAGTTATGTCAACAAGAATCTAACTAGTTTAAATGTCCTTTATTCACAAAGGTTCTGATCTAAAGTTATTTTTTACCTTAAGAACCCCCCCAATACAAATAAATTGTGTATCTAATTTCTTTTCAAATAGCCTTTCCACAAACCGGAATATTTTCTATATATTTGTTGCAATAATTCAACAGTTTTTGCTGTGTAATATCAAATGCTCTTATATTAACATTTTGATATTAAAATAGTTGAAACGCTACAATGATGGCACATACCACAGGGAAGGCTGATGTTGTGGGAGCACAACTTATATTTTTACCATTCAAATCTGAAAAGAATCAGCATCTTACCGCATCAGCAAGCAGTACCCACTCGACCACTCAGCGTACTTAGTCTCACCAGTGGTCCATTTAAGCTATAAAAGCGCACAATGTAAAAATTAAGGAGCCTGTCAAAAGGTATGTTTCCAAATGAAAAGGCTTGACATGAACCTTCTGAATCAATATTTAACTATCTAAAATAAAAATTGCCTACATTTCCAGTAAGTTATTTGCAGAAGTGCTAAGCACTACTGAGCCCCTTCTATGGAAGCCACAGGAGTTCAGCACCTTTGCAAAAAACAGAATGCTCTTAATTAGGTCTGGGATGTGAATTTAAGACCCCGAGATTTAGAATTATGAAAACATGTAATTTTCATAAGATACACCTAGAAATGTGGGGGGAGATGAGGGAGCAGAGAAGTTGACAAAGGAAAGAGAAAAAACCACGCCAAGCCCCAATGGAATCATAGATTCATTTAGAGAAATTAAGCGCAATATAGATTACAATGTGCTAATTGGAATCTATTTTTTGTTAGAGATAAATTACCTCATTTACCAATTGCGTATTCCTATACTGCATGTTTATGAATGTTATTACATTGCTTTTTATAAATATGTGAAAAGAAAAAAGTATGAACCTCTGTCTATAATTACCAAAAGCCTGAAAATCATGTTCCCGTTTTCTAATCTTTTTTTCTTTAAGTCATACAATGTATCTTTACAGAACTAAGTGAATTATAAAACTTGAGATTAATGTCATTACACTTGGAGGTACATACTGTTGTAATAAAATGAAGACACAGATTCTTCCTTCCAAGCTAATTTGAATAGTTTTCACTCTCTTCAGTGGAGAGTGTTGCTTTTAATTGCACAGAGAACATGCCTGGCTTGTAGTCTATATTCAAGTGCACAATTTCACTTGACCTTCAAAAGATAGTATCAGAATTAATTTCTAATAATGTTGGGTATTCTTCTCTGAGCTAGAGTGATGTAAAAATATTTCCTCTTCAAGCTCAAATTTTATTCATTTTTAGATTATTCCTCATGAAAAGAAAACTGATAAGCTAGACTGTTTTCTTTTTCTTCCTTAATCTCTCTTTCTCCTGCATCTCATTTTTCCTTTGTTCTTTGTCTATCTTCCTCATATTCTCCCTTCCAACTGCTACGAAAAGGCTGTCTCTAGTCAAATATTCTCAGCACTGCTATTACATATCATGTATGTACCGCTTTATTTACAAGATTTTTATGAACTCTTCCCTTCCTGACTGAATGTATGAAGGAATATTTTTCTAGTTTTAAGAAAAAGTATGAAATTGTCTGCACTGACAGAAACAGTACTCAGGTTCTGAAACAGACTAAACATCCTTAAAAACTGTAGCTTTTTTGCCTTTGTTCTCTACTTCTCCCCCCCCCCAACATATGTACTGTAAAAGCAGACCATTTTGCCAAGGTCTGACCTTAATAAAAACACTTATTTTTCTAAGTAACATCTTTCATTCACACAATTGGTAAAAGTAAATTTTCTTTTAAATGAAGAACTAAATCTTGTTGTTGTTCTTTTTATGAATAGCTCAATCAACTTTTACCTGGATAAGAAGAAAAGTTTTCAGCCAAGTCACATTTAATTCTCCCCCAACCGATTACTTTGTGAAGCTCTAGTAAGCTGCTTTTTTCTTGGCGTAAATTAATCAATCGACGCCCCACAGATAAAAATGACAACTACAACTGCCTTTAATAATACCATTTTTGAAAGGCAAATCTTCAATGAATCAAAGAACAGTTAATATGTGCAAGTACATAGTATTTCTAAAGCAATAAAAAGGAAAAGTTAATTGCAACTTCCTTTATCACCAAAATCATTCTCACTTACCTGCCTAGTTATTATAAACACCCAAGAAGTACAAGCAGCAAAAGGGATAGCCCAACAAATAAAACACAGGAAGAAGGAGTCACTTCTAATTTTAAAATAAGCTAAACAATTTTGAAAAGTACCACAGAGGTGCCAAGGAACTAGTAGTTGCAGACATTAGGAAGGCTATTCTCAAAGTCAAAATCCTGGAGGAGCAAAGACAGAAGACAACAGCTTGCATTCGCAATCAAACTCACTAAGTTTCTTACTTGGTAATTTCTACGATACAGACACAAAAACATCTTAAGAATATAATAAAGTAAATACCATATGATTTAAATAAGGAGCATATCTCAAAGTTTATCTTTTAATAAACATTTATTATGTGCTTAGAAAGAGTGTTTACATATAAACTTTGATGTATATTTTCTCTGTATCTCTGCATCAGTATGTGAAAATTAACTGTTGACTTTAAGAACACAAGAATTTTATTGACATGAATTACATTGTTCTGTACAATGCAAAAGCTTAGATTGAAACTAGCTTTCAGCAAAATTGGTTTTTTGAAACTCCAACGACAACAAAAAAAGTATATTTTTTCAAGTAACTACAGCTGAACATTCTGTTAAAAAACTCCTATGTTTATAAGCTCACTGGTCGTGCGTTGTGGCATTTCTTCCATAAAATTCACCAGATTTCCTAAACAAACCACAATATTTCACATTTCTTCTATAAGCATATTACAGCTAGCACCTTAGAAGCTTTATCATTGATTTTGGAGGCCTAAACACACCCAACATTTTAATTACTAAATGACTACTTTTTATGTTGTTATAGAAAAAAGTTTTACAATCATTTTGTAAGGAATAGAACTGTAAATCAAATGTGCCATTTTCAGAACTTGTGCAGGACTCTGAATTATTTTTCAACATTTCATTTATACTGAATAAACAATTTGGAAGTGCTTCAAATTTCTAGTCACAATTCTTTCTGAGGATTTTGAAGGGTTGTATTTTATTTTCTTTATTTTATGCAAATATCTTCAAAAGTGAGCAGGAAAGGAAAAAAAGCTTCTATTTCTGGACCTCGATGGCTTTTATAACTTTGAAGTTCTGTGTAACAGAGTCAGATTCTGAAAATTTGCTACAAATCTTGCCACACTCTTGGCTCCACAAGTCTGGTGTCTTCCTCTCCTTGACCTTCAACTTGCCTATTAATATTTTATGCCGTTCATCACCTACCAAGCTGCTTTCTTCTGCATCACTGTTTTTTCTTCAACCGCTCCTGGTCTTGAAAAACTATTCCCTCTTCTATGTTTTTGACTATACTCACCTGTAGGTGGTACCCCAAAACATTTCTTCCTACGTGTTACTGGACCAGGCAATATTTAACAATGTACATAATTTTTTGGAAAGCTTATGCATCTAGTCTGTCATAGGTGTGATTTTAGCATAACTCCTTAGAGATTAGTGGAACCAGTGAAATTGAAAAAAAAAAAAAAAAAAAAAAAAAAAAAAACCCAAACTTGGGGGTTTTTTGTTTGTTTTTTTTTTTTTTTTTTCCCCCAACATTTTGACCTCTTTGGACATATTTTGCTTTTCGGAGAAGTTTTCTTTTTTACTTTGCTGTTTTGTCTGATCAACTTGTGAGTTACACTTCTCACTTCAAAGACAGAATACACAAAGGCTTGGCTTCACTCACTGCCGGTCAAAACTCACCTTTCATAATTCTGAAGTATCCAGTTAAAATAAGCACTCATTTAAAATGAATATTTTACATTCAGTTTGACAGAATTCCCAAAGTCTCCACAGCTTTTGTTGCTTTATTTGCCATATATAACAAATCTGCTACTGAGTCATGGTACAGTGACATATATAGTAAATAGCCCAGTACATAAGCAATTCGACTTCCTTTTGGATCAATATTGGAAAGATAGTGATACTTTGTAGAGCAACGTAAACTACTTGGTGCTGTATTCCAAATACCTACATGAACTAGCTAAAAGTGTAATGCTTAAAAGGCTTCACCAACCTGCACCCAATTATCCGTGTGATCTATTAAAGTCATATATACTCACATTTGAAAGGAAAATCATCAGATCCAGAGCTGCTGGTGTCCCCATTGCACCGATTCAAAACACTGGGCGGTCAGCTGTTCCGAGACTTCACACCGTGACTCCAGCCCGTGGTTCTGCATAATATGAGATAAGGATTGGTCATTTTTACATTTTTGTTAAGGCACAGGAGACTTACAGTTAAAAAAGTCACTATTTAGAGATTAGCTGTACCTTTTTTTTTTGTAAATGAGGCAACTAATGAGTTGTAGCCTGGATAAATGCATTTTTTACAAGTTATAACTTGCGAAATAATAATGCTAATAAATTACAGAAGACAATATTTCAATGAATGTTTACTTATGTAAACCACGTTGCACTTTGTACAAATAAAAGTTCAAAGCAGACTTCTATGACATTTCATGCAAACAATTCCATAATTTAATTCAAACCTATTTCATGCCAGAGATATTTTACTTCTCCATGAAATTTGATGGTACAGCTGTTTACCATGAGGTAACGTACAAAGGTGCGAAAAATGTCTTTTATTATCATAATACAGAGAAATACCAGACTTCAAGTAAGAAGGCATTTAACTCTCTGCTTTCTTTCTCCTTTACATGGTGAAAACAAACGCTAAAACAATTACTCTGCATGCATGCATACAGGCACACATTATTAGCTGGACTAGGTAGTAGGAAGCAATGAAAGGAGTAGGAAGCAATGAAAGGACCAAACTGAAAATGCAGTGTTGCAGCTTTACGCACAGCTGAGCTGACATAATGGCTTGTTGCCCCTTGTTTTCCCCGCCTTTGCTCCCAACCCCCCCAGTTTCACACCCTCCTTTGCAATGAGTGTGGCACTGACTCTAGGAATCAATTCAACTCAGCAGCGAAGCAGAAAACTGTATGATTGGTTTGGGCCAGGTTATTTTTCTGCCAGGTTGGTGATTTCAAGTGGCTTGAGCAAGTACCAAGTCTGAGGTAGAAAAACAAAAAACAAACCCAAACAACAAAAAACAAGAGCGCGTGACCACAGGGAGAGATGGGAAGAAGCTGACAGGGAACCAGGACCTTTCAAAAACAAACAACAGTTCAACATGCTCACCCCATAATATGGTGCTGAGCCTTGGGTTGCCTGATACCATGATAAAAGGTACAGAGGAAAGAGTAGCAGACTGTGACTGGAGTCTTTAGACATCAAACTGGTCCCAAAATCGCTATACTTGTTTGTGATGAGGAATGAGGTCAAACACCATTTGTGATGTTCACAAAGTTCAGAGCAATGGAGGTTCCTCTCCAACAGTCTCCAAACACAAAGTCTTTCCCAAGATGATGCTCAGCTCCCTAGAGGTTGGCACAGCTATCACAACTCAAACAAGTGAGTAGAGACGCCCTTAGATCTGGTTTGGCAACCTGCATGACAGAACTGCTGGAGGACCTAAGTACCACAGAAGAAAGCAGATGCAAAGTGCCAGCTCAAGTACCCATGCTCCCAGGAACATGCTCTTTGGAGAACAAAGAAGGGACTAAAGTGTCCCAGTAGATCACTGCCTGATTTGAGTGATCCCCATTGCCATGGATCACCCTCAATGATGACCAACCATATCCTAAGGCTGGATGCTTCTCTGAATTGAGCCCTCTGTCGGGAGAGATTTTGTTACATGATACTCATGACTTTTTCGCTCATTGCCATAATAAAGTCCCTCTTTTAGTCTTTGGTACTAGTCAGTTGCTACAGCTCAGGGAAAAAAAAAAACAAAAACATACAGTATGCTTTACACATCTTTCAAAAATATATCTATTAAATTTTCCAGAGTTCAAACTACTAAACAAATAAAGAGATTGCATACATTTACATTAATAAAATGAGTAGGTATTTTCTTGTTATAATTACCTCTTTTATTACATAGGGAAGGAAAACCAGACTTCTACATCTGTTTTCCCATCGTATAACAAGTACACAAAATAATTACCATCTTCCCAAATGTGTCAGTTCCTACAGAGAATTTCTGAGACTGGAGTAAAGAGATCTTCTTTAGAGATGAGCATAACTAGATCCAAAACTAATTAATACTTTTTTTGCTAAAAGATGTCATAGATATTATTCCACAGTCCTCCAGGGAAACTGCTAGATTTCTATTCATCTTTACAAGTATATGTAATAATAACAACAACGATTATTGTGTTAGCACACTTGTTTATGCTGCACAAGGGCAAACAGGACTAAATTACAGCAACCTATTTCTGAAAGCTACTGAGTGCCTTCTTCACCCATCAATACAAATGAGAGATGATTAAACACATCTAATCAATGATTAACTGCAGCTATTCTCATGAAACACAGGAAAAATTTACAAAGGAAACAAGACCAGAAATAGTTGTGGCAATGCATCAGCCCATGCCATGTTTTCTATACTATGCTAGGGATGCAAACACGCACTTTGAGAGGAAGAAGTGAATTGCTTACTGTGTGCATTCTGCCACCTATTTTTGCCCAGCGAGGGCAGGGCACCCAACCCAGCAGGACTCAGGTCATGTCATCTCCCGAGTGCTTCTTGGGGCAGGACTTGTCACATAGATGAGCCTGCTGTTCTTGTTAAAAATGACTTTCAACAGTAGACTCCCAACAGCAATTCAAAGACCTACTTCCACATTGCTTCTCTCCTCAAAACTCCTGCCCAGGTGTATGGTACCTAACATCTGCAGTCCTGCAGGCCAGACCCTCTAAACTTTACAAATCCAGAACAATAGGGTGGCAGCATGGTTTCCAAGATGCACAAAAGACAGGCTCTCTTCCTGACCCTACACCCCTAAAGATTATGAGGCATCAATAAAATCTACTTACAAGAAAAGCTGTTTGGCTCTTAAAAGTACTGGATCAGGAGAGAACAGCGAAAAGATGCACACGTCAGTGCCTAACCTGAAAATCCAACAGCAGCTGCTGAGGTCTTCTTTGCAAGCTCTGAGCAACTGATATTGCTCTACATGCCCTGTCACACCAGATGACCTGATTTACACCAGACAGCTTATGTAAAGACTACATTACATTAGACAATTTCAAAGTTACTACCTAAACTGTGTCAGTGCAAAGAGAACAAGTGCTCTACCTCCATTACAGGGGAGGAAAGAAAAGGGAAGGGAAGGCAGTACTGGATGGAACAGGAGCTGAGCTCCCAGCCTCCTCCTGCCCTCATCAGGTATGCGATAACCACAGGACCTGCAGTATCTGCAGGGGAAACTGTAACTCCTGGAAATCAGGAACATGTCCAAGTGAGTATGTCCTGCACACCTGGGGACAACGAAGTCAGTCTTCAATAAACTGGTAAGAATTGGCATGCTATTATAGCGTAAGGGTAGTGGTTATTATCTATACTGAAATATAGAATCATTCAGGATTTAAATGAGATTTAGAAGTGAAGAAAAATATATCACTAGGTCAGTGACCTGTGCAAATAGATATTTAGAAAACCCCATTAAAAAAAATCATATATTAACATTACTTAAAACATTTTTCATTAACAAGAACATCACTTTGCCTAGTTAAGGAAAAGCATGTGAACCACTACAAACGCAGGCACCAACTGTGAAATGCAATAGCTACAGCAAGTATCATGGCTCTGGGTGTCCTTTTTTTAATTCAAATTAAAGAAATGAAATCATAAATGTAAAAAAAATTCGTTCAAAATCCTCATCTGCATATGTCAAGCACACTTTGTTAAAATATTTACTAGGAATTTTGAAATTTGAAGGTACTTTGTTTCAAATCTCATCACTTCTAACTCTGAAAGAAACGTGACGGCTCAGTGAGGCTTCACGATAAGGACTGAGCACAAAATAACAAGCAATTAAGCCCATTAATGTTAAAGTACAGGACACATCGTTCAATAACAACCACCCAGAACCTGCATCCTTGCTGTGCACATAGCCCCAGTCACCAGCTGGGCACTGCTGCATGGGAGGTGGGACTGCATATTTGCAAAATTTTACAGCAGGAAGGTGAGCATCCTAAGCACGAGCACTAATGCAACTGCATTCATTTGCTGGTTCTCTTACTGGACCACTGTCTGATGCTAACGCTTCCTTAGTTGAAAACACATCTCTAAAGATTGTAATGTAATTAATTTAGCCCTGCTAGCCTTTTTTTTTTTTTTTATCTCATAGATAAATTGGTTGCCATTTTCAATTCTATATAATTATTTGATGAAACAAAACCCAGATGAAAGCCAGGATGGAGAATTATGTCCACAAGTAAAAAGTAGCAGCAAAGTCTAAAAGCCTAGCTCCTTGTTCCAAATTTACAGTTACACTATCTGACTCCTCTTTTATCTTAAGCGCTTCCCAGGATAGGCATCCTGACATTCCAGTCTCACCCAGAATATAATAAAAATTATCTGCCATGAGAATATGACTCAAAGGCGTATTACTCAGCCAGTTGCCAAACAATATCAATTTCAGGACAGATCCATCTTTCCTGGAAAGTTCTGTTATTCAAAGCACAGGTTACCACTTCCCCTGATACTTTGTCATCAAAACTCTCATCAAGCTCAATGAAAGCTAATATCTTTGACAGTAGCACAAAGCAAATTTCCTGCCAAAACACTCGTTAAAAGTATGTTTTGTTGAACAGGCTGGAGAAACATTCCCAGTGAGCAATTTATTCAGTAAAGAATGTCACTTTGACTTTATTTTTCTCAATGTGACAACACACAAGAATTTATTTGGAAACAGCTGTAATTATATATTTATTCTCGATTTTCACTGTCATTTTAGTCTGTCACCTATTCAAAAACGTTTGCTGGTTACTTGCTGCACATGGTACTATTCCTGCTTCCTGTCTCAATGACCAGGTCTATGGTTGTGAAAGCTGCTTCTAGAAATAAAAAAACCCAAAACTATGAATTATCCAGAGGTATCAACTTATCATGAGAAAAGTAAACATTTTACAAAAGAACCACATGACAACCATTGCTACGCATGAATTTCCTCATTAATATCTGTGGGGTTTGATATTTGCTTTCTGTAAACACCTTCTGAAACAAAATCTGATTCAAAAACACTTTTAAAGTTTGGTTTTGTTATTTTTTTACAAAGGAGGGAGGGAAATAGAAAAAAATCAACTTTGATCATTGTGATGCATTTAATCACTTTTGATATGCTGTTGTTGCACTAATTCCTCTCCTGGTATTACTTTGTATTGTATTATTCTCTTTCACCTAAGGGCTTTTTTTAACTTATTCATCTATCATTTTTGTTGCAACTGGAATTCAACTAAAAGGCATTGCAAAAAGACAGGTTATTAGCCAATAAAAAAGTTTATATTAGAAATCAAATTCTTTAATGCATAATTAGGCTAAATTAATATCATCGAAGAAAAAACTATTTGTTTAGTAAACTAAGCAAAGAAAACAACAGGAAAAAAAAAGAATATAAATTGTAGCTAGTATCTCCCACGAGCAGCTTCTTAAAAGAGATTATATAAAAGTTGTGGATATTGCCAAATAGAATAAGTATTTAGGTTTGACAGGAAAAAAAAATAGGTGGGGTGGGTTTGGTTTGTTTTGGGGTTTTTCCCCCTCTTTTTACATCTGCCAGGAGAGACTTCTTAACACTCTAAATTGTCTGCAATTAAACATAACATAAAACCGGATTTTGTTACTGCTCTGTGGAAAGAAGCCGAAATTCCCAGAGAGGCTGTAAGTTTTCAGCAGCCTCATTTGAGAGCGGAGAAATAGTCATAACCATTTCTCTGACAGGTTGGGCGAGAGCTGCCAAACCCCCGAAGGAAAAGCATTTTGTTTATACCAGCCCCCATTCAGCACATGGAAAATACAGCTGCAGAGCTGGTTCTTCTAGTCCTCCAGTTTCATGTCCTTGCAGACAAGAATAGCCAATTTAAGTTTGTGGAGCTGCTACCATAACACATAGTGGCTTAATGAAGCAGTTATAACAGATCTCATGACATGTGGAGTGAAAAAAGTCCCAAAACAAAACAGGAGGAAAAGGGCTGGGCCACGAGCAAGGGGAGATGGGAGTCCTGGGAGCTGGCAAGCCCTCCGAAAACCACCCTCCCCTCACTTCATAAAAAAGCCGTCCAAAATTCAGCTTTTGATTACAGCACCAAGAACATATAAAAATAAACATATATACATTAAGTTAAGTAGGTTGCTCTCGGGGAAAAATGGCTCAAACCTGTCACTCCTGTGACCGGCCCCCCTGCGCTCTCCACATGAGTGCCATTCTGCAATTGGCAGTTATATTTTCCACAGAAGCAATTTCTTGCCATGCGTTGAAAGTGTGGCAGCTGTGGCTGTGGTAGAGGGGAGGAGCCGCCCCAGGAGAAGGCCTGTATGGCCTGGGCTGGCGGCTGCGATGCCACCACCACCCCTTCAGCCCTAGGTCTCAAGCCCCAGCGAGGAGTATGTTCAAGCCCATGGCTCCCTTCATGGACAACCAGAGGGCCAAGGCGAGTGGCTAAGAGCATTTAACCTCTTCCTAAAGCCTGGGCTGCTGCTCATGGGCAGCCCCCTAACAGCCATGTTGTTTCAGCCTGACAGGGCCTTCCTGCTGCGGGCCTGCTCTGCCCACAGGCCGAGGTGGTAGACCGCCCCACAGCTCTCCCTGGCATGGCGTCCCCTGGCCCCCTTGGATCACATTACCTGAGCCCCAGCACAGTGCTGGGGGACAGGAGCTGGGCGGCTGCTCGTCTGCCCCCCAGAAATCAAGTCACCCCCAAGTCATTCCCCTTAGGGTAAGCTCTCCCTGAACAGCAAAACTTTCCAACATGGCGGGGGCAGGTATTTCAATACCTGCTAAAGCCACAGGGTCCTGCTGGAGAACTATTTTAAAAAAAGGGCAAATGAATCCTTTTAACCAATTCTCCAGCCCACAGGCCATCACTTTCAGCATTATTGGTTTGGGTTTTTTTTTTTCCAAACTGAAAATAACTGATTTGATCTGCTGGGAGCATTTTTTCCATATCCTCAAGTTTTCTGCTACCACTGACCTGGAGCTAGGCAGCGCTGAAGGAAACTGCTGCAATGCTGACATTTCTACAAGTGGTTTCACTAGTGCTTAGCACTGGTCTGATAACTCACCTGGACATGAATACTCACGTCCGCAAGAGGGGATAGATCTAACCCTCACACCATCCCCACACCCTGCCCTGCTTCCCCTGACAGCAGGGAGGAGGGAGGGAAGGAATCCAACATCTGTTATGCCATCATATAAAACTTCTCTGTTAACTGCAGAAATTGCCATTCTTTCTCACACACAATACAAGCACAAATATTTTTTCAGGAGGGCCATCTTCTCCTCACCTCGCTGGCACTTCATTACCCTCTCAGCACACGTGCCTCTACTTCAGCAGCGGGGAGCTTGTAATGGGAAGGACAGTACAGCCGGCAAGGAAACACCCTGGGTGGGAAGCAGGGCACCTCTCTGCCCACCTGATCTTGCCCAAGCTCCTGGCTACCTACTGGCAACCAGGCTACTTCACACTGGCTGTCACTGCTGCACCTTTGGCAGGTGAAATAGCACCACTGACCAAATGCAAGCGTCCTCTGTATGCTGCATAGGGCAGGTAGCTTTCAGAGCAATCTGGTGTAATTTCCTATAATCTGACTGGGACAACATAAGCTTAATTTAAAACAAAAACAAAAACACAAAACCACAACACTTAGAAATGTCTGTTACCCTCCTATTTGCAAAGAGAGCCAACTAAAAGATGAACTGGGAACTCCAGCATATGTGGTCATCAGCCCTTCAATGACTGGGGTAAAGCACGTCATATGAAGGGACTTGCTTCCAGCATGCATCTCTGCCCAGCAGTTGCCACAGGAATTCGCACACATCTGAGACCGATCAGAAAAAAAATTCAGTCTGAGTTTATAAACCCTAATAATCTCTGAACTGATTTAATATCTTTAGTAGTAGGCTTTCCTGTATTGCTTTTACCTTTTGGAGGTCAGGTTTTTGTTCTTAGGAGGTCAGAACTGTTCCACACATGAAGCTGCAGTCACTCCCAATTTCATCGTTTTATTTCAATTCTAGATTTACTCCCCGGCTTTTACTAGCGGACAGATGAGGCTGTGATCTTGATGTGCCACAGCTTCCATCCTACCATCTCGGCACCTATACATCAGAATGTCATCGCCTTTGGTGCTGCTATATACACCTCCTATTTGTAAGCCTCGTGGGTGGCAATAGGATCTTTTCAATGAAGGTTTCATCCCACATAAAATATTCATCTCCCTGCCAGTGTGCAGAGTGTGATTTGGTAACTCCTTTCCTTAGCCAGTAATATTTGGCACTGAGTACAGACTATTTTTTTTCTTTTAGCTAAGCTGTATAATATTTATTCAAGCATAGGTATTTGGTTGTGGCACTCTCTAGCACTCCATTTTAATTACTCAGACCTATCTGAACCTAAAATGTCTTCTCCGTGGCTATAAGGGCACGTATTGAAATTTCTAGCACTGCCACTTTAGCAATGCCACTGTCTCTTTTTATCTTCCAAAGACACACTGATTTTTTTATTTAGTCTCCAAGACAGATGCTTTATAGACTGAATCATTTTTCTCTGTATCCAAGCCTAGGATATCTGGAAGCATCCCAGGCTTTCAAAAACATTCCTGTTTTCTTTCAGAAGTTTCAGAAGCAAAGCTATAGTGCATTGTATACTTTGAGTATGGTTTCATTTAATTTATGAGGCTACTGTGTAAATCAGTTGCTGCAGATTTAATGATTTCTCTGTGCTATTACTTGAAATCTCCAGCTGTGTAAAATTTTCTTTGGCATTCTGGATGCCATTTGCTTATCTCTGAGGTATTATTTTGTTCATGCCACTGTACCATGTCAAGTGAGTTGTTTTCCTGCTGTGTTTTTCTTCTTTTGCATAGAGCTAACAAAGTCTTGTTTGAGGATTCCCTGCTACCCAGTTTACTTTTTGATTGTGAATTGTTGCTTTGCTATTGTAGCCCAAGTGAAAAAGAACAACTTGCTTTTGCTGTTCCCCATTGCCTTTAATGCTTTATGGCTGCAAAATAACTCTCTCTGAGCAACTTGATTTCTTGTATGCTGTTACATTTTTCCCCCACTAGTTTCATTATAATGGTTTTCTCTCCAAGCTTTTCAGGAGTCATTTGAAAAATTTTCCAGAGGCTGCTCTGGTTCTATTCTTCATTTACATGAGTAGGTTCATTAACTTTGCACGTCTTAACAGCACTTAGTAAAGTTAACATACACTTTTTTATCCTTCTCCTTTGAGAGCTTGCATCTTTTTTTCTCTTAAAGTGCCCAAATTAATTCCTCATTTAAAGATCATCACGCAGGTCTGCCAAACTGCACAACAGAGCAATCTTCTAAACTGTTTCTGCAGTTTCTTGATTACACTTGAATAAGATACGTCTTTCCACAGCCAGTCTCCTTAATCGCTGATTACATATCCTCAAAAGTTGACTCCTTTTGACCTCGTATTCAGGGGAAGAAGGAATCACTCAAACAGGGTAAAAACTGACCTTCATCCTCACCCCAGCAAGCACTCTTCAGGAAGAGAATCCCACACAGTACCTCGTATCCCCAGATCATAGCCCCTCTCCCCGCCAGAGCCCTGGGATTTATGGAAAACTTGGAGGAAAAAAAACATTGGTCTCATCATCTCTCAAGACCAGCATAGGAGGTTGGGGGCAGAGGGGAGACTGATCCACACAGGAACTAAAAATTCCTGAGAATGCTCTGTCCCTTGTAAGGTCATTTACAGATTGCATTTCTTACTGCAAAATTAGCTGCAAAGTTTCTCCAGTTTCATCACACTTGTCACAATTGGTACCTGATCCCTGGCCACCTCCAGCACCCAAAGCTCGTCTTCAACTTTTAAGCTACCTTTTGCCTTCAGAGTTCACAGAGCTTTGAAGACCTCTGAAAGTGTACAGTACCAATGCAGCAATCCAAAGAATCTGTATCTTAATATACAGAAGCATGCAGGGCAGCTCATAATAGGCAAGTTTTTTAATTATGATGTTCACTGAGGGTGGGTGTCTCTTTTTTGTCTCTCAGGCAGTTGGACTAGATTATCATCATATGTCCCTTCCAACTGAAATATCTATTTTCATTATTTAACTCACAGCTACTCATGGCTGTCCATTAGCAACTGATATGGTGTAATGTGCCAGACAGAAAAAAACTATTATTAGTCACTTTTCAGTAGAAAGCAAGAACAGTGTGTTGCCTTAAAGGGATGGAGGGAGCTTTATGAGCTCTGCATTTCTGCACATGCTCCCTTGATTTTGATCTTTGGTCCTTTGAACAAACTCCATGTGTGGAAAACTTGAATGGCCATAACAGACCCCACGTATAATTTTTGTGGTCTCTCCAGCTGTCCCTTCACCCTTCACAGCAATGAAACTAGTGAAAGTGGCAAAACACCACAGCACAGAAGGAAGATCATGCAGTAGGTGGTACACATAGTATATGTGTAACAGAATAGTGCCATATAAAAGAAAGAGCTCTTTAGTGCTTAGCAAAGCTCTAGGACTATACTGACAGTCACACGAGGTGACTAACTATAAAATATGCTATTAATTCTGAGTTTAGGAAGACAGTGCCACTTAGTTTCTTCTGGTCTTTTTACTTGCTTTTGTGGTATAACACCTCTTAACTTGAGGAGGGAGATCCTTAAGGACTAAGGGTGGGTGACTAGATAAAGGAAACTCATTGGTTTACAGGCAGGTATTCCTCCAAAATTTTCTGCTTCAGGCCACAACATTGCATCACAGCATTCCTTCCAACACCTTCACCTTGTCCCCAGATAACTAATTTTTTATCTTAGGCTTTAAAACAATCAGATCCCCTGTGAGTCTTACTAACTACGGCTGCTTTCTCCGGTAGAATTCTCCACAGAATAACATTTCTAACCTTACCTCGGCACCAGAAGACAACTGGAACGCACAACTTGGGAACAGAGAGAGAAAAGTCAAGTGGCGTGACTGCTTTTCAGCTCTCTTGTAGCACTAACACACTGCAAGTGAAGAAAGCAACCATTCTTCACTAACTACGGTGCTCCAAAAGGAACTGATTTCCCAAGCAAGCAAAGGGAAAATTCAGTATCTACATTCCCAATTAACCAAAAATTCAGGAGATTTTACTTATTTTCTGGTTTGGTTTGTCTCACATGACTTTGATTGCTCAAAATTGCTATGAAGTCTGAAGAGGTCTTCATTTCCACTGAGCAAAGTCTTGGAGACTAAGCCCTGCACTCTCAGGGCAGACTAAACATAACAACAGTCCTGGTTCGCTTGCACGATGTGCAGTATTTTTGCCTTGGCTGAAAATAGTTTTTCAAGATTTCTTTTCAACAAACTCTGTGAAGTTATGGTTTTTTCATATACTATAAAGAAAGGGCTTACTAAACTGTAGTAATTTACTAGACTTGGCAACGCAAGTAGGAAAGCATCTTGAACCACAAGGAGGTTAGACGTTATAAATATTTTCTGTTCGCCTCTGCCTCATACGTTAGCTTTTCTCTAAAAATCTCTTCACTCAACACAAAAGCACATGCACTGTCAGCAAGTTCAGTACCTCAGAGAAAACAATGCATTAAAATACAGTTTGGAATAACTGATTTTATATTCCACTATAGTGCATTTTCAGAATGTGAAAGATCTTAAAGTTAGAGCAAGTTTTCCTTTTGTCACATAAGCTTCAGTAATCAAGCTTATTGCTTGACTCATTTCTGTGAAGAGCATGCCCATGGCAGGGCACGGCAGTATTGGTTTCCCTCTTGGTTTTCCAGTTATCCTGCGAAGAGCAGATTTAACACCACTTTCTCTCAGAGTAGCACTTTTAAAGTTCTCAAAACTTAAAAGATGGAGTCCCTCAAAGGCATGCCTCAATTTCCTCACTCCCCACTGGAAGCGTCCTTATGTCCAGGTCTTGGCCAGCTTGCTGGTTCCTCCACATAAGGAAGACCTGTTTTTCATGCTCCAAAACACATTCCAATATCCTCTCAAGAGATGCTCTTCCCAACTCCCTTGCTGGCTCCAGCAAACTGATTCCCAAGAAGGGCTGCTACAGGGTCCTGTGTCCATCCTGGATCCTAACAAACTTCTGTTCTCACCACCTACATCATCTCCCCACCCCACTCGGAAGAAACTGCTCCCAGCCTCATCTCCTCACGGACTTATTTCTGAAGGGGCCACCTATAAGCAAACGTTGTGCTTTCTTTGGACTCACTGACTGTTACAGAGAAAGAGCTTGCACTCATAGTGATAACAAAATGGGTCATGACGACCAACTATTTTACACATCTGGTCATAGCAAACTTTTTAGCCTTTGCAAAGCAGAGAAAATAGTGAAATTTTAAAATATTGAACTAAGGGGAGAACTATTTCTCTCTACACTTAGAGTAAAATCAACAATATGTCATAGATGATTGTCCCATTGGACTGCTTTAGGCTGTTTCTGAAGTCTGGCAAATTTTATATAGACACAGCAGCCTGCAAAAACACTGAAGAATTTGGCCAAGGCCTTCCTGCAAGCTTCCTTCAGAACAGGGCTGCAATTCTAGAATTAAGCCTTCTGGACCAAAGCTGAACAGATATTCCAAAATAAAATAAATAAATAAATAAAATACACAAACATGTAAATACCATTATTTATTAACATTAAAATAATCTCCAATAAGCTCAGGCAAATGTCTTGATAATGTTTGCAAACTAGAGTTCAATGTTATCTGGAGATTGAAACATAGGTTTTCAATTCAGGAGAGCATTTTGCTACACCTGACATGGTCACAAGCATCTCAGCAAACACATCGTCATTGGGTTTTTTGTCAGACGCAACATCAACACAGCCACAATCAGCGTTAGTTACGACTGAAATAGGTAAAGACGGAAAGGCCATTTAAAAGGAAGCTAAGCCAAGACATTTTACTACAATAAGACCAAGCGGTGTCATACCATGATAGGCTTAACTTCTCCTGGTTGAGAACTGACTTCAGAGAAGCACTGGGTTAGAAAAAGGTTTTGTGGATTCCCTTGGCCCTCCGTGGAAACAGAGAGGGCAGTGCCCTAGGAAAAGTCGGATTTTTGTCTACCTTTTCCCTATGTCTATTCATGGCATACCCCTGCCCAGGGCACACCTCATGTTGCGCTTGGCCAGCTGCACTGCAACCTCTGTGCACAACACGGAGAAGACCCTGAAAGCACCGGCAAGAGTCCGTGGAAGCGTTCAGGAAAATCTGAAAACAGCAATGTTTAACAATGACCCACATCTGTGCTTCTCTTTCAGGCATTTTTGTGACTTTTACTCGGACAATAGGAAAACCTTGCAAATAGTCTGGCTGGAAGAAACCCTCAGGAAAACCCTTCGGCTTCTCATCTGCCAAAAAAAAGCGCCTGCGCATCTCTGTGGCCCCCTGGGGAGATGGGGCTGAACCCGTCACTCGTGGCTTCAAGTGGGGGCTGTTCCTTGGTCCAGTTCATATGATTTACTCTCAGGCACACTTCTAACATCTACCTAAGACAAAATTCTCAGTGTTCAGCATTTCCAGACCAAGGCTGTGTCCCTGGAAAGAGTCACAACAGAGAAGAACATCTTTGCAGCCCCATGCAGATAGTGCACCCCATTCCCCACTGAGGGCTCTGGGCAAGGTTCAAACCCTCCTACAGAGTACTCACATACAAGGCAAAACATTTTCCTGGCCCATTTCAGTTTCTAGTCAGCGGTTTTCTGAAGGAAAGGGAAGGTTGTTAAAGTCTGTGTTGGCTGTGAAGCTTGAGCCGCGCTGTGTGTGCATACACACACAGGGGAACATATGTGGTAGGTGCAGGATTTTAAAAGTGATTTTCTCATGCTTTTACATGATGTCCACTTAAATCTGAGTGCTGGTCTTAGATTCACTCTAAACGCTGGTACATATGTCACTTGCATGCCAATTTTTTTTTTTAATAAATTATGAGTGAAAGAGTAAAGGCTTTTCAGTGAGTAATAAAAAGAACACATTTTTTCATTTATGCAGGTGCAACTTGTTTCTGTTTAACAGGACACTGCTTGGGTTGAAGTAAAAGCATAAAATGTCACTTCAGCAGTCTTCAACACTTTTCAAATCATGACTTAAAATTAGTATTGAAAGGTAAACTTGGCTTTACCGCTATGTCAAAAAAAAAATGGGGAAAAGGACAAAAGCTTTTTAAAACCTTCATTTCCTCAAAACAAAGGGAAAATATATTTGTTTTTAAGCAAGCAACACTTAAACATTTAATCAGATGACATTTTCAATAATATAATCATACACAGAAGCTTCCAGGCCTGGCAGTTATTTGGACAGCTGTCAATCAAAATGTCTCACAGCTACCCTACCGTGTCAGCCATCAGCTAACCCACACTTTCCCAGGGACGTCTTAGCATGGCATCTTTGTTCTGTTTTCAGATAAACAGATCCGATTTCTCAACAAACAGACTGCTACAGTCCTTTTGATAACAATGTAATAATTCAAAACAAATGATTCTAGGCTTTGATGATAGCACTTTTATGGGTCATGAAGAAATCCTCCCACCAACATCTGTTTGATTTTATCTACTTGAACTTTATCCTCCAGTTGAAGATTTATAAGCTGAAATCATCCCAGCCTATTAAAGTCAGACTAATGTTAAAGCACTAACACAGAGAATGAAAGTGCATTTCGCAGTCATCCACCTTTTGAAATGCTGCCGTGAGGAAAAGATATCAAAAGTTTAAGAGATGTGTTTAAATATGCTGGAAGTCTGCATTCTGCAGAGCCCAGGATGACTGAGAGATTAAGGAATCTAACTGTTGCCCTACAGTGGGGGCAAGTTATTTACAGAACCATTATTTAGAAAGACAACATGAAAAATACAGATGTTGTTTACACTGAAAGACTGTTTTCTTAGCAAAACCCACTATGGGTGATGGAAATTTACTCCAGATTTGTCTCCCCCTCCTCTCTCTTAATTTCCGCATACACTGTAAATAAAAAACATGACAGCAGACTTATTAGAATCACTTGTTACTTATTAACTAGATTGCAAAATTTAGTCAGGATGCTTTTTAAATTAAAAAAAAAAGGCAACACTTTTCATTAAGAGTCTGATAAAACATGCCAAGAGAAAGAGTATCACATACTTGCTACCTGAAAACAATTTTCTATGAAAGCCAGCAAAAAGAGAAAATATTAAGTCTTCTCCCAGTCGTCAAACTTTTCAAAGAAAAAAATTACTCTTTCTGCTAGTGCTGACACTTCTACAAACTGCTGCAATTTAGCAGTTGTTTTCTGGAATATTCCCCTGGAATAGACTTGCTTAGCATACTCCAGATGAGACTTTTTTTTACCCTAAGAACACAGTGCCAATTAAAATATGCAATATATCTTAGAATACAAATGCATGCTAAAACTTTGCTCTAATAACAAGAATATGCATCTCAGCTATTTGCAAGAGGAAAAAACTATGCTGGTATGGCTCATGTAACACCACTTGGAGGAGAAATATGAACACATTAGTATTTGGAGGTGTACTCCTCAAGAAGCTTAGCCTTGTGTCTTTAAATATATTGATATATTTACACACCCCTACGCAACTGTCAGACTCTTTTTGTACAAAACAACTCAAACTTACTTTACACATGCTAAAACTATTTTACTACAGTAGGAAGAGATGACCCTGTAGATTAGAGGATACCCTTATCACTGCTAATGTATACAATACAACTGGAAATTGCACTAGCTCAGTCCTAAATAAACCGCGTGGCAAGACCACTTCACCAGTCTGAAGCAGTGAGACACGCATGCACCGAGACTGCATTTCCTGGGAGGGGGGGAAATCTGCTTAAAGAGTAAGTGCTGAGAAGCTCCAACACCAAGTTTACTGAGCTGCAGTGAGAAGAGTAAGGAAAAAGGTGGAATAGCATCAAAATGGAGGCAAACAGCTTTTCTGGGAGAAGCCTAGCATGCCCAGGAGAGGCTGCTTCGCCTCCCGTGGCAGGCATGTCCCAGGTGGGGACCTCAGCCACAGAGTCACGGTGGGGCCCAAGCCAAGCTTGCTGCAACGGGGTTTGATTTTTCAGCCACCTCCCTTCCTGACACCTTCCTCTTCCTCTGGTACCAAGAGGGGCAGAGAGGCTGCCACTGCTGGCCGGGAGATGCATGCCGCATCCTTCCCACCCCAGGGAGCAGCTCCCTGATGCCACTGGAGTGGAGAGGTGACGACTGTCTGCCCAATCCAGGGATTTCTCCAGGGAGTTACTTTTGTGAACCAGGAAACATTCCTTTTCTGAACAGGCAACAGTCCAAGTTTTGCCTTGCGGTGGTTTTTTTTTGGTTTTGTTTTTTTTGGGTTTTTTTTGGCAGGGGGCGGGGGGGGCATAATGGGGAGGCAGAAGGGTTGTTCTTTTTCTGACAGGAGGAAGAGCTCAGATAGGCATGTTTAAAGCTCAGTGGCAACATAAAGGAGCGTAACAAGAAGAGGGAGACCGAAAATCCTGCATACCTTCCCTTTGACTGTCTGTTGTATGACATTTACCAGATGAGTATATGTAAAGTACTCTGTAATTAAGTTCATCTGATCATAATAACTTTAAGGAAACTTCAAAAACTATGTCAAAACTCAGAAGCCAGAATAATTTGTATTTATTCTAAGTAGATGAGCATGTTGCTCGAGTGTAAATTACACTTTTGTTTAGCATGAATCAAGCCAAATGATTTGGTAGGGTTGTGGAACTGCATTTCAGATGTGATCTACCCTTTGCTTTACTGACTGTGTGGAGACCCTCCCTGTTTCCAACATGCAGCGTGTGCCCATCTCCCTGGCACACCTCCACCTGTGCCTGCTCCTGCAGCCCCAGTCAGCCCCCAGCCGGACACAGGAAGAAATTCAAAGTTTAAAGACCTGCAGGACATAATGACAGTTGAAAATACCAAATTCCATTTGAACTTGGGCTCTGCTTAGGCGTTTCTTAGATCCTGTCTCACGTAGGACCCAAATTCTGCAAATACATCATTGCCACAGCTTTGCTGTATCGTATGTATACGCTCTGGCTGCTGCACTGCTACTGAGAAACCCGCCCCCGCCTTGTGTTCAGAGTGGAAGAAAAAGAAGTTTATCAGGAAGAATAAATTTAGACACCAGTGTCTCTCAGCAGTATGTCCAAAAATAACAAACTATAAAAGCCATACGCTAATCTCACCAGAGAGAGAACAAAAATTAAAAAATAAAAGGAACAAAAGTATCCGTCAACGCATGTGCAGGATTGAAATTCCTCCTTTTGATATATCTAAATTAAATTGTGTGTGTCTCCCTCTTTTTTTTTTTTCCTTCCCCTGCCCCCAAACTTTTTAATCGGGGACTTATTTTTAAATACCAAAATTTCAAAAAGTCCTCAAGAAGAAGCGTTGTTGTGGAAGAACAACTACAGCCCGTGCCCCCCACACAAAGCAGGATTTGCCGTGTTTAGCCAACTAGTCCAAATGAAACACTCATGGAAAAAGCAGATATACGCATCTCCATTTTCTCCCTTCATGCAACAGATTTTCTGAATAAATGCCACATGTTATCTGAAAAGCAATATAATCAGGGTTTAGTGCTGGAATAGGTTTGTAGCAAACTGTATTTTTGGAAATGGGAGAGTCATAGAAACAAGGGTACACGGGTTGCTGTTGCTCAAAAGCAGCAGGCAAGCATGCATGAGAGGAGCGGCAGCACCACCAGCCGTACCCCAGCCGAGCCAAGTGCTTCTCTTGGAGGATGCTGTCCCCTCCTCGACTGACTTGACGTGCAAACACCTCTTCGTCTCTCACTTTCCTGAACCCGTAAAATGGAGACAGTGCTGCTTTCCCATCGCAACAGACCACCCTGAGATCTGCAGATTAATTGTTCTTTTTTAAATGGGAGATGCTGCTAATATGCAGTGTGGAAGATGCATAAATGCTTTATTTGTTTTTATATTTTGTACTGGAAATACAGCGTGCCTTGTGAAGCACAGTTTGCCAGTAAGCATAAAAATACCATTAAGATGTTCAGATTGTCATATCCAAAATCTGAAACTGAATCTATCATCAGCTGTGCTAGCAATATGTTTTCTGCCAAGTTGCCACGGGTAACAGAAATGCATGATGACAGCAATAAATAACTTTAATGACTGCTGATAATATCATGAAAAGAGCTCTGTGATACACTGACATCATTTAGAGGTTTACTAGCCATTATTAAGTGTTGTATCATGCCTCAGCTTGTCAGCTAATCATAGCAAATTGCTTGTGTGTACACATATTTTTATCCATCTGCATCTATATGTAAAACTAAATAGTATAAACTATAAACTACATAGTTTATTCAACATATTTTCACTTAAGCTAACTTAAAATAGAAGTATGCCAGTTACACACCAGTGGATGTACCTTTCGATTCTGCACAAACAAAATGCCTTTTCATACAAAACTGATTTCTCTGCTATCCTCACAACCACGGTATAATCAAGTGATGGTGTGATCTAGCACCACACACCAGAGCCTATTTATCACATGTATTTGTTATTTTTGAATCCTTTCTTTCTTTGGCCTTACTGGAATTTTGCGGTATTACCATCCCTACAAATAAGCCTTGCTGGGAATCCAAGGAGTAGGACGACAAGATATTTTCAAAAATACCTGCAGTTAGAAGAGTTTTATAATGAAATCTCCTTCAAATTAAATAATTCAGAGGTTGGCTGACCTCACTGTTACCTTTTAAGTCAGAAAATACTGAATGCTTTACATTATATCTTGACATGTGTTCCTCCTCGCCCCCACCCCCATAGCACTGCTACCACAAAAAAAGCAAAAACTCTCAGCTAATATTGCTAATGCAACATAGCCCTACAACACAGACATTATCAAAACAAGTTTAGACATTACATATTCTTCTTATACATGTTTTCATTTCCTCAAGGAATAAAACACTTTTGCATTTTTTGCATGGTTTATATTAAAAATCCTTTAAAGAGGGTAGAGATCACTATTTGCAGACGTGACAGTCTCATATTTGTGACTGACATTAAAGTAAATGTATTCTTAAATGGTAAAAATAAGACTTTAAAACCCTGTTTTAAATCACGTACAGCTGTCAGAAATACAAATATGACAATATCGCTTTAAGAAGAGACATTTAGCAATACCTATTGACATGGAAGGACTTTGAGAAGATGACATAAAGGCTTGCAGACGCACAACAGATCAGGCACTTACATCTGCCTCCTTAACTCACATGTCACCCTCTTCCGTCCACCATACGATATGGACATCAATGTGATTACACCAAGCTGGGTTATACATCATAAAATATGTTTGCCTGTCAAAAAGGTACAGATACTTTTATTTCTTCTCCTTAAGCAATGGTTCCATGTGTGTCACATATCCCACAGCATTTACATATAAGGTAAGTGGTTTATTTTCTAGCAAAATCTCAGTTCTGAAGTGTCACTATGATGAAGATTTACATGTTACAGGCATACTTCAAACTATAATTATTAATTGTATTTAGTTTAAGAGACAAGATTTGTCACCTGCACAACCTCAGGAATAAAATTCAATGCAATTAATAACCATTCATAACCCTAACCTGAATGCGTAAGTACAGCATGCTGCATTCACTTTCACTCTTTTTTTAATCCTTTATGTGGCCTGCAGAAACACAGCATAGAAATTTTAACAAAGGTGTAGAAATAGACATTTTTTGCATTGTACTGTATGCACGTTGTTGCACTCATATATCAAAAACTGAATGCCCCAAAAAAGCCAGATTTAATTCCTAAACCGTGTCATCTTTGGGATTTGTTATGACAGGATGATCAGTGGTCCTAAGGAAATTTTTTTTTTAAAAAAAGAAGATAAAAGAAAAAAATCATTATGGCTAATTATGTTGTTTCAATAACAAGTATCTATAAAAAGAACCTGAGCTTCCACTCTGTTTCTGATAAAGCTTCTAGTACATGACGAAAGGATTTACAGCTACCAAGATTATGAGGTGGCAGGAGTCAGATCCATTTCTACACCTCTTCTCAAGGGTCATTTAATGTGGAGGAAGTAAAGCTTGTGGGGCCTCGTTTGGCACTTCTCAGTCTGAGGACCTCCAATTGAATTAAATGAAAACCGAGTTCATTATTAGGCAGCATCCCTACTAGGGAATCTGAATAAGGCTGGTCTTGTAAAGCCTATTTTGTAGTGGTGAGACTTTCTTTTCCCTCAGATTAAAGTGTTTGTAGAGTCATAAGAACACCTCCACTTCTCAAACTAGAGACCATAACCTCCTAAGTGCCATCTTTGCCCTCCTTGCTTCAAAGGGCTCTGAATTCGTCCGAGCAGCAGCATGCAGAAATTGGTTAGTGTTGGCAAACAGCGTGACAACTGCAACACAAACCCAAGAGGGGAAAATAAACAACCCTTCAGTCATCCCAATCATTGGAGCCATGTGGGCATTTAACATGCTGTGGGTTCCTTGGGCCTTGGAGAACATAAATTTAGTGCAATAAGTGATACAATTAATGAATTTCAACAGTCAGATATAAACCCAAGTAACATATCCAGGAATAAATCAGGCAGTCGTTAACAAAGAAACCCTGTTGCTTTGGGCTACCCTGGATTCCCAAGCTCTCCTTGGATCCACTCACAAAAAGAAATCGCTCTCCAGACAGAAAGTGTAAACTTACAGGGATGAAGTTTCCTCTCAGATGCCTTTTTATTCAATGCACCTGTTTCCCAGGCCTACCTTGCACCTCTCCCCAGAGATCTTCTATTTCCAGGACCAGAGGGAATAATTTTCTCCCTGTTCAGCTTCACTCAGTGTCTCCCAGCTCTAGATTCTGCTCAAGCAAGGAAAGGATTTGCCCATCTAAATGCTTGGCCATGAGCATCCGCAGTTTCAGGCATCTCACCTCCCTTCTAAAGACTGAATGAGGTCTCTTTGAAAATCTATTTCAATAATTTGGGATCAGGGAATGCAGCAGTTTGTGCCATACAACGCATGCCAGGTGATTCCATCAGAAGTGCAAAAAGTTCCAAATTTACTAACACATAAAGAAAAAATGCCCATAAATAACCTGTAAATCATGTAATTTTGATAACTACTATCTACAGCTTCATTATCTAAAATTATTATCATTTTAAGACCAGTTCTCTCCAATGTGCGTATCTGCCCCGCAGATACAAATTTGCTCTACTTAGCTGTAGAGTGCTCGGCCCGGTTTACAAAGGGTGAAAAAAATTACCAAAGCAACAAAATCAGAGTATTGCTATTTTAAAACCATTATGAGCGTGAACAGACAAATGTAGGGCAGAAACCGATTTTGAAAAATGAATGAATTCAAGACACCGCTTTGGAAATGGATTACTTTCCTGCCAATTTTTTGTCGAAGTCATAACATTTTGGGTAAGAGCCCAAACACTAGGAAAGCAACTTATCAAAGCTTGGACTTTAACCATCTGGTTTTCTTTGTTTGAAAACTTAGAGCTTTGGTAAAAACAAGATTGTGAATAATCAGCATGGATTTTACACCATTTTAAGACAAGCAGATATAGTTAAGAGAATCCGAGTCCATTCGTGCTCAGCTTTGAAGGGATTTCCCTAAAATTACATCATTCTCCTTTCTGTCAGGTGTGCTAGCAAGCCAGAGAACAGGGTAAAGCAAAGTATAAAAAGGTGATGGAAGGAAGAGTTTTCAGATGCTGCAGTGAGGGAAACATACATATATTTTAAATACTTAGATCAGCCCATTACAGAAGAGTCCTGCTCCCTGGCCTTCCTGGAAAATCAATCAGTGAGGAGACGAGAGAGTGATACACCTATGCCAAAGCACTAAAGTCTATCCCAAACTGATCCAAATAAAGTGGTGTGAAGTTTTGCATCTGCTGAAGTCAAAATCCCTGAGAGACCATGAGCTCCTCTTTGGATGTAAGGGCAGAGAATTACAGCTCTTTGCCATTTCTTTCAACCCCATTGTGCCAGTGGAAAGGTGGCAGCCAGTGGCTGCCCTGCCTGAGGCTGGGGGAGATGGTGGGGCATGGAGGGCACACATGAGCCCCTCCACTTCACACTCAGAGCTGCAAGGGGCAAGGTGCACTGGGCCCACGCACGGGCAGTTTTATTCCCCATAATACCCATTTCAGAAGCCTTTGTGCAGAAACCACAAGGGGCTCTTTGGGAGCCTCCCTCAAGCACACGCAGAGTACGAAGAGGTGAAAATAACCCATATTGCTTCCCACCACGTGGGAGGAAAGCTGCTCTCTGCCGGACCCTGAAAAGCAGTCAGGAGGCTTTGTCAGGGTGATGGTCAGCGGGGTTACCTGAGGATGGCACGTACATGAGCTTTCTACCACGCTGGTACAGATTCCAGACCTAAAAATAGGTCCGGGTCGTTGCCAGCTCAGTTCAGTAACCTGAAGCCCGAGGGGCAGCTCCTATGGCCGGCACCTTTCCCACTGCTTGCTGGCATGTGTGCAACAGCTACTTATACTGGCCCTGTTGCTGGGGACTCCCAGCCCAGCACCCTCCTGACAGCTGGTGACGCTCTCACAACAGCTTCCCGGCAGGCGGTGAGATGGAGCAGAAGTTGCCTTGCCTGATGGCTTTCCCTCTGGTCTCACTCATGTCTCACTCAGCTGGTCCATTGCAGAGCAGTGTTCAGGCAGCTTGAACCTCAACCTGTTCCTCTGCCAGGGAGGACACAGAATCACAGGCCCCTGATCCGTGTCACCCTGGACACAGCCATCTCCTATTCACATCTCCACACCTCAAAAATCACTCTGAAATTTGCTGTAGGAAAAACAAATTTTGCACAAATCTTCTCAGTGAAAATTGGATTCTCACTGTCAGGTAGGGGACAGAAATCTGGTGAAGAATTAAAGCTGTCGACAACAAACAAGACAGTGTACAGCAAAGATTTCTCCTTCAGTTTCAAGGAGAGATTCCCAAAGCATGAATATGCCCCCCACTTATTTTGGGAATGCTTCACTAGGTGGGGGTGAGGCGTTGGCCCTACTACGTCGTCTCTCCCCTGCCCCCTTGGCACAGATCCTGCTCTCTTTTTATAGCAAAAGCTCATATATTTGTGATGCAGATAAAATAGTCAAGCTAGGACTAAAAATTAGGAAGTGAACCTGGAAAAAAACACAGATGACTAGGGAAAATAAGTATACAAGACAATAAAGAAGAGGGAGGAAATTAAAGCATGCGAGCACAGTGGAAGGCAATCAGGCAGCTCCAGACACTAAGATGCCATAAGCAGAAGCTCACACCAAGGACTGAAAACAACTCTGATCTTTGTTAAGTAGGTAGGCTCCAGGACAGCCCAGCTTTTGAAATGTACCATAATAGACTATTCAAGAGTCTGATGAAGACCAAGCTGAGCTCTTCCACGTTTATTGTTTGCAACTCTGCCGTCCTTTGCTTTTCTGAGTCTCGACATTTTGGGTGATGGCAGTCTGGAGTATTATCTGGTCCTCATCCAGGAGTTCTCCCAGTTCCATTGCAAAACATCCCTTTGCTTAACATGCGGTTTCCTCAGATACTCCCTGCCATGAGCCAGGTTTCCCCAGCTATCAAACACCTCTCTTTGCAAAAACAAAGCAATACAAGAAAACCACCACTCTCCAAAATACCACCAAGGCACTCTCAGGTGAGCAGATTTTTAGAGCGTCACTTAAATACTACACGAAATTGAGACAAAGAGGCATCATCTGTCCTCTGCCTTCTGCAGTCGCTTTTCCAGGCCTCTCATTTGGGCTTGTTACCTGAATTCTAGAGGATAACAGCTATGGCTGTCAGAAATGATATTCAGCTTGACAAGAGGCAGGAAATAACAACATTCAAATACTTCAGCACCATAGACTTGTTTATCCATATCGAGTAACATATTTGCAATTATAAAAATGCATTACAGTGGTTGAGCAAATTAACCGGACTACATTTGTCCATTTTTTATAGCAAACAGTAACGCAGCTAAAGAGAGAGAAGAAAGGTAAGAAAAGCAATGTGGTGAATCGAATTTATGTATTTTATCTTTTAAGAAAGAAAAGAAACCTTTATACCACAGGTCTCGATATCTTTGATGAACGACTCCCAGTACTGCCTTAGTAAGGATACCAGAGAAGCATATTATTCTGCATAGGTGAATTGCTTCTCTGCACATTTTCCTTAAGATTCTGGAGCTCTTGGATTATGTTTTGTAAATCAGTTAGCTTCCTAGCCAGAGATTAAGGTAAATTCTGCTAAGGACTAAAAGTTGACTTAGAGCATTAAGAAGGATTAATGTTTAGCTGTGGTGAAGCTGAAGCACTAGGTTAGCATGTTTACGCAGTGCTGTAGATCACAATTAATCCAAAATTAGTATAAAAGATCAACAGCAACTGCTCTTGCATGCCAGCTTGGCTTAGTCCTAAAATCAAGACTTACTTTGTGGGCAATCTGTGTGCAAAGTTGCTGTGTGCCTGCCCTAATAGGTTTAAAGCTTTCAGAGGAATCCATGCATTTTAAATGTTTAGCTTCTTTGCCCTCTGCTTTGAGAAAATAAATGTAGAAGTCACTACTCGAGACGCTTCTGCTTTCTATCTGTGTCACAGATCCATCAGAATACATTGGTGCTAGCAATGAACAAAAGCAAATACAATTTCCTGTCTTACAAAGAAAATGTTCTTAAAATATGTGCTTTTGTTCATCATCAAGGATTAATAAAAATAATAGGGATGTTCTGGCAGAAAATATTCACACTGTATAACAAAAAAGATAGTAAAAGTACACATAGATGTCCAGCTATGTTAATATATATAAACACAGACACATATAGCATTGAAAAATATGACTATACCTGTCTGTTCTATAACCATAGGAAGTGTATCTATAGTAATATATTTAAAAATACTAGAAGGTGATTTTAAATGACATGTAACAACACAGTTTAAGAGAGCAAGACGGTGGAAGATTTCCTCTCTATTTCAAAGTCAGTCGAAACAATGATTTCCAGCTCGCTCCAAACCCAGCAACATCTCCATGGTCTTCAAAAGAGGAGCCGTGCTGCAGGTTGCTGATCGTAACCCAGCTCAGACTCCGCAGGCATCCAGGCTCAAGCTCAGCACAAGGTTGACCCATCCCAGCCCCGTGGCTCTAGTATGAGGGACTGGCACACCTTTGAGGTCGTTCAGACGAGAACAACATGTGCTGTCAGGGTCTTAAAGGCAGTATGTGTAAGGAGGCAGCCCGTGTTTGGAGGCAACCATCATTGGACAGGATGGTCCTACAGTTTTGGAGGCAGCATGTCCACCTGCAGTGCATTAATAGCCCTTAAAGCAAAAAGCAGGTGCCAAGTTAAGAGACTTAACTAACCTGCAATATGTGAAATTAAATAGAAGAAAGTTAAAACAAGCCCATTGCATAGAACTCAAGCCCTGCTCTATGAGTTGGATTATAAAAGCCTCAAGTTTTTGTTGGGGGATCCACTGTGAGCGTTTGGGGTCTTTCTGTGATTTATTTATTTGTTCTTTTTGGACAGCGCCTTTTCACCCTTGTCCAGAAATACACTGTTCCACTTACAGTGTTGTATTACTTTGGTATATTAGTACAATCAGCACTAATGCCAAAGCTCATTGCTGAACTTGGTTACTAGTTAGTGATCTTTTCAGCTTTATTTCTACACTAATGCAAAACCAGAAATGGACATCCTGAGCATCTATTTCATTACATTAAGATGCATCAAAACCAAAGGAAAAAGAACAGTGCAGTGGTGTATCAGGAGAGACATCCCAGACTCATCCCAGCAACACAGAAGCTGCTGATGTCAAACTAAATGAGCTGAGAAATTTAAATCGAGTTACTCTGTGCATTTCACAGCTGTGACAAACATTCTTGACAGGGTGTGCCCAGCAGAGAGGGCTATTTGCAGAGCTGTTTGCTAAGCAATTTTTGCAGTTACTGGGTCCTAGACTTACAACAAAATTCATTGCTTCCAGTGGCAACAGCATACTGAGAGATGGTAACATCTGTCCCTATGCCTAGCTAACCACATTCAAGCTGTGATGGTGATGACATTTGTGAAACTTGATTAGACTTTTCTTTAATCCCATTCTTTATTTTAGAAACACACGCGAACAATTTCAGATCCAAGTCTTAAAGGAAACTAAGCTGATGCGATGTGGCCTCCTGCAAGAAACTTGAAAATTCCCTTCCTGAGGCCTGTCTCCAAGAGACACACAGGGCTTCCTGTTTATGCGACCATTCATGCCCACAAGCTATGTTTAAAAAAAGAAAGAAAAGAAAGAGAAAAAAAAAAAAAAAAAAGNCACTAAAATTTCAGACCAACTCACTATGGGCCTGTGCTGGATGCTTCTCTTGGATTCTCACAGAGTTTTCTTTACTAAAAAGAAATACCCACCCTTTATCCCTGAGGGGGATTTGACCCACCAAGCTAAGTCGGGCCTTCTCCAACTTTTCTTTTGTGCGCTTGTGGAGAGGTTCTGTTGGCTGATTTTCATGTGACGACCACGTTTCTTCTGCTGCTCTACCCTCAGCCTCAAACAAACAGGAGAAACTACCAAATTACACTTCCACACCAAACACACAGGCTAAGAACAACAACTTCAGGATTCGTTTTTGTACCAGGAAAACTCAGCTCAGATACATCATCTGGTGTTCGAAGAAATCCTGTTTTGCTCAATCTTACAGCTGGGTGAGGCAGACAAGCGCAGATCAGGACACCCACCTAAGGTCATGCAGAGCTAACAGTTGAGCAGGGTTTGGAGTACCTGGTGTCCCCCTGTGCATCGCAAGCCTTTACGCCATGAACAACACTATGAGCTTGTGGTATCCTCAGTTCCAGTAGCTACAAGTTTCCTGAGCAAGGGTAGGTTACTTCGATAGCCCTGCAAAGCCTTGTAAAGCTCTCATAAACAGAGGGCACCAGCAAAATAAATCTGGTGTACGAGTCACTTTTCAGGAAGCAATGCTGTCTTTGCCAAAGTTGCTTCCTTTGACAAAATGAGGCAGATGTGCACATATTTATCAGCTCCGCTCTGTATGGTCCTAAGGCCTCCAAGCAACGAGCTCAGATTTTCAGCACCTGCTGGACTAAGTAAAAGAAATCACATCTGAGATGAAGTGGACTCATCTGGATGTTAACTAGCCTGCATCTTCAAAGAGCACATTTTTGGGGGTAATAAAAGGCAGCCCTCATTTGAAAATATTAGGTCTTCATTTCAAATGTTTCTCACTTGTTTTGTTTTACTGTAGCAGAGTTACACATCCTGATTAAAAGAGAACTACTGTTTTGTGGTTGAAAAAGTAAACATGCTTTTCTACAGATCAAAGCCACAACGGCAGAACGCAGAGGAGCACACCAGCTCAAGAAGAAAGGGTTACTAACCTCTGCTTTCAAGTATGAATGATTGATATGCAAATATGGTTTATGGTAATGCTCATGAATGTCTGCTTTTCTGGCAGCTCAGTGCTCCCGCATGCATTACGCTCACAGATCAGGGCTGTGTGAGCAGGCTCCGGGGGCACATGTACACATTCAGAGACGCAGTTTGCTATGGAAGCCTTCCAGAAAGCCAATCGCTGCTTTGCACCATTAAATTAAACATATATTTTAAACTCCTCAATCAACAGAAGCAAAGAGTATATCAAATGCCTTTGGTCCCATGCAGCAAGGGTACTGCCAAACCCCAAGCGTTCAGGATAAATCATGACTGGGAACCTCAGATCATGAAAGAGACCTTTAAAGAAATCGCAAGGTAGGAGCAAAACTTGGTCTCTTTTACAGTAACTTTTGAAAGCGCAGTTTTGAAAAGATTAACTCACATTTTAACCCTTTTTTCTGAAACATTAATCTCTAGCATATACCTTTTTATATAACAAAAGCTGTGAGTCAACCCTTGCCACTTGCCTCCAAGAGCTGGGCTTTTACTGAAAAAAAAAAACCAAACCCAAACCCAAAATGGCTCAGATTTTTGATGAGATAGTGAACGAGCAGCAGAGAAGTCATACAAGCAACCATCCACAGCACATTCTTCTGAAGCCTGCAATAAAACCTTTTCTCCAGCTAGTCAAAGCATGTTAAGAAACTGCAGTTCTCCCAAAAAGCCAGCATACAAACAGTATCCTTCATTTCCGAAGTATTTACCTCCTCCAGTGAGCACTCTGCAACGCAGCAGAGCAAACCCGACTGTTTCCCATTAGGCAACTGTGTGCCACATCTTTTCCCACACACATACTCACAGCCATAACTTATCACTAACATTTCTGCCCGCGCAATTTCTGCAGCAACAGCAAGGAAGAAAAAAAAAAAAAATCAAGCTATGAAACCTTAAAACCAGTTACAGTACCTGCAAGTTCCAAGGCATCGCTCGCAGCGGAGGCTTCCCCGAGGCAGAGAGCCCTGCAGCCCAGCGCCCTGCTCTCCATGGCCCAGCTGCGGACCTGGCCCCAATATCCAGATTTAAAGAGACAGAGGAATGAAACGAAAACCCACCGGCTTTTATCCAGGTTGTTGTACAACAAACCGCTTCTTTTTTCTTTTTAGTGGACTATCTTTAAATAGAATCCACCAATAAAGTATCACGTTTGTATACCTTAGGCTCCCCTTAGCCAACCGTAAGACAACAAAAAAGCAGCGAATCACAAGTATATATCACAAGTCCTAATGATTTGAACATGTGTTTGGAGCAAATGTAAATATTCCACTCTCTGAATGAGCAAAGCTCTTAAGCATAGGCTTAATTTTATCTTTCCTCAATAAATCATTTTTAAGCATGTACCTAAATATAAGCCCTCGTTTTACTCCCATTAGTACTAATAGGCCTTAAACACGTGCTTAAAATTAAACATGTACTTACGTGCTTTGCTGAACCCGGCCAGGAGACACTGCGATTGTGTGAGTGGTAAAATCTCTAAGACAGATTGCTTACAGGACCTTGTACATGTTGTGTATGGTTCACAGGGTAAGATAAGTAAAATGAGGGGATTTGGGCCGTTTGGGGTGGATAGACCCACGGCAGGAGGAGACTGTACCTGCTACTTTTTCTACCGCAAAGACACCAACAGATACCATACAGTGAGGCTACACAAAAACACAGCAGATTAGCCAAGGCCGGGCAAATAGGTGCTTCTGCATCCATCTCCAGCTGAGGCTGATGAGCGTGCAGGGAAAGTAGCACTGGGAAGCCCACTGCTGGTGCCCAACTTCAGCTGGCACGTTCCTGCTCCTCAAAGTCAGGCCAGGGAGAGGCTGACTCGTCATGCACACTGCAATCTGCCCACAACTTCCCTTTCTGCCATCTGTCACTGCCCACCTCTGCCTGGTCCCTGCCCTCACTGGGAGAGGGCCTATGGGGAACCGGGAAGTCCCAGGGGAAATGAAGCTGCCCGGTAGTCCCATAACTTCTTTGGGAAGAAGCCAGGGACTGATCTGTGCTGGACACAGCGGGTTCCAGTGTAGAGGGGAGGTGTCTTTGTGTCTCACTGTCCGACTCGGTATCCAACTCCATTTTAACCAGCAATAAATTAAGCTAATTTTCCCCACATGAAGTCTGCACATGATGGTAATTGCTAAGTGACCTCCCTGTCTCATCTCAACCCACGAGCTTTTCCATCTTATTTTCTACCCTATCCTGTTGAGAAAGGGGACGGAGAGAGTGGCTGGGTGGGCATCTGGCAGCCAGCCAAGGGCAACCTACCACTGAGCCCGAGATCTCAAAGTATCAAGCTGGTCCACTTTGGTCAGAATGGTATTTCTTTAAGTGAGATGAAAGAATTAATTCATACATATGTAAACATATATATACACATAGCCTATACAATGTACATGGTGCATTAATGTCAAAGAGCATAATAAAATGCCTTCTATTCTAGTCAGTTACATCTTTCAGGATTATAAAATTATTTTTTATGAAGGAAAGTGATCCCTCATTTTGCATATTATTTCTTTTATTTAGAAAATACAGATTATCAAAGAACCATAAAGACAAAACTGGGAACTAAAACCACATGAAATAAAAAAAAAACCCAACCAGTAAAATTACTAGTTATATGTTAACCTCAGACCTTCTTCCCCCCAAAGATAATTTTTGAGCCAATTTTAGAAGCTGCTCATTTCACAGAGAGGCACAGATATGGCCAACAGTTTATTATGCTATACTCAAAGGTGTAACAGCCACTGTGATATACATATGCACATCCAGCCTATTTCTCCTGTAATGCATCTATGTTAACACACAGATGTATGGGATTATGAGATTACTGAGATGAGGTGCTTTTGCAGAAAACCAATTTGGCAGCCCTAATTGCAGGAACGAGGATACCAAATCAAAGGATTTGGTATTTTCCAAATACATATTTTGAGTGAGTTGCATTACCGTGGACTCAATCATACAAGTTGTTCCATGTCTGTGGATCCCAGCGCCCAGTTCAGCTTCACAGATGTGGTGAGCAGTGAAAAATATCCTAGGAAATACCTACTTACAGTTATAATCCTCTGCATTGCTTGCTAATTTTATCAGTCCATCAGAGAGAGCCAAAGCAGAAGAGATACCGAGCCGTTCTCGGGCATTCTGCAGCACAAACCTCATGTACTGCTGGAGTGGCTGGTGGGATTGCCTAAATGCAGCATGGTGGGCTCATGTGACCACTTGACACACATCTGCTGTTTGACGGGTTCACCTCGAATTTACATGACTAGTTTCATATTTAATATTCGGCATGTGCAAATTTGCAGGTCAGGTTCTGCATTTCCATATTTATATATTTACAAGCACACCACAATAAGATTAGGCAGTCAGTCTTTAAAGAGCCTCAAAAATCTCGCAATGAAAACAAGTGAACAGTATGAATTTTTGTTACCAACTTCTTACTGGTGGACAAATTAAACACAATTACATCATTGCTTTTTAAGTAGTTGATTTAATTACAGTGTAGCATTCTTCAGAAGGTCCACTCTTTTTATGTCAAAGTACAACACGAATAAAATATTTTAGCATAATAAATATGAATTTTAATTTAAATTTCATAAGAAAAACATAGGACTTTCATTTTTTGTATTACTAAAACAAGAATATCAATAACTCCATAACCTCCAAATTCATTTCTCAGAAATAAAGATGACTAGCCTGAGGGTTGTCTTTAAACAGCCTAAGGGTTGTATAGAGCACAGATTTACATGGCAATGCTGCTAAAATACATCTTTGGCAAGAGGTTGGAGCAGTAGGCAGCAAAGGGGCCAAGCCAGGGCACAGACGCCCTTGCAGCGGCTGAGCAGCTCGGTAGGAATCGCTGGTGGGAAAAAACTCCAACGTCCCCCCGAACCACAGATGTGGCAGGAGCCAGGAGCTCGTACCTCATACCTGAGGCAAGACAGCACTGATTCAAGAGACAGGATGCTGTCCATAATTTTGGGAAGCAGCAACTCCTGGCCACTACTGGGTTTCAGTGGATAGGCTCCAGCATCCAACTTAGGAAAGAAGAAAAGCAGCGTGGCAGCACTCTCATTTGCACAATGAATTATTAAATCACAGATTTTCTAGTTAATAAAAAAATGTAAGCTAAATGAAACCAGAGGAAGAAACAAGGCAGTACATCTGTTCCAAGGCAGATTCATTCCTCCCAGGGAGGAGGCCAAATTAAAAGGTTAATAACAGAATTACTATGGGTCTCCAGCGGGTGGGTTTTTAGAAAAGAGGGGAGGCTTTGAGCCTTTGGCTCAGCTGCTCGTCCGGAGCTAGAAACATATAATCAACTCTTCCCC